>JAGFNQ010007076.1:0-45900 GCA_024364735.1 Boesenbergia rotunda | reverse complement strand
TCTCTGAGAAAGAAGACAAGAAGGGGGCAAACTGTTGATGCAGTTGGCCCTGATTGTTGTTTTGATGTTAACATCGATTTTAGTTTATATTGATTATGATTATGATGATTATGATTAAGTCCTGGTCGGGGATTAGGCATGGTATGGAAAATCCTAATCTGGAGGGTTAGGTGTTGAAAATCCTAGCTTGGAGGGCTAGGTGTATGAAAAGTCCTAATTCGGAAGAGGTGGGTGAAAAGTCCTAGCTTGGAGGGCTAGGTGAAAAGTCCTAACTTGGAGGGTTAGGTGCAAATTCCCATCTTGGAGGATTAGGTGAAAAAGTCCTGGCTTGGAGGGTCAGGTGCCTAGCTTGGAGGGCTAGGTTGGATGATGTTCTAACTCGGAAGGGTTGGGTGAAAAGTCCTAGCTTGGAGGGCTAGGTGAAAAGTCCTAGCTTGGAGGGCTAGGTGAAAAGTCCTAACTTGGAGGGTTAGGTGCAAATTCCCAACTTGGAGAGTTAGATGGAAAAATCCTTAGCTTGGAGGGCTAAGGTGAATGAAACCCTAGCTTGGAGGGCTAGGTTTGAGTCCCTGGATCGGTCTGGTGACCGATCAGGGACATTGGCACGCTGCTCCTTCGTGGATCGGTCTGGTGACCGATCCAGCGATGTCTGATCGGACTGGTGACCGATCAGGGAGCGCACAGTGAGGTTGGGAACCTACTGTGTGGCTCCTGATCGGTCCGGTGACCGATCAGGGAGCAGGCTGCTTCCTCACTGCCTTGCTCCTGATCGGTCTGGTGACCGATCAGGGAGCGGATAGTGAGTGAGTTCCCTTGCTGATCAAGTCCTGAACGGTCCGGTGACCGATCAGGGACTTAGGATCTGATTAAAAAATCACTGTTCATCTGTCCTGATCGGTCTGAGTGACCGATCAGGCTTCACTCTGATCGGTCTGGTGACCGATCAGGCTTCACTCTGATCGGTCGGGTGACCGATCAGGCGTGTATAGCCGCGAGAGCTGGGAATCCCAGCGAAGCAGTGGATCGGTCTGGTGACCGACCCACAAGCCCTGGATCGGTCCGGTGACCGATCACTTTAATTCAAATTGCACTGTCAGACGCGGTCAGAGCGTCTGATCGTATCCGATTCGCTGCTGTTTGCTTCTGATATTTGATTTACTGTGTGATTTGCTGCTCTAACAGTCTGATTAAGCTGCAGGTGACAGGGGAGGATTCAAACACTCAAGGAGAGGTCAATGGAGGCTTTCCTTGGAGCAGGTTTGTCCGATTCTCCATTTCAGGTTGCAACGGCCGAGCTGCAGACTGGAGCCGAGACTGGGGCTTGGCTGAGGGGATCTCAGGAAGACCAGAGAGGGCTCAGTGGTAGCTGGCGTTGGCAGTGTGGTAGCTGGAGGCTACGGAGGATGTTGTCACCTGGTGCTGTGTGGAGAATCAAAAGGGCGGAAGTTGGCTTCGTGGAAGCAGAGTTCGAAAACTTGTGTTCTTGCCGCGCCTTGTGTTCTCCACAACTTGCTTGCTGTGTTCTTGAAGTTTTCATCAATTTGAGCAAGCGATCGAGAAGCAATCATCCATTACTTGAGCGCTTGAAGGAGAGAACAAGGAGCTTGGAGTCCGACAGTGGGAAGACACGAAGAGGGGTTCTTGCGTGAGATCGCCACTGGGTGGAGCTCAGGGAAGCTTGCTGTGTTCTTGTCCTTGCTAAGTGGTTGAGTAAGATCCTTCTTGTTGTTTCTTTGTGCTTAAACTTTATCTGTGATTGAAACGCTGTGGAGAGGTTTCTCCACCGAGAAGGAGGTTGCGTTATATCCGGTGAAAACCGGGGCTTGATCTGCCGACGATCAAGGGATCGCCCACCTTAAGGGCACGCCAAGGAGTAGGGGCAAGTTATCCCCGAACCTTGTAAACCCTCTTGTTAGCGATCTTGGTAGTTGTCTCTGTTTGCTTTCATTTCTGTTTTCGTTTACTGCACTGCTTCATTTTCCTTTGCTTCTTCCGCTGTGCTACTGATAAGTTGAGTGCAGAAAACTTACTAAGTGCCAAGAAAAAGTGATTGGCTATATTCACCCCCCCCTCTCTAGCCATCCCGTTTCCAACAAGTGGTATCAGAGCTTGGGGCTCTGTTTACGGCTTAACATCCAAGAGTTATCAACAAGATGGCGTTGAGAGAAGGCTTCTCCACCACCCGACCTCCATTCTTCGATGGCGCTGATTTCCAATATTGGAGATCGAAGATGGAATATTACTTGAAGATGGACATCCATACTTGGTTCGCGGTGAAGGAGGGATTCACCCCTCCTAAGGATGATGAAGGCAAAGAACTCGAATCGTGGAGGTGGACTGCTGAACAAACTCGGAAGAGTGAAGCCGACGCGAAGGCAGTTGTCACTCTACAATGTGGCATGAACAAAGATCAACTCATCAAAGTTGGTCCTTTCACAAGTGCAAAGGACTTGTGGAACAAACTCATTGAGCTTCATGAGGGCACCCGGGATTCAAGAATTGCCAAGAGGGATTTGTTCCTCAATCAACTCCAAAATCTCTCCATGAAGGAGAATGAGTCGGTAAGTGAGCTCCATAGCCGGTTCAAGGAAGTCCTCAATGGGCTTCATTCAATTGATGAAAAGGTCGAGAATCGCGACCTTGTGAGGTATGTCTTGAAAGCATTTCCAAGGAATGCTTTGTGGTCATCCATGGTGGATGCCTACAAAGTATCCAAGGATTTATCTATTGTAAAGTTAGATGATTTGTTTTGTGAGATGGAATTGCATGAAATGGCTAACAAAGGCCCCAAGGAGAAGGGGATTGCCTTAGTTGCAGGGGACCGAACCAACAAGAAGAAGAAGGAGAAGAAGAAGGAGAAGGAAGTCTCTTCATCTTCATCCTCTTCCGAATCCGAGTCCGATTCCGAAGAAGATGGCAGCGGCTCCTCTTCATCCGAAATGGCGAACTTCGTGCGAAGGATGATGAGAAGGGATCGACGCTTCAAGAGTAGAGGTAACTCTAGTGAATCCAAACTTGATAAGACTAATGCCTCTTGCTTTGAGTGTGGTAGGAAAGGGCATTTCAAGAATGAATGTCCAAAGCTTAAGAAGAAGGAGGAGAAATCCAAAAGAAAGAAGAAAAATCCAAGAAGAAGAAGAAGGCATTGAAGGCCACTTGGGATGAGTCATCCTCAAGCTCATCCGATGAAGAGAAGGAGGAGAAGAGCACAAGGCATGTGCACTCATGGCTCTTGGAGAGGAGAGCAGTGATGAATCTTCAAGCTCCTCAAACGCGGCTTCATCATCTTCGGATGATGAAGAGGTAACTTCTCCCGAGCTTGAAAAGTGTTATAGAGCAATTGCATGTTTAACTAGTATGCTTAAGAAATCAAAAATAAGGTTAAAGCATTGCAATTAGAAATTGATCAATTGAAGCATCTAGAGATGATAACATTGATGATTTGCATGTTGAATTGCTAGAAGATGAAATTAAATCTTTGAAACATGAGATTGTAAATTTGAAATCCTCTAAGGTTGAGGAAGTAATGATTTGCATGATAACTTGTTAGTAGAAGAGAACAAATCATTGAAGAGTGAAGTTGAGAAGCTCAAGAGTATTCTTGGGAAGTTCTCAACTAGCTCTAAGACCCTAGATATGATCCTAAATGCCCAAAGGGCAGTTTACAATAGGGCCGGTATTGGTTACCGTCCTAAGGAACCGTCATTTGTGTCTCTCATGTCTAGGACTGACATGAGACAATCTAGAACACCCAAGACTCAAAAGAAAGTTGTCAAGGCATGGGTGCCTAAGTCATGTTTAGTTGATGCTTTAGGTCCCAAGGTTTGGGTACCTAAAACTTCTATTTTTCGAATTGTGTAGGTTATGATTGAGGGGGAGCATCTATCAACTTGGTTCGTTGATAGTGGATGCTCCAAACACATGACCGGGGATAGATCATTGTTTACCACACTTCACAAGAAAAGTAGAGGTAATGTATCATTTGGTAACAATGGTAGTCTTAAGGTCATAGGAATAGGAGACATTCAAATATCCGAATGTCTTAGAATTTCAAATGTCCTTCTAGTCAAGGGGATGAAATTTAATCTCCTAAGTGTGAGCCAATTGTGTGACACGGGTTACACAATTGACTTCCAACCAAGTCAATGTCTAGTTAGACAACATGACACCTTGGACACGGTACTAGTAGGAACAAGAGTAGACAACATTTATCAAGTTTCATTTAAAAGTGCTACTAATGTTTCTGCTAAGTGTTTCATGTCAAAAGAAGAAGAGTCCACCCTTTGGCACCGGAGGCTAGCACATGTTAACATGAAGAACATCCGGAAGTTGGCCAACAAGGGACTAGTCCGTGGCTTACCAAGCATCAAGTATGAAAAAGACAAACTTTGTGATGCATGTCAAATGGGTAAGCAAACAAAATCTGCACATAAAGGTAAAAGCGCTGTAAGTACTTCCAATGCATTAGATTTACTTCATATGGATCTATTTGATTGTAGTACCATCATATCATTGAATGGAAGTAGATATTGCTTTGTTATCATTGATGATTTCACTAGATATACATGGACTTACTTTTTAAAATATAAGGACCAAACCTTAGATATTTTCATTTCTTTTTGTAGAAGAGTTGAAAATGAAAAATCATCAACCATTAAGACAATTAGAAGTGATCATGGAGGTGAATTTCAAAACCAAAGGTTTTTAGAATTTTGTCAGGATAGAGGTTATAAGCATGAGTTCTCTACTCCTAGAACACCACAACAAAATGGTGTTGTAGAGAGGAAGAACCGTGTACTTCAAGAGGCTGCACGAAGCATGCTTAATGAGTACTCACTCCCGAGTTACTTGTGGGCCGAAGCTGTAAATACAGCTTGCTACGTGCAAAATCGGGTCCTCATTCATAGGTTTCTAGGAAAGACTCCCCATGAACTTTGGTTTGGGAAACCACCTACGGTTAAACACCTTAGGGTGTTTGGTTGTAAGGTGTTCATCCTAAACACCAAGGACCATCTTGGGAAGTTCACGGCAAAGGCTGATGAAGGGATACTAGTCGGGTACTCCCTCGTTAGTAAAGCCTACCGAGTCTACAACAAGAAATCTAGATTAGTTGAAGAGTCTTCTGATGTGGTTTTTGAAGAAATTCCAAAATCAAGTGACCAATCAGAAAATGTAGAAGGAGTTCAACTTGAACTTAGGAGACTAAGTTTGAAAGAAACTCTAAGTGTTGTTGATGGTGATGAGTCTGATGACGGTGAACCTAGACAACCCATTGATCAGCCGGATCCTGAGGCTGAACTTGTGTCTAGTGAACCCGCTCAAGAAGCACCACCAACTCCTAGGCAAACTAGATTAGCCTCTAGTCATCCCCAAGACCAAATTGTTGGAGACATCCATCATGGGGTTAGGACTAGATCATTCTTCCGGAATGAGGCTAATGAAGTTGCCCTAATTTCCGAAATTGAACCTAGAAAAATTGATGAAGCATTAAATGATCCCGATTGGATCATTGCAATGCAAGATGAACTAGGTCAATTTGAGAGAAGTCAGGTTTGGGACTTAGTCCCTAGACCTAAGAAGACCACCATTATTGGAACCAAATGGGTCTTCAAGAACAAATTGAACCATAAGGGAGAAATCATTAGAAACAAGGCACGCTTGGTAGCTAAGGGCTACAGTCAAGTTGAAGGCCTTGATTATGATGAGACCTATGCTCCCGTGGCACGATTGGAATCCATCCGATTGATGCTTGCATTTGCAGCACATCGTGGCTTCAAGCTATACCAAATGGATGTCAAATCGGCCTTTCTAAATGGTTTGATTAGAGAAGAAGTCTATGTTGAACAACCTCCGGGGTTTGAGAGTACCGAATTTCCAAACCACGTGTTCAAGCTCAAAAAGGCACTTTATGGCCTTAAACAAGCACCCCGAGCTTGGTATGAGCGGTTGTCGACATTCTTAATTGAGAAGGGCTTCGTTAGAGGCCAAATAGACCCTACACTGTTTCTGCGGAGAGATGGTGACAATATTTTTGTAGCCCAAGTATATGTGATGACATAATTTGTGGCTCAAATAATAAGGGCTATTTAAATGAGTTCATTGGACACATGGAGAGTGAATTTGAGATGAGTCTAGTGGGAGAATTGGCTTTCTTCCTTGGACTTGAAATCAAGCAAACCCGAGATGGGATCCATGTGCACCAATCGAAATACACACAAGAAATGCTTCGAAAATTCAATATGAGTGATTCAAAAGAGGTAACCACTCCCATGGCTACAAACACAAGATTAGACAATGATGAGAGTGGTAAACCCGTTGACTTGACTCAATATCGAAGCATGATAGGCAGTTTGCTATACCTTACAGCGAGTCGACCTGATATACTATTTACTGTGGGTATGTGCGTTAGGTATCAAGTTTGTGCCAAGGAATCTCACCTAATCGCCGTTAAGTGAATTTTGAGATATCTCAAAGGCACAATTGGAGTCGGTCTATGGTACCCCCATACCGAATCATTTGATTTAATTGGATACACGGATTCCGACTACGCTGGATGTAAGTTGGACCGAAAAAGCACAAGTGGGGGTTGCCAATTCTTAGGGTCATCTTTAGTTAGTTGGTCAAGTCGGAAGCAACATTGTGTTGCTCTCTCCATGACCGAGGCAGAATATATCGCCATGGGAGAGAGTGTATCACAATTGTTATGGATGATACATACTTTAGAGGACTATGGATTGAGTTACAAGGGTGTATAAGTGTTATGTGATAACATTAGCACAATTAACTTAACCAAGAATCCAGTCCATCATTCGAGGCAAAATATATTGAGGTGCGTCACCACTTCATTAGGGATCATGTAGCTAGGGGAGATATTGTACTCTCTCATATAGAGTCCAAGTCAAACCTAGCCGACATTTTCACTAAACCACTCCCCGAAAATGAGTTTAGTTTCTTAAGAAGGGAGTTGGGAATGTGTCGCGCTTCATAGGATTGAATTGCATTAAAACCCTTCATGATTATTTTGAAATTGTTGGGAAACAATTGGGTAACTTTGGGGGCATCTCACACAAACTATAAGGTTTAACAAAACATTTTTGTTTGCTAGAAATGGGGTGAGATGTTAGGATCAACTCAACTTCTCAAAATGTCAATGCATCCCTTGAGAAGTTAAGTTGACGAGATAATAATCACTTCGGTGACCAAGTATGAGAAAACCGATGCATAACATATGTGTATCTGGCTCCATGATCATACTTGGACATTCCAATCAAGGCAACTTGATTGGAAACCTGAATTTGATACAAACTTAGTTGAAATTGCTTGATTGATTGTTGATTGAGTTTGACTCCATTTGGATGGGTCAAAGTGATTGTTGAACCTATAAGGACCTTTGATCCTCGTTCAGGGATCAATTTTAGTCATGAGATCATGTCCAAGTTCGATAAACTTCATCAGATCTCCTTGGAGAGATTCAGAAATTTTGAAACTGAACATTTCAGTTCGTATCAGGGAGTATCAGGAACCCTGATCGGTCACCAGACTGATCAGGCATAGGGCTGATCGGTCCCCGGACTGGTCTGGCTTCATTCAGTGACGATCGGTCCACGGTCCGATTAAAGGGCTTTGCACGATTTCTTCCAATCATTCTGTGCTGGCCTGGATCGGTCCCCAGACCGATCTGGCACCCGGCTGGGATCGATCCACAGACCGATCAGGAGGGTTCTTCGAAAATCATCCGACCCTACTGTCCCCTTCCTGATCGGTCAGCCGATCAATCAGGATCCTGCCTGATCGGTCACTAGACCGATCAGGACCAGGCCAGTCCGATCAGGCCAGAGCCTGATTGGTCTGGGCTCCATCAGATCGAACGGTGATCCATTCAGATGCATTAAAATCTAGTTGGTGGACTGATCCACCAACCGATTAACTCCTCCCAAAACCCTTCACTTTCGAACCCTATTCGCCGAAACCTCCCACTCGCGCCACCTTTGCTTCGTGCGAGAGCTCTCCAGTGCCTTCTTCTCCCTCCTTTCCGTGCGTACGAGTTGGTACGAAGGTCTCTACAGGCGTCCCCTATTCTCTGTAAGTTCACGGTTTGCTCCAGTCTTCTGCGTTTCTGTCTTGCGCCGAGGCTTCTTCTGCGCAAGCTTTTTCCCTTTGCGACTCAAGAACTCTACTAATGGCACCCAAGTGAATTTTTGGCTTCGATTTTCTTGCAAATCAGTTCATAAAACTATGCTTTGAAGCTAACCATGGTTTGGTGTTGTTCTTGGTGTGGTGTCGTGACCCTCGTGTATTTGTCGTGACCTTACCTTCTCACCAAATGATCAAATTGATCTTTCATCTCACTATTGTTCTACTTTTGTTCTTGATTTAATGTCTATCTTATGATTGGGTCTTATCTTTCATGATTAATCTAGTTCATATGATAGCCCTTTGATGATCAACTCTTGTATGTGTGATTCAACCTATGTCCGTCTTGCTCAATCGATTCAAACCGTGTGTGATCACTTCCCTGATTAAATCATGATTGTATGATTAATTCAACTCTTTAGGAAATCTTCTAAAGGGAAAGATGCTGTTGAGGGCAGCTCGAGGGGGAAAGCCCCCTCTTCCTCTACACCCTCCAAGAGGCCACAGCCCTCTTCGAGCTCTAGATTTCCAAACGTCGCCTGTGAGCAATCCTTCCAATCAAGGACTTTCAAAATGCTACCCTGCCGATCAATCGATGTCCCCTTCCTGACTGAGTATTGTCCATCAGTCATGGAGATAGTCCTGCATTACAATCTTGGTTTCCTTCTCTCCTTAGAGCGAACCATCAACTATGACATAGTCTCGGAGTTTTACAATAACCTTCAGCAGGGTCCTCAAGGCGGTTTCGAGTTTACTACTCGAGTCGCCAAACGGACTCTCGATTTTTCCTATGACATACTTGCCGATTTTCTGGGTAGTCGACGATCACCAAATATGTATTCGATCTATCCCGAGCTTCCTAATCCTCTATTAGCACCATTTGCAGATATTACCCCTGATTCTATCCATCAATATTTCTTCGGTCATCCCCGCCTAGACGGTCTTGATGAGCTGGGCCCTGACTTTCCTACCTTTGCTGCTCTACGTCTCTCTCCCACTAGCTATATATTATTCAAGATCATCACGAATTGTATACTCCCAATCACCTCCAAACCTTTAGCTGAGATTCGACCCTATCACTGCCTAATGCTCTACGGCATGCACCACCGTTTGGACTTCGATATCATGGAGAGCATCTTCCAGTCCATCTTATCTTATCGAGAGCCCAGCCGTCGCACGGTATACATGCCTTTTGGTCACGTCATCACCGACTGGCTCATGTCAGTCGGTGTTGATGTCACCAAGGGTCGGACGATGCCTATGGTCCGACAGGATTGCAGACTTGGCCGGCGAGCATTCGCCAAGTCCGGCATCATGGTTAGGAGCACGATTGGGCGTTGGTTTGGAAAGATGGTAGGGTCCTTGGTGAGTTACCTAGGGGAGGTCCACAGGTTCAGGCGTCAGCCGATGCTGCTGCTGATTATGACGATGAACCGGAGCCAGATCTGCGCTGGCAGATCTCAGAGCTGGATCAGACGATACAGGAGGTTATTCAGTTGGGGGCGACAGATCGCGAGGAGTTTCGGTCGGGCTTTCGCTCCCTCGATTGCCGACTGACTAGGATTGAGACCGAGGTCTCAGGGACCCGTACACTCCAGCAGACATGGTATGATGAGTGGCGCAACCACACGTTTCCAGGAGGTGCACCTTCTTCGAGTACTGCACCAGGGTCTTTTGCTCCTACTGATACCACGATGGATGATCTCGTGGACGATGACGATCCTCCCGCTGATGTTTGAGCTTGGATGTCTCTTACCTTTCCTTGTGGTCTGTGTGGATGATTTGTGTGACTTTTGGGCTGTATGCCCTGTGACTTGCTTATTGTGGCCTTGTGCCACACGTATCTTGCTACTTGTCTGGATATGTTATGCTTTGACTTGTCTAATCTTAGTATGCTTATTGTTGATGCTATGTTGTTTAAATAAGTTTTATCTGCATGTTTGCCACTTTGCCATGTTCATGCTTATAATGTCATGTTTACTTGATACATATGAATGTTATGACATGCTTTGTGAGTTGCTACTTCATGTTCGTATGATGCATGTGATTGATATATCTTGCTCTATCTTTTTCACATGTGTTCGTATGGTTATCCAGCAACCTATCACATCTTTGTTGATTTGGGATACCCCTAGGGTTGAGGGGGAGTTTGTTTAAAACTTAACAGCCCCTCTAGCCCCTTTTCGGTGTTCGACAAAGGGGGAGAGTGTGGATTGGTTAAGTTTAGGATGATCATATTGTAGGGGGAGGATCTGGATTCCCCTATGATTCTAAAGTTGAGCAATTGATTGAGAATCCCTAAACTTAAAATCGGATTGTCAAGCAACAAAAAGGGGAGATTGTTGATGCAGTCTGGCCATGATTGTTGTTTTGGTGTTGACATCGATTTTAGTTTAGATTGATTATGATTATGATGATTATGATTAAGTCCTGGTCGGGGATCAGGCACGGTATGGAAAATCCTAATCTGGAGGGTTAGATGTTGAAAATCCTAGCTTGGAGGGCTAGGTGTATGAAAAGTCCTAATTCGGAAGAGGTGGGTGAAAAGTCCTAGCTTGGAGGGCTAGGTGAAAAGTCCTAACTTGGAGGGTAAGGTGCAAATTCTCATCTTGGAGGATTAGGTGAAAAAGTCCTGGCTTGGAGGGTCGGGTGCCTAGCTTGGAGGGCTAGGTTGGATGATGTTCTAACTCGGAAGGGTTGGGTGAAAAGTCCTAGCTTGGAGGGCTAGATGAAAAGCCCTAGCTTGGAGGGCTAGGTGAAAAGTCATAACTTGGAGGGTTAGGTGCAAATTCCCAACTTGGAGAGTTAGATTGAAAAATCCTTAGCTTGGAGGGCTAAGGTGAATGAAATCCTAGCTTGGAGGGCTAGGTTTGAGTCCCTGGATCAGTCTGGTGACCGATCAGGGACATTGGTATGCTGCTCCTTCATGGATCAGTCTGGTGACCGATCCAGCAATGTCTGATCGGACTGATGACCGATCAGGGAGCGCACAGTGAGGTTGGGAACCTACTGTGTGGCTCCTGATCGGTCCGGTGACCGATCAGGGAGCAGGCTGCTTCCTCACTGCCTTGCTCCTGATCGGTCTGGTGACCGATCAGGGAGCGGAAAGTGAGTGAGTTCCCTTGCTGATCAAGTCCTGAACGGTCCGGTGACCGATCAGGGACTTAGGATCTAATTAAAAAATCACTGTTCATCTGTCCTGATCGGTCTGAGTGACCGATCAGGCTTCACTCTGATCGGTCTGGTGACCGATCAGGCTTCACTGTGATCAGTCGGGTGACCGATCAGGCGTGTATAGCCACGAGAGCTAGGAATCCCAGCGAAGCAGTGGATCGGTCTAGTGACCGACCCACAAGCCCTGGATCGGTCCGGTGACCGATCACTTTAATTCAAATTGCACTGTCAGACGCGGTCAGAGCGTCTGATCGTATCCGATTCACTGCTGTTTGCTTCTGATATTTGATTTACTGTGTGATTTGCTGCTCTAACAGTCTGATTAAGCTGCAGGTGACAAGGGAGGATTCAAACACTCAAGGAGAGGTCAATGGAGGCTTTCCTTGGAGCAGGTTTGTCCAATTCTCCATTTCAGGTTGCAACGGCCGAGCTGCAGACTGGAGCCGAGACTGGGGCTTGACTGAGGGGATCTCAAGAAGACCAGAGAGGGCTCAGTGGTAGCTAGCGTTGGCAGTGTGGTAGCTGGAGGCTACGGAGGATGTTGTCACCTGGTGCTGTGTGGAGAATCAAAAGGGTGGAAGTTGGCTTCGTGGAAGCAGAGTTCGAAAACTTGTGTTCTTGCCGCGCCTTGTGTTCTCCACAACTTGCTTATTGTATTCTTGAAGTTTTCATCAATTTGAGCAAGCGATCGAGAAGCAATCATCCATTACTTGAGCGCTTGAAGGAGAGAACAAGGAGCTTGGAGTCCGACAGTGGGAAGACATGAAGAGGGGTTCTTGCATGAGATCGCCACTGGGTGGAGCTCAGGGAAGCTTGCTGTGTTCTTGTCCTTGCTAAGTGGTTGAGTAAGATCCTTCTTATTATTTTTTTGTGCTTAAACTTTATCTGTGATTGAAACGCTGTGGAGAGGTTTCTCCACCGAGAAGGAGGTTGCGTTATATCCGGTGAAAACCGGGGCTTGATCTGCCGACGATCAAGGGATCGCCCACCTTAAGGGCACGCCAAGGAGTAGGGACAAGTTATCCCCGAACCTTGTAAACCCTCTTGTTAGCGATCTTGGTAGTTGTCTCTGTTTGCTTTCATTTCTGTTTTTGTTTATTGCACTGCTTCATTTTCCTTTGCTTCTTCCGCTGTGCTACTGATAAGTTGAGTGCAGAAAACTTACTAAGTGCCAAGAAAAAGTGATTGGCTATATTCACCCCCCCCCTCTCTAGCCATCCCGTTTCCAACACAAACTACTCACACGCAAAAGAGGCTTTACGAGAGAGGAAGACAAAGTGCACCCAGCCGCCGATTCGGGAGTAGGCGTAACATCTGCACCTTCCCCTCATATACTCAGGCAGCCGCCTGCCTGGACGCAAGGGGGAGGAGACACATGGAAAGCAAGAAACCGCCGCATACAGGCAGTCGCTTGTCGCGAGCTGGCCAAGATGGCGCACGTCCGTAAAAGCTCGTGGAGATGGCCATTGGGTCACGTGGCAATAAGGTATTCGCTAGGCCACCCCGTCACCCTCATAAAAGAACCATGCGCCTTTATGACGAAGAGACAAACGTCATCATAGTCCCTCCAGAGTCGAAGTAGCCTTTTTGAAAAAGGACAAGACCATTAAGGGGGATTTCTCGGAACTCGGGATAAAAGTTACAATCCAAAGGCCCCTATAACTACAGGGGTAATAAGGAGGGCGAAGGCCCACGGCTTCTTCATCTCTGCACTAGTTCGATCAATCAGTCACACTTCCTTCGATCATACTTGAAGGGAGGAACTTGTGATAGGGTTGAATAGTCCGTGCTCGGCACGAGGGATGAAGAAAACTGCAGGGCATGACATGACCGAAGCGACCTCCCTTCCTGGGCCCCAGGGCCCCCCTCAGGAAACGTGCCCGGGAAAGGTAGTCCGTAGACCCCTCTCGGGAGCACCCCGAGAGCACCTCGGGAGTTATAACACCAAAGGCCCCAAGCTCACCTCGGGAGGTGGAGTCCCCGCAATAACTGACCTCAGGTACTGACCCCCCTCTCTCGGTACGGATAAGCACCCCCGTAAGAAGAGGTCCCCACGACCCTTAAATGTCGCAACGGGTGAACGCGTGATAACGGCGCAGATCGTTTCAAAGGATATCCTGCTACCGCCGAAATAGGGGGACATGGCTTAAGTATCGGAGACGTGGCACCGATCGGGAGGCACGTCTAGTCCGTCGACATCAGTATAAAAGATAGTCCAACTCCTCCGGTAAAGGGGTTACGCTCTCTCAACTCTAGACACATTCTTTACTTCTTGCTACCTTTACTTCTCGGACAAACACTGACCTGAGCGTCGGAGTGGACTCCGCCGGACCTCTATCGGTGTGTCCCCTAACGCTCGTGTTAACTTTGCAGGACCCTAAGTTCTTCCTCACCGTAACAACTTCTACAGGGACAGAACTCCAGTGTCTGGCCATCGTCGTCGACTCTTTCCGGAACACATGCATTAAATTTTTCTTTATCCCTACTCAATATTTTCCTTTGATTTCTATTGTCGTTATCTCCAGATTAAATAGGTGCTTTGTTGTACAATTTATTGCCCTAGGATTATGGTGTAGTGGTAAGGTAACTAATCGCAATCTTAGGTATTCGCATTTCGATTCCTAGCTATGACATATTTTGTAGAAATTTTTTCTCCAAATGAGGTACGAACCCTGGATGCTGGACTTCTAGACCGTCTATCGTGAATATTTTCCGATTTACCCTGGTGATTGATGAAAAATTTTTATAAAATCGAATCGATCATTTATGATTCCTCTGCTACCTAGTCTAATATTTTTTTATTATTCACATCACTAACATGTAGATACGGGAAGTGATAGTTAGAGGTGACACTTTGACCTTCTTTTAATTTGATAAATCTTAATGTTATTTTTTGCTTGTAGTTAAACAATGTTATTCTTAATTAGATGTATAGTTCATTCATGTATTATTTAGTTTCCGAAGTTTTGATTGACTTGTAAGTTATCACAATCATAAGATTATACCAGGTTGAGTGGTTATTGTTTAATCTTTATTGTTGTAGGTCATATCTATTGTTTAGTAGTTTGAACCTAGTGGCAACTACCACAGCCTTCCCCTAGTGGTAACTACATTTTTTTTTGGAAACTCAAGATTTGATTATTTTATTTCCCTATATGCTTTGACAAAATGACGTTTTTTTATATATGATGTTTGTTATTTGACAGATGTCACTACAAGAAAGTCTTAATCTATTTAAGCAAAGAGAGGAGTCAATCAATTTTGACAACTATCTTTCCGCCCAACTTTCAAAGACACATAAATTACACAAAGCATCACTTACTGGTGATTCAATCCACAATTCACCAAAATATGCATGTCATTTTTTAAACAACTAACTGTATGCATTCTTACTTAATGTATTTAGACATTAATTGATAGCTAAATACATTAATTGATAGCTCTTATTTTTAAATTGTGACTAATTGTATTACTTTTTTTATTTTATTAGGATAGTTAAACTAAAATAGTAGTGTTGAATGTAGATATTATGACGGTCCATGAAAGAGATGAGCTTCAATGAAATCCACAATTATAAAAGAAGATGAATTTCTTTAATATTGAGTCATTTTGCATTGAGCCTTAAATTTCTATTAATGGTTTTAGAACTTCTATTTCTAAGGTCTAAGTCTAAATTAATCCTGATTTGTTTATTGTTGTTTGATTTAAATAAAATCTCAAACCAAGTTATTAACTGTACGTATACTTTTTATATTTCAATTTATAGTATGAATCAAGAATCAATGTTACAAGGGCAATTTACCAATGGGCGTATCCAACTATTCGTAATTACCGAAAGGAGTACCATGGTTTCTATTATACCAAAGGGCGCATCCCATATAGTGAAGTTACTTTTATACCCCTCCCGCCAAAGAATGACTTTATCAAACACAGTTTCGAGACAACCGAACCACTTTATCAATAAAATATTAATTTGTGGTTCGGATGGGTAGCAGTGGAAATTTTCTCCGTTCTCTCTCAGCGCAACAACGTAAATGGAAGTCCTTCATTTCGGATAAAAGCTCACTCTCAACCTCTCTCAGCGCAAGAACTCGCCTTCTTGCAGTCCTACGTGCCCCAGCTGTGATATAGTCGCGAGCTCATCCCCCGAATCCCTGCGGACAACCAAAACCTAGGCATTGCTCGAAAGCGTTTCTGTGTGATCCTGAGGTGGGTTTTAGTGTTAACGTTGAAGTGGAGACTGATCGGCATAATACACCAAGGGGTTAGGGTTTCTGCACGTTGGATTTATTTGATAATGTCAGGCAAAAGGTCTGTAGGTGGTTCAGCATTTTCTTCCTTGGCATTATCCACCAAGGTATGTTAGCGATATGCTTAGGTCAAACCAGCATTATTTGTCAACATGTTTAAAATTATTTTGCTGAATAAATTTGTACTGTATATAAACTGCAGGATTCAGATGACATTGGACAAAAATTACGTTGGTGCAGTGTTTTAGGCCACTTTAAATAATTTTTTGAAGAATTTGACATTTTAAATGATAGACACATTGCGAAGATCAAAGGGTCGCCTTTCAGTTTTTTCCTGGACATACAAGAATTGAAGCATATCCGTGGAATTTTGGTTAATATATTTGAAAGTTGGGATTCAACCTCGCAAGGTTTTAAATTCTCAGGTAATAGTTTTAGTTATGAATTGTAGACAATATCTATAGTATCTATAGTAAGATAAGACAGTAATATAGATGGCCTGAAATGATTAGTTTTTGATAAAATTTAATCATTTCATTTTAGGGCTACTGAGGGACTGAAGTGAAAATGACTTCAGGCCCTCGGTAGGCCTGAAATAAAATCATTTCAGGCATACCGAGGGCCTGAAGTTAATTTAGTTCAGGCCCTCAGTAGGCCTGAAATGAATACATTTCAGGCCCTCGTCGGGCCTGAATTGAATTCATTTCAGGCCCACGTCGGGCCTGAATTGAAATCATTTCAGGCCCAACGTGGAATAATTTCAAGCCTCTATTCTTGATGATAACTAAATATTGTAATTGTTTCAGGTGTACCGGTTGCGTTCTCCAGACGAGATGTTGCTTTGATACTGGATATAGTGGACCGTGGTGTTTCGGTCCCTATTAATTCAACTAAAGCATCGGGTTTCAAACACTTATTGAACCCACTTATTGAAATCCAAAAAAGTGTTTGTTAATTTCAGCGTGGACTGTGCCTTCTTTGTCATGCAATATGTTCGATGTCTCCTATATGATGAGAAGATGGATTTCAAACAAGGAGACATGAGTAGAATCAGATTTGAGCTGACAGTTAATATTCTGAGAGACATGTTTTGTAAAACTTGAGATAATCTGAAAACTGTATTGGTGATGTAAAAATCCATTGCTGTCGATTGACATCCATTTGTATGGAAAAATCTCCTTATGTGGATGTTGTTATGATTATGTAGATGTTGTTATTCTATATAATATATTGTCAACAAAAACAAAACAATTGGGTGATGTTTATTCAAATCCAGTTGTTGCACTATTGTGTGCCAAGTGATACGGTCAGATATAATAACTGATAATGCACTGTTGTGTGCCAGTTGCTGCACTGTTGTGTGCCAAATGATCTATTCTGTCACATCTTGTAGGTAAATATAGATTATTATTCTAAAAATCATTATATAATCTAATCAACAATATATATTATATAAATCAGATATAGAAAAACCTATAGGATGATATATTCTGTCACTGTTGGGTTATGCACTGTTTTGAGCAAAACCCACTGATGGAACTAAACTAAACCTATAGGTTTGGAAAAAAATTATAATTTGATGTTTCGGACACCTAATCTACATTCTCCAACCTCAACCCAAACTACTGATAATGGATTTTCAGAAATCTAGATATGGGAGGGCCATCAGTGGGTTTTGCTCAAAACCCACTGATGGAACTAAACTACACCTATACTTTGGAGAAAATTATAATTTGAGGTTTCCGACACCTAAAATACTTTCTCCAACCTGATCCCTAACTTTTGATAATTTTTTTTCATTAATCCAGATATGGGATGTCCATCAGTGGGTTTTGCTCAAAACCCACTGATGGAACTAAATTACACCTATAGGTTTGGAAAAAATTATAATTTGATGTTTCGGACACCTAAAATACTTTCTCCAACCTCATCAATGGGTCCTTCAGTGGAGTTGAGGTGTTACAAACCTTAAATTATAATTTCAGGCCCACGTTGGGCCTGAAATAACTTTATTTCAGGCCCAAGGTGGGCCTGAATAAAGTTATTTCAGGCCCAACGTGAGCCTGAAATACATTTATTTCAGGCCCACGGTGGGCCTGAAAGAAGACAATTCAGGCCCGGCGTGGGCCTGAAATAAAAATATTATTTGAGGACCACCCTTAACCATATAATATTTTGACTTCATCCCTCAAGTTGGATTACATATTTTATCCCTAAACCCTAAAATACTCTCTCCAACCTCACCCCTAAATACTGATAATGGTTTTGTAGAAATCCAGATATCGGAGGTCCATTTGTGGGTTTTCAGCAAAACTCACTGATGGAAATAAACTAGACCTATAGCTTTGAAAAAAATTATCATTTGAGGTTTAGGACACCTAAAATACTTTCTCCAACCTCAACCCTAACTACTGATAATGGTTTTTAAGAAATCCAGATATGGGAGGTCCATCAGTGGGTTTTGCTCAAAACCCACTGATGGAACTAAACTACACCTATAGGTTTGGAAAAAATTATAATTTGAGGTTTAGGACACCTAAACTACTTTCTAGAACCTCAACCCTAACTACTGATAATGGATTTTCAGAAATCCAGATTGGGAGGTCCATCAGTGGGTTTTTCTCAAAACCCACTGATGGAACTAAATTACACCTATAGGTTTGGAAAAAATTATAATTTGAGGTTTAGTACACCTAAACTACTTTCTAGAACCTCAACCCTAACTACTGATAATGGATTTTCAGAAATCCAGATATGGGAGGTCCATCAGTGGGTTTTGCTCAAAACCCACTGATGGAACTGAACTACACCTATAGGTTTGGAAAAAATTATAATTTGATGTTTCTGACACCTAAACTACTTTCTAGAACCTCAACCCTAACTACTGATAATGGATTTTCAGAAATCCAGATATGGGAGGTCCATCAGTGGGTTTTGCTCAAAACCCACTGATGGAACTAAACTACACCTATAGGTTTGGAAAAAATTATAATTTGAGGTTTAGGACACCTAAAATACTTTCTAGAACCTGAACTCTAACTACTGATAATGGATTTTCAGAAATCCAGATATGGGAGGTCCATCAGTGGGTTTTGCTCAAAACCCACTGATGGAACTAAACTACACCTATAAGTTTGGAAAAAATTATAATTTGAGGTTTAGGACACCTAAAATACTTTCTAGAACCTGAACCCTAACTACTGATAATGGATTTTCAGAAATCCAGATATGGGAGGTCCATCAGTGGGTTTTGCTCAAAACCCACTGATGGAACTAAACTACACCTATAGGTTTGGAAAAAATTATAATTTGATGTTTCTGACACCTAAACTACTTTCTAGAACCTCAACCCTAACTACTGATAATGGATTTTCAGAAATCCAGATATGGGAGGTCCATTAGTGGGTTTTGCTCAAAACCCACTGATGGAACTAAACTACACCTATAGGTTTGGAAAAAATTATAATTTGAGGTTTAGGACACCTAAAATACTTTCTAGAACCTGAACCCTAACTACTGATAATGGATTTTCAGAAATCCAGATATGGGAGGTCCATCAGTGGGTTTTGTTCAAAAACCACTGATGGAACTAAACTACACCTATAGTTTTCGAGAAAATTATAATTTGAGGTTTAGGAGACCTAAAATACTTTCTCCAACCTCATCCCTAACTGTTGATAATGTTTTTTCACAAATCAAGATATGGGAGGTCCATCAGTGGGTTTTGCTCAAAACCCACTGATAGAACTAAACTACACCTATAGTTTGGGAGAAAATTATAATTTGAGGTTTAGGACACCTAAAATACTTTCTCCAACCTCATCCCTAACTGTTGAAAATGCTTTTTCACAAATCAAGATATGGGAGGTCCATCAGTGGGTTTTGCTCAAAACCCACTGATGGAACTAAACTATACCTATAGGTTTGGAAAAAATTATAATTTGATGTTTCCGACACCTAAAATACTTTCTAGAACCTCAACCCTAACTACTGATAATGGATTTTCAGAAATCCAGATATGGGAGGTCCATCAGTGGGTTTTGCTCAAAACCCACTGATGGAACTAAACTAGCCCTATAGCTTTTGACAAATTTATAATTTGAGGTTTCTGAGACCTAAAATAGTTTCTAGCACGTCAACCCTAACTACTGATAATGGATTTTCAGAAATCCAGATATGGGAGGTCCATCAGTGGGTTTTGAGCAAAACCCACTGATGGAACTAAACTACACCTATAGGTTTGGAAAAAATATAAATTTGAGGTTATGGACACCTAAAATACTTTCTCCAACCTCATCCCTAACTATTGATAATGGTTTTTCAGAAATCCAGATATGGGAGGTCCATCAGTGGGTTTTGAGCAAAACCCACTGATGGAACTAAACTACACCTATAGCTTTGGAAAAAATATAAATTTGAGGTTATCGACATCTAAAATACTTTCTCCAACCTCATCCCTAACTGTTGATAATACTTTCTCCAACCTAAAATACTTTCTCCAACCTCATCCCTACTTTCTCCAACCTATAGCTTTATTTCAGGCCCACCTCGGGCCTGAAATATCTTTATTTCAGGCCCACGTTGGGCCTGAAATAACTTTATTTCAGGCCCTAGGTGGGCCTGAAATAAAGATATTTCAGGCCCATAGTGGGCCTGAAATACATTTATTTCAGGCCCACCGTGGACCTGAAATAAAAACATTTCAGGCCCACAGTGGGCCTGAATTAAATATTATTTGAGGACCACCCTTAACCATATAATATTTTGACCTCTTCCCCCAAGTTGGATTACATATTTTATCCCTAAAGCCTAAAATACTTTCTCCAAACCTCACCCCTAACTACTGATAATGGTTTTGTAAAAATCCAAATATGGGAGGTCAGCAAAACCCACTGATGGAACTAAACTTGACCTATAACTTTGAACAAAATTATAATTTGAGGTTTCGGACACCTAATCTACATTCTCCAACCTGAACCCTAACTACTGATGATGGTTTTTCAGAAATCCATATATGGGAGGTCCATTAGTGGGTTTTGCTCAAAACCCACTGATGGGCCTCCCATATCTGGATTTCTGAAAAACTATTATCAACAGTTAGGGATAAGGTTGGAGAAAGTATTTTAGGTGTCCATAACTTAAAATATATAATTTTTCCAAAGCTATAGGTGTAGTTTAGTTGCATCAGTGGGTTTTGCTCAAAACCCACTGATGGACCTCCCATATCTGGATTTCTGAAAAACCATTATCAACAGTTAGGGATGAGGTTAGAGAAAGTATTTTAGGTGTCCATAACCTCAAATTTATATTTTTTCCAAACCTATAGGTGTAGTTTAGTTCCATCAGTGGGTTTTGCTCAAAACCCACTAATGGACCTCCCATATCTGGATTTCTGAAAAACTATTATCAACAGTTAGGGATGAGGTTGGAGAAAGTATTTTAGGTGTCCATAACCTAAAATATATAATTTTTCCAAAGCTATAGGTGTAGTTTAGTTGCATCAGTGGGTTTTGCTCAAAACCCACTGATGGACCTCCCATATCTGAATTTCTGAAAAACCATTATCAACAGTTAGGGATGAGGTTGGAGAAAGAATTTTAGGTGTCCATAACCTCAAATTTATATTTTTTCCAAAGCTATAGGTGGAGTTAACTGAATATCAGTGGGTTTTGCTCAAAACCCACTGATGGACCTCCCATATCTGGATTTCTGAAAAACCATTATCAGTAGTTAGGGTTGAGGTTGGAGAAAGTATTTTAGGTGTCCTAAACCTCAAATTATAATTTTGTCCAAAGCTATAGGTGTAGTTTAGTTCCATCAGTGTGTTTTGCTGACCTCCCATATCTGGATTTCTACAAAACCATTATCAGTAGTTAGGGGTGAGGTTTGGAGAGAGTATTTTAGGGTTTAGGGATAAAATATGTAATCCAACTTGGGGGATGAAGTCAAAATATTATATGGTTAAGGGTGGTCCTCAAATAATATTTTTATTTCAGGCCCACGCTGGGCCTGAATTGTCTTCTTTCAGGCCCACCGTGGGCCTGAAATAAATGTATTTCAGGCCCACGTCGGGCCTGAAATAACTTTATTCAGGCCACCTTGGGCCTGAAATAAAGTTATTTCAGGCCCGACTTGGGCCTGAAATATCTTTATTTCAGGCCCACCTCGGGCCTGAAATAAAGTTATTTCAAGCCCGACGTGGGCCTGAAATAAAGATATTTCAGGTCCTCGGTAAATTTGTGAAAATCATCCGAGGGCCTGAAATATTTGATAAAAAACAAATTCCTCTAATCCCTCTAATTTTCAAGTTGAGAATTAAAAATTTCCTTTTAATTTTGATATGTGTTATATATTTGAAATACAAAAAATATAACCATAGACTTGTGCAATATATACGTACATTCGTGATCATTCGACTTGTGCAAATCATTTCACATATATATATTGGCTGAGAAAAATTCGACTGCTACCCATCCGAACCACAAATTAATATTTTATTGATAAAATGGTTCGGTTGTCTCGAAAATGTGTTTGATAAAGCCATTCTTTGACGGGAGGGGTATAAAAGTAACTTCACTATATAGGATGCGCCCTTTGGTATAATAGAAACCATGGTACTCCTTTCGGTAATTACGAATAGTTGGATACGCCCTTTGGTAAATTGCCGATGTTACAATCAATCTAGTATGATGAAGTGAGAAGTACTAGATGAAGTGAGAAGTGATTAGAACGAATTTGTTTACTCTTATAATGGTGCCTAAGGGTTATGTACATTAAGATATACATTTTTTTTGTTGTATTTAAAAATTTTTGTATATACTTTTAGATAAATTTGGTCAAAGATGTCTTTTGTGAATACACTTTTGGGTTGTAATTTGATAGATATTTATGATATATTTTTCAATTTTGGTTGTGAAAAATATTTTGTTCAATTAAAATTGTATTACAATAAAATATTGTTAATTACTTCTACACTATAAATAAATATTGGAGTAATACAATACATAAATATTGGAGTAATATAATACATAAGACTTCGATAAATTTAAATAATGGCGTAGTTAAAGTAAACATTTACTTTGCCACAATACAAAAACTATGATGTTGTATAAATAACTTCATCAATTGATGTAATCTGTGAAGTTATATATGATCAACCATTTCGGTTCTTTAACGGAACCGATGAAATAAAAGAGTCTTTTTTTACTTCATAAACGATTCAATTTTGAACTGTTTTAGTTCGAACAAAGACTTCAATATTTTGCGACGAAGTAATAAACTGACTCTTTTACTTCACATTCCTATACTTCAAAAATTATCTACTTATTACTTCATTGAATATCTGAAGTGCAACATCTAAATTCACATAGTTGCGGAGCCGTTGTGATGAAGATAAAACTTTATCTAGCTAGAGGCACCTCCAAGTGTTCGAGGCGCTGCGAGTTGCCATGTTAGCAACTAACTTTTGCCCAGTGAACTATAAATAATACCCTAGAGCTAAGAGTTCATAACACGCTTGTAATCAATGTCTGTAATCAAGTTTTGAGCTTCCAATTGCTATAAGGGGCTTCTTCGTCTCTAACCTTTATAGAAGGATTTTGATAGTACACTACCATTGTCTTGGATTAACAATCACCTACGTTGTAACCAAGTAAAATCTCTAGCCCCTTATTTATTTTATATTATTTATTTTTATCATCAGTGTGGTATTGCTAAGTAAGGAGCAAGAAGTTCTAATTTTAATTGCAGGGCTATTCATCCCTATCTAGCTGGTTCACCTAATCCAACACATGGTATCTGAGCCCAACCGCCTTAGAAGGACTAACCGCTAACTAAAACTGCCTTAAAAGGACTAACCACTAACTAAAGCAACAAGAAGATGACTGGATCAAACATACTATCACGCCCCGAGGAGTCGTTCATTTGATACTGACCGGACGACTACTCCCTCGTCTCAGCGGACAATCCAAAAACCTAATAACTATGACTACCCCAGCCTGCTTGTACCGCAGCCTATAGGGCTGGAACAAGCGTCTGAAATAAAGGTAAATGAAAACGACAACAAAAATTGCATACCGGTACGTCTTACGACAAAACAAAACAAAAATCAAGGCCTCCATGGCACATAAAAGTACAACTATACTGCCGTAAAAAGAGACGACACCACAGAGCACAAAATACAGCAGCGGAAATGAAACGACAAAACGAACAAGGAAAAAGGGTACCAACATGTACCACAATCAAAATACAAAGACAACCTCGAAAATCGTCTCGGACTGGCTGCTGGGCAATCCAGACGATCATCCTGAAAGGAGAAAAACAAGGCTAATGGGGTGAGTCCAAAGAACTCAGCGAATATAGTCCAATATACATAGAAAGCTATACTAACAGTAAGTCACCATCTAACATCATACTAAAGATAAATGTAAGAAAAAGAAATGCAGAACTAAATCATAAGAAAGAAAGGAAGTACATACCTACCTGTATCGATCCAAACTCTAATAGCATGCATGTCAACCAAATGCAGCAACTAAGTGCAACAAACATAACCAAAATGCAGAGATGCAAAGCATGCTCATGATGCAACATGGGTCACCCCTTGATGCCAGTCGGCCACCATCGCGCATCACGCAAAACCGAGTGGGTAGGGCTCTGACCAGGTTCTCCCTCCACTCAGACGACCACTGTTGCACATCACGCGAAACCGAATGAGTAGGGTCTCAGACCGGAACATACCTCGCCCTGGGGAAAAGTACGCTCCCTCATCCCTAACTATCTCCAGACAGAATAGGGGACCTGCTGCTGCACCGTGGGACACCACCGGGACTACACGATAGGTCATGTGGCAAGTCTGACGGCCCATCTCAACCACTAGGGGAGTCAAAGGTCGCCTACATATGCCCCTACACGAGTAGCAAGTCCGACAACCCATCTCAACCTCCAGGGAGTTAAAGGTCGTCCACTTATGCTATGTGCAACAATGATGCATGTCACTATCCCATGCATCATCCACTATATATCCCTACTGTCATCTACATGATATGCAGTAGTCCAGATAACCGGTATGCACCATAACCTAAATCCTAGCGTAAGGTATAAGGTAAGCTGTACATACAATAAATCTACGCAGAAATAAAGAGCAGTATGTAGTAAAGCCAACAGATATAATTACCGAAAGAAAGGGTACAGAAATAGAAGTATCAGTATCCCTACTGCTATCTATATCTAACTATACATAAGAGGGGATTATATTTAATACAGATATAATCAAAAAGTACCCGCCTCGAAAATAAGAAGTCCATACGAAGAGAACTCCTGTCCAAAATAATATCCGCGACGCGTGATCTACGTCAAGGCCCTGCATAAAAGAAATATTACTCGGCTAATTATACACAAGGTAACTCATCTTTCACTAATTTGTATTAGTAGCGATCTCAATCATTGTAATCATCTAACTACTTGGTAAATTAAATGATTAACTACTTGGTTAGCCGAAGTCTCATGATTCGTTTTAAGCTCAGCTTACGCTTAACCCAACAAATTCCACATTATGAGTACATTCAAACTAACCCTAATTCAAGCCTTAGTTAAAGCATGGGATTAAGAAAATTAAGCTACACAAAACTACCCCTAATCCCATATTGCACTCGGCAGGGAAATGGAGCAACATCCAGCTCCAAACCAGACACACTCCAGTAGGCAAGAAGACTAATCGAAACCCTAGATATAAGGCAATCTGATCAACAACCACATTCTCCCGATATATCTGAAACAGATTAGGTTGATCTTCAAAATCAACTTCACAGTAATTGAACTCACACAAAAACAAGACCCAATTCCATGATCTACCGTAGCATACAACATTAGATCAAATCACACAACTAAACTAATCAAAGAAAAACAGTTTGATCACCATCAATCCATCAAAACAATAACCTCGATAGATCTCAGAATTGAACCCACAAGAGCACATGAACAGAGATCGAAATCATACTCAGATTGAACAAAGAAATCCAAGAAACAAACAACACGACTTCAATCCATAATCTCGATCATTTCCTAGCACTGGACCGCAGACACAATCTAAATCAAGATGACCACAAGAACTCATACCTTTGCAAACCCTAGATCCCTGCCCGAATCACACGATCTGGGAGAAACAGAGCTCGTCGAAGGAAGTATGCTCTCCCACAATTCCCGTTTGGAACCGGCGACTCCCTCTACTCCGCAGTCCTCCAAGAATCCTAGATCCACAGAACACGAAGGTTCACCCAAAACAAGATCCCTACCACGATCGGAAACCATTCGAAATCGCAAAACCACTCCTACTCACCTTCGATTCGACGGAAGAAGAGTCGATCCAAGCTCCGTCGTGTGCTCACAGGGGCACAGAGATGAAGAAATAACTCCCTCAGACACCGGCGATATCGGCGGAGAAGACGAAGACGAGAGAGAGAGAGCGAGCTCGGGCGGTGATATGTTCTGCGAAAATGAGGGGGAAACCATTTAATATACTAATGGCCTTTTGCATTTAACCCCTCTCTATTCAGTTAATCTCACCGGAGCCCCTAACTTCAAAAATTTTTCGTTTTAGCTCCTAAATTTTTTGTATTCTCACACATACACTCAACTAAGCTCGAGTGGGAGTTTGCGCTTTAGAAGCGCCCAATGAAGATATTTTTCAAAACTAACTTTGATATTATTTTAACTATTAAATATGATTTTGAAGTACTTAAAGATGAGAACGGAGAAGCAAAGGAAGAGCACCTTTAGAATAATAGGCAGCAAACTGACTATGTGGCCAATGATAAGGTAGAATCTCATCCGTTGAGTGTACTACCGCTACAAGAAGTCAACCAGATCGATACCTAAGAATCAACCAATGAATTTTGGGAGAAGTTTCTAGAATTGTAAGAAGGAATCTCAGAGGACAAGCTAGCAAGATGAGATTTGCTCAGAAATCAACTAACTAACCTCCGAATGAAAAGAGAGAAAAGGTAGCTCAACTGCATGCAAAGCTCGAGGAATTGATAACTGAACTCACCAACCTCGAAGAAATGGTAACGAACAGAGATTTGCTAAGGTACGCATTAAATGCATTCCCAAGAACCCCGGAATGGACTTCAATTGTAGATTCTTACTACATCTCCAAGGACCTCGGGGTAAGAAGTTTAGAAAATATATTTTCAACTTTAGAACTTTACGAGTCTTGATGTGCAAGAATAAAAGCAAAGCCAAACAACATCGACTTAAAAGGCAAGAAAAGTGAACTAGAAGCATAATCCAATTCTACAACGAACAACAATGAGAACGCCTTTATAGTAAGAAAATTTAAGAAATTTTTAATTCTAATAATTTTGATAATGATAGGGATGAGTAGCCCAAGGTGAATATGTGACGTGAGAAGGCTATGAGTCATGGCTAGGAGGGAGAGAAATGCTCAAGAGAGTCCTTGAGACCAACTTGGGGGGAAAGCGCCCAAGACTAACTCGGGAGAAAAAGGCCTGAGATCAGCTCAGGCAAAGAGTGCTCGAGACCAACTCGGGCTGAGGTTCCCGAGACCACCTCGGGAGAGGTGTGCCCGGGACCAGCTCGGACACTGAGAGTTCCCGAGCTCAACTCGAAGAGTGAAGCCCGAGACTAGCTCGGGAGAGAGAGGATGAATGAGGAGAAGTTTATCGTTGATGACAATAATGACACACTTAATATAGGTGATAACTGTTTCAAGCGTCCCCTCCCTAAATAAGAATATTGATAGACAGTTATGACCCGCAACACATGATTCAATATGCTCAGCAGCTGTTACCAGTAGCCCCCAGTGAACAACAACTGGTAGGCCACCATGAATCATTAGGCGTGGGAACAGGGGAGGCGGTTACAACAACGTGAGAGCACTCAAAGGAAGAAAGCAGCGATTATATAAGAGGTTAGGCTCCTAGGTAAAGGGGGGATCTTCTGAACTCTAATATTTTTTTTCTTCTTGTTCCTCATCTCTCTTTGAGTAATTCCTAACTTGAGCATCGAAGTGTTAGTAGGAGCCCTATAGCCAATTATGTGATGATTGACTAGGGATTTTTTGTATCATATTCTATCATTAATAAAGGCATATTTGGTTATTATACTTACTTTATACTTGTGCCAAATAACTAAGTATAATAATGTCCTTGGGTAGTAGGTTCTTATCTACATCATATCGATTGGTTGAATTGATAGTGAGATAATGTAGAGAACACTATACTAAATCATTCCTAGTCAAATATTAATATTCAAGGACGATATTAATGCATGGAGACTAGCATGTAGGTCAATTGATGACTTGAGCTCACAAGTCATAGATATATGATATCAAGTTGACACATAGGTATACATTAGAGAATGTGTACTAAATTGACCCGCAAGGACGCTACCCCTTGACCTCGATTGCTAATCGGCTAGCGGGACTGCCGTGAGTTTTTGCTCATGAGCGATTTTTGTTTTTGTACTCATAATAAAATCAATGTCCTAGATCTATTGTGTATGATTGATGACATGGTGCATGGTTATGACCTTAACCCCAATGTGATTAGATGTATATGTGTGTGTGTGCATGTTGTAATGTAATTCATAATACGGCCTGTGTGTCATGCCTTGTCTCTATTTTTTCTAGTTGTAAAATAGATTTAGACTCGAATGTAACTTGAGTTTTCCTAAATTGTAATGTACAAAATGAGTAGTGGAGTGTCCATTGAAGAATCAAGTTACAAGAAGGATGCTGACGACATATGACGACCGAAGGATGCACTTGGAGAAGATGTTATCCCTAGGTTAACCATCGATTTTCTCATTGGCTTGAGAAGATTATAGTATACGGGTCATAACCATGTCACGTTTTACTACTTATATGTTGATATATGCAATGTGTGTGTATGATGCATGATTAAATAAATATCTTAATTAAGTCAACTCGATATGCCTACCAAAGTTTGGTACTCATAAACTACCTCGATCATTTGTTGATGGGTTTGCCAAAGCAAAGTGACACATTTTATCTTGGTAAAGTGTGAGAGGACAATTGTGTTGTCTCGCTATCAAACTTTCAGTGAGACTTAACTAAATCCCCTCAATTAGATTGAGAAACTTAGAGGCATATCCCAAAGGTTGGGAAAATTGTGTAAGAGAACAATTATACTATGTCTTGGGCGATTAGCCAAAGCTAACTCAAGATGATGTGTAATATGGATCTTGACCCTTTGTTTCCAAGAGTTGCATAAGATGTAATTGGTAAAATAATGTCTACCTAGTTATACCAAGTCTTGGGCGATTAGCCAAAGTTAACTCAAGATGAGGTATAATAGGGATCTTGTCCCACATGAATATGATTGTTATTTGGTTTGGAGCTAGTAGTGTTGGCAAATTGAGTTTGCCTACATCCATGACTAGCCCCTACCAAAGCTCTATGATCAGTGGGAGTATCATTTATTAAAGGCCTAATTAAATGATCTAGATATGATACTTATTTCTGCATGTTTTACTGTTGTAGATCACCATGTCGTCTAACACGTCAAATACTCTCTCTCTCTACGATCCGTCCTTGAGAAGGACAAGCTCAACGGTGCTAATTTCCTGAACTGGTATAGAAACTTGAGGATCATCCTCAAACAAGAACGAAAATTGTACGTCCTAGAGCAATCTCTTCCAGAAGCACAGATCGCTACCGCCACCCGCGCCGAAAAGGATGCTTACAAGAAGCATCAGGATGATGCACTCGATGTATCATGCTTCATGCTTGCCACCATAAACTCTGAGCTTCAGAAGCAACATGAGAACATGGATGCACATGATATAGTTGAGCACCTAAAACAACTATATCAAGGGCAAGCTAGGCACGAGCGGTTTGAGGTGTCTAAAGCTCTATTTGCATGCAAGATGCAAGAAGGAACTCCTGTAGGAACTCACGTACTCAAGATGATTGGGTATGTCGAGAACCTTGAAAGACTAGGATTTCCACTGGGACAAGAATTAGCCACAGACCTTATCCTACAATCATTGCCGGAAGGGTACAATCAATTTGTCATGAACTATAACATTAATGAAATTAACAATCCTTTGCCTGAGATGCTCAGTATGTTGAGAACTATTGAACCCAATCTCAAGAAAATCAAGACCAGTAATGTATTGATGGTAAAGAAGGGCAAAGGCAAATGGAAGCCTAAAGGCAAGGGTAAGACCCAAGCCAAAGGCAAGGTCAACTCTACTACACCCAAGGCCAAACGTGGGGTGCCTAAGGAAGGGACCTGCTTCCACTGTGGTGAGACCAAACATTGGAAGAAGAACTGCAAAACTCTACCTGGAGGAAGTAAAGAAGAAAAGAAGTGAGACTTCTGCCTCAGGTATTTTTGTTATAGAAGTCAATCTATTTATTTCTTCTTCTTGGGTATTAGATACTGGTTGCACATCTCACATTTGTACTAATGTGTAGGGCCTTCAAAGAGCTAGATCATTGACAAAGGGCAAAGTGGACCTATGAGAAGGCAATGGAGCAAGAGTTGCTGCTATAGCTATAAGAACATATTCCTTGTCTTTGCCCACTGGGCTTATCTTAGAACTAGAGGAGTGTTTTATGTACTTGTATTAACCAAGAACATAATTTTAGTATTTTATTTGTATAAGAAAAACTTTTCATTTATCATAAACGACAAATGTTGTTCTATAATGTTAAATGACATGTTCTATTGTAGTGCACCACTTATGAATGGACTCTATGTTCTAGACCTAGAGTACCCAATCTATAACATAAATATCAAACGGTTCAAACCAAATGATTTGAACCAAACATATCTCTGGCATTGTCGCTTGGGCATATAAATGAGAGTCGTATATCCCAGCTCCATAAGGATGGATTACTAGACTCATTTGATTTTGAATCATATGAGATATGTGAATTTGTCTTCTAGGCAAGATGACCATGACTCCATTTAGTGGACATGGCGAAAGAGCGACAGACTTGTTAGGACTCATACAAACTGATGTATATAACCCCTTCAATGTCGCAGCTAGAGGAGGCTATCAGTACTTCATCACTTTCACTGATGATGTCAGTAGATACGACTATGTGTATCTCATGAAATACAAGTCGGAATCCTTTGAAAAGTTCAAAGAATTCAAGAGTGAAGTACAAAACCAACTTGGCAAAAATATTAAGATGCTTCGATCAGATCGAGGTGGTGAATACCTTAGCCAAGAGTTTCGTGACCATCTAGTAGAGTATAGGATCATATCCCAACTCACTCCACCTGAAACACCACCGTGGAATGGTGTATCCGAGCGGAGAAATCATACTCTATTAGATATGGTACGATCGATGATGAGTCAGACAGATCTTCCTACTTCCTTCTGAGGATTCGCTCTAGAGACGACTCTTTTCATACTTAACTGAGCTCCATCAAAGGTCGTCATAAAGATACCATATACGATATGGACTGGGAAGAGGCCCACGATGTCTTTTATGAGGGTTTGGGGTTGTGAGGCTTACGTTCGACGTCAAGTCTCAGATAAACTAGGACCCAAATCTGATAAGTGTTATTTTGTAGGATATCCCAAGGAAACGAAGGATATTACTTTTACAATCCCACACTAGGCAAAGTGTTTGTTGCTAGAAATGACGTTTTTCTAGAAAAAGAGTTAATTTATAGAAGAATAAGTGGGAGTAAAATCCATCTTGAAGAAGTTCAAGATGCAGATAGTACTAGGCCTTGATGGGCATTGAACACAATTAGTCCATTATCTTTATTCCTAAATATCATGCAGTTGTTTATGTAACAATCAATCTTTTCTACATGAAAACCTAAACCTCTCACCAATTTCTTTATACTGTAGAAACTATCAATCATTAGTGATCAGCAGGAAGCAACTCTAACATCAATTGACAAATCTCATCATAGCATCATTTTGAGAAATGATGTTTTATTTTTATGTTTAATAATCTTATAGTAGCTAATAGTTATGAATGATCAGACGGAATACCTTCTGACACTTCTCTTTCACTAGCCTTTAACATGTCATACAGTTGTTGAACTTCAGGTGTTGATATTTTATCAATGATCAACTACATTCATCACGTACCATTGATTGTATTACATTCTCATTAGATGATGATTCCCCAGAGCAGTTATGTCAGATGAAGTTCCAATTGGATGAAACAAATAAGACTTTCTATGACAGTGTTAGTTGTAGTAAATTGAAACAAAATCATTTCTACATATATGTACTTTCACGGTATCCCATCACAGAAATCTTTATTTCTATATTTACAATGATTATACAAACATTGTAACTTGCCACTATTCAAACATTCTAGATGACTCTTAGCAAAGTTCATAAACTCTTCAATTCTAGCAAAATATTTATCTTAGATAACTCCATTTTCTAAGCTATTATATATCCAAGCTTTGTTCATGTATATTGTGTCCTAATGATAATAAAATTTCCAACATTACCAACACAAGTAAAAAATTTAGCAATTATGTGATAATTTTTATAAAAATTATCACAACTAATCATAACTTAACTTATCTAATGGATTATCTATAACAATTATGAAATAATTTCTATAAGTTAAGAGGGAAAAAAATCACATCGACATATTAAACAAATAATAAGAATAATCTCAAAAGATGAATGACCAATATAAGCATATTCTTAAGCATGCATTTATCAATACAAGAGAGATACTATAAACATGAATCCATATATTAACTAAGGATGCATGCCATGAACACACAAAATATTGAAGTATATAAGAAGTTGCTCAATCAAAAGTAATCAAAAATTTCTAAAGGGCCTCCGCCAAGTTAGAATTTCTACTCTAAACCCTACAACTAGCCAAAAACTAGGTTAAATTCAAACTTATAGTATTTAGGATTTCTTTTTTCCGAAACCCTATAACTCGTGGTTGGCTGAGGCCTTATGGCTAGGGCTGAAATCACGATGACCAAGGCTAGCCTTTGCGGCTAAGCCTGAGGTCATGGCCTGGGCAAATCTAGTCAGTCAAGCTCGTGGTCGCGAGCTCAAGGCTGGCCAAGCTCACGACTGGCCAAGCTCGCGGTTGCGAGCTCACAACCAACCAAGCTCGTGCCCATGAGCTCACGACATGAAAAAATGAGAGAAGTGGGAAGGGGAGAGGAGCGTACTGAGATCGAGGAGGAGAGGATGTCGGAGATCGGAGATAATGTCTGATAAATTGGGGAACGTGAGATCAGGGAATGCGAGATAGACCCCTAATTTTGATCCCCAAAATAACGACGAAAATTCTTTTGTCGCTATTATAGCGATAGGATTTAAAGTCCATCGCTATTTATATATTTTTGCCACTAATCGCGTGGCAAAAAGAGAATCCGTCTCTATTCCGTCGCTATTAATCGACAAGGATTAAATTCTATCTCGATAATAGCGATGGAAACTCTTCTTTGTCACTAATTAGCAACAAAAACTAAATTTCGCCGTTAATTAGAGATGGTTTTTAATGTCCATCTTTATTTAGCGATAGAAGTTAACCTCCGTCGCTATTTTAGCGACGGATTTTAACCTCCGTCAATAATTTCATCGTTAAATTAGATATTTTTTAGTACAGATATGCTATCCACTTTATGATACATACCTAGTGTAATTTTTTTTTCATTTCCTTTAATCTAAATCTAAATCTAAATTCTAAGTGGTGTTTCATTAAGTTATCATATATAATCTTGATTATATAATTATCTAGTAATCACATAATCAAAATTAAGAAGAATAAAATATAATTTGATATTATTTGATTTAACTTAAATAATGTAACAACCTAATTTAATATTTTACTGATTTACTCTTGCTTCCTCTTCTTCTTATTTATCATTACTTTGGTGCTGCCATGGCATCACTGTCACCACCTCTGCATATCGATGAATTCTCCTTCCTCAATGCATAATCAATCCGCCGCATCCTTTCCCTTTCTTCCCTACCAAGTGCAACTGTCGCTCAATGAACAACCACCACCGCTCAGCTTAGGAAATCAAAAGGCAAAAACAAAAAAAAAACAAAGACAAAGACCAAAGTCCATCAGGAGCAACCAACACCGCTCCAGTCATTACCAACGGATGCTTCGGCATCTTCCTCGTCGTCATCCTAGCAAGCCGTATCTCAAGCGCTAGCGACCACCGCCCACTTTGCCAACCTCCTGCCTACTAGCACTCTGCTCACCTTCTAGCTCCTCGTGTCGATCTTCACCAACAGGCAACAACAGCACCGCGTTGCTGTCACTGTCCTCTTGACGCACGGGCTGTTGCTTCCTCGCCAACTTTCTCCTCGCTGCTCCTCTTGATTCGCCGCCTCATCCAAGGGAGGGAGGGAAGTTGGTGGGAGTGGGTGACGCGACAAGGGAGGATGAAGAGGACAAAAAAAAAAATCGGAGGGTAATTTAAAAAAAATCATTAATCCTGAAATTTCGAAAAAATCCTATCCTCCTAAAATTTTTTGATTTCGGATTGTATTTCCAAATTGCTAATGTGGCAGGAATAGTTCATTACCTAAATTAAATAATATTTTTTTGATAATCTGCCAAAGTTATCAATGATAATTCTAATCAAATACCTCTTAAGTTTTACATTTTAAATCTTAAATTTTAAATCCTAAACGCAATGTTCAAAAAAAAAAATTACACTCACTATACACGGAATGTATAGTATAAGATGAACAACGTATCGAACTTCACACAAATAGAACTACACATTTAAAATAAATACAAAAACTTGACGGGCTCTCTTCTTTATAACCCTACAATAATATTGGGGGACAATGGAGATGATGTGAAAGCTAACCAATAAGCATCGAGTTTTTGGAGTTCTCTCCGTACAATTTGGAAAGAACTCCAAATTCATCTGTGTTATATTTAAAGGGAAAGTTTAAAATTTTTCTATAAGTTTTTTTTTGCATGCCAAATATTTATAAAAAGACTAAAAATATAAAATCAAAATTGGGCACCACGAATTTGAAAGTTTCTGTAACTAATGGGTTGAACTTGTGGATACAAGATAGAAGACAAGTTCCATCGCATATCATAGAAGAAAGGATGGAATGCGGTAGCCGGTCTATTCATATGGACCCATGCGAGAAGCCTCGCCAAAGCCACAACCTCTCTCGTCCTCATCATTTTCCATTAAAATTCCATAAATATACATACTCATGCGATCGAGAGTTTGGCCTCACCACACTCTTCTTCTCAATCTTTATACGAGTTGCTCGGCATCTCCAGCGTTGAATCGACTTAGTAACTCCTGCGACTTCAAGCAGTTAGATGGCTGACTGGGGGCCGGTGTTCGTCGCGGTGGTGCTCTTCGTGCTGCTCTCGCCGGGGCTGATCTTCCAGATTCCGGGGAAGAGCCGTGTGGTGGAGATCGGCAGCATGCAGACCAGTGGCATGTCCATCTTCTTCCACTCCATCATCTTCCTCGGCCTCGCTGCCGTCTTCATCCTCGCCGTGGGCGTCCACGTCCATTTGGGTTAGCATTAATTATTGTAATTCCGATTTTAGTTATTGTACCCCAATTAATAGGCGTTGTAATAAGCATTATTGTTATTATTATTTTTTAATGGATGTGTCTCTTAATTAAAACAAACAACTCTAAACCTTAAAATTATGGACTAAGTGGCTAATGTTGTGGGCGAGCAACTATCATGTACGCATGCCAGAATATCCCTGTAGTCTCTTGAAATGGTGAAGGAATCGTGCACACTCCCGTCGCTGCTCCTCTTGTACTCTAAAAGGAGAGAAGAATGGTTAAAGGCCGTGAGCTTAACAAAGCCATAATCCATGTCTCTCTTGAGGCTCCAGCTAGGCACCAGTTCCCCGAAGTTTGACAAATGGCTGCCGCCTCCGCCGGCCACGACATGGATGGTTCCGTTCATCGTGCCAGAGTAATGAGACACTTCACTGTTCACGCATTGGTTCTGTAAGCATAGTTTATGATGTTAAAAGGGGGTATTCGGAGCCAAGAGATGTATGCAACATAAGTTACCGACCTGATAAATTGGACAGGTTCTCTCGTAGTTATGCACATGGCCGTAAAAGGCAATGTCCACCCTATACTTTTGCCATAGTTTCTGGAGGCTCTCCCTTCCCATGGGTTCTGCATATGACCCTTCGGAAGCGTAATGCTCACCGGAAGAGTAACCGAGAACGCGGTGAGCAAGAAATATAAGCCACGGCTGATGCTTCCTGTCAGCCGATGCGAGGCATTGTTCAATGAACTTGTACTGCTCAGAGCCTTCTCTCCAGTCTTGCTCAGTGTCAGCTATGCAGAAATGGAACATACCAAAGTCCGTGGAATACCTGCAAATGGCTCGAGTTAGAAGGCAACTCAAATTCAGGTAGAAAGGAAGCCTACTGCTCACCAATACTTGGCTCTGTTCTCAGCAGGCACATAGTACATGGTTTCGGCTAACACACCACATTCCCCTCCTGAGTCTAATGTGGAATAGAATGATCCTGTATTCGGCCAATCTCTTTCATGATTTCCACTGCAATAAAAACATGCAAGTCATCTGATATGGATTAAACAATGTACAAGTTTTTTTTTTTTGTTAAGTTATTATTGAACTTCATAATTGTAAGTGTGTTTGGAAAGGCTTAGACCTTGCGAGCATGTAAGGAACCCTCGATGAAATTGGCTCCACTTGTGCTGTAAATTGATCCCATTGTGATAGGTATCCATTTGCATAGGTGATATCTCCAATGTGGAACACAATATCAATATTGTCCAAGTCCTTGACGATCATATCTGTGGAATTCAATGAGCCAGGCTGGTAGTTGTGATATTCATTAGACCCATCGCGCTCTGCCTGAATGAATAATTAGAAAGTATTGTCGTATTTAATGTCATTGCCAACTAGAGAAACAATAGCTGCTGAAATTTTCTTTCATCTGATTGTTGAATGGATTCGAGCAACTTTAGAGAATTTTTAAGGTCAAAAAGAAGTGGAAATGTATAAACCTTTCCCATGTCACCGAAGATTATCACTTGTTGCACAGAATTCTGTCCAGGAAAAGGAGATGCTTGGAAGGAATAACTCTTGCTCCAAATATAAGATCCATTAAACAACTGGTGGCCCAACTTGTAGGTGTACCTAAATAAGTTAGTAATGAGAATGAATTTTTACAACTCTCAATTTCAAGATGACAACTTCTTCTAGCCTTTAAGATTTATACTCCGCATTTGGCCATAGTTCCTTCAAGAAACTTGTGTGGATAAAGCCAGGATCTCTCCAGCCATATGTGCGAGCTGGGGAACCTGTACATAAAAGAAATTGATCAATACACAGGTTTTTCCAAGGTATTTAGATGCTAAATTCGCTGCTGAGCATATGTCAGGTCAAAAATTACAATTCCTTGTATTCCTCCTTTTTCATCCTAGAAGAAATCTTTTGTACAGGGGAAAAACAGAGCCTAGCATAGACTTGAATGGAGGAGGGATCAAATTCATATAGTCAAGCTCAATTAGTTATGACAATTAGGCTTGAAGATGACAATTAAGATATAAAAAAAAATGTCAGCATTGAATAATTCCTCATATATACCTACAAAAAATCAGCTACTGTTACTTTGAAATGTAACCATACCACACATGCTTCCACGTTTGAAAGTGAGTGTTCCAGCTGGTGACCGTGTTAGGCTTCCCCACTTTGGTCCCCATTCAACAAAAGGAAGTGCCTCGTTTGTACCATACCCACTAGTCCATGTGACAGTCATCTGTGTGCAAACCAATGCATACCAAAGTAAGAAATCTCAAAGTAATAGCATTAAAGAATTCTTGAAATGTTATGTCCCCCCGCCCCCACAAAAAAAAAAAACTCTTGTTTGGACTCGAACTGACCTCGAATAAGTTCATGCACGGCAAGTGAAGCTAGTTTCATGATAAACCTAGCTTGTGCAGAGTGTGATACATGAGATAATAAAGACTTATGGAATAGTCATGTTAGCGAAAAAAATAATTCTCAAGGTTTTAAAATTTGCTAGGCGCTAGTCAGGCGCTAGGCTAGCGCTTAGGCCGCCTAGACAGGGACTAGGCGCCGCTAGGCGGATTCCACGATATCAACATAAAATACATAATAAATCACATTCTATAACTCTATCACAAAAATATCAAATTTAAAATGAGTTCAAAATTACACAACTAATAAAATATCACAAATTTATTCTATATTTTAACTCTCCAAAATGGGGCTTTTTTAGTCGCTCTAATTTCTCCAACTCTGGTTACTCAGTACGTGAAAATGAAGTTTGGTACTAACCGCTAGGGCAAACCAACAAATCGGTTTTCTTGTTGACTCAAAGTTTAGGGCTTATGAAACTTAAGTCCGACACAAAAAAAGGTTACATTTCATTTTTTTTAATTGGCTTTAAATTTAAAAGCCTAAATTAACAAAAATCATGAAAATTCTGCACTATTTCCGTGGCGCCTAGACGATTCAACGGATTAGTCGGCGCTTAGACCGCCTAATCTTGCCTAGGCGCCAAGGCTGCCTAGGCTGGCCGACTAGATGTTTTCGGTGCGGCTGGGTGGCGCCTAGCGCCTAGGCGGGGGCCTAAGCGGCTACCTAGGCCGATTTTTAGAACACTGATAATTCCAATGACTAAATTGTGATTTGTTGTATAGGAAATAGATTACAATATGTATCCATTAGGGGAAAACACTAAAATCAAACAGTATTAACAGAACAGTGGTCTGAATAATGCCTAGAAAAAAAAATGGTCACTTCACCTCATTCCAAGCCTTCCCCAGTGCAAGCCTTGGATAAACTGGAGCTTTTGGATATGAAAAAGAAATCACATTTGATATTGCAATCAACTTTGGCTGCAAAACCAGAAGTGCTAGTGTCATTAGTCATACCTAATTGTGCTACAAACTCATGACACATGGCTTTGGAGCTCACATTTTCGAGACCACCACCAAACAATGCAAAGGAAAAGTCTGCTCGTTGATTAATCAACAGAAACCTCAGCTGCCCTCTCCCATTGCTATCATAGTTTGAGTTTGAATAATTTGCAAATTGATACTGGCAACATTATCAACAACAAGCATCAGTCAAACTGTTAAGGTCAAAGCAAAATACATGTCATTATATCCAAACAATTACCTTTATTGGAGCTGAGCATATTAATGGAACTTCGTCTTGCTTATTCTCAGCAGGACAATTTGAAGAGCTGAAATGAAGAATTGCATTAACATTATTATGAAGTATTACAACCACTATCTTATTATTTCTCAAATATTGAACATTAACATTTTTTTTAAGAAAAAAAAAGATGCAGCAACTTTGATAAAAGAAACTAGATGATTGGGACTAACTTAAATTTCGCTGGAGAAAATACTCCAATCCAGTCATCTTGAGTTGGTTTGGGGTTTACAATCTCCACTGTGACCCATTGAGTATCTTCACCCTGATTAAGAACAGCAAGCAAGCAAATATAATAACTAAAGGAAAGAAAAGGAATCACAATTAAAGATCTACCATTCACAAGCTTGTGATTTTTTCTGTCAAATAAGTTAAAGAAATGAAGACCTGTAAATTTTAAAAAGAAACAGATGAGCTATGTTCACTTTATTCTTTTCACATTGAAGTTATTAATTCTAGTTCACAAACATCTAAAATTAAAACAAAAAAAAATCAACCAAAGTAAAATATATTAGAAATTCATAGTCGTCCCATAATGTTGTTCCATATGGCACCGCTATGTGCCAGAGTTGGCCCAACTGTGTAACTAGTAAAGAATCAGCAATGGCAGGCGGTCGGCATTAGAAGTTTGACTTTTAGCAAGTTGATTGTCATCGAATTTGTCAGATTCTATGTTATGAAAGCCGGCTCTGCCTACTACATTCACACAGTCACACAGTCATGAAGAACAAGTACCAATAAGTAATCTTTCAATAACTTTTCTTTCATGACACATCGCAAATTTCACGATATACTACACGCTCAACAATCGTCATCTAATCAACCAATCTTAGAACTAGTATCTGAAAATTTTCCTTTTTGACAAGAGCACACAAAGCAACCTTCTTTATTTACGCATTCATCTCCTTGATTCCAATAATTACGGAACATATACAGCAACAAAAAAGTGAGGAAATAACAAAAATTGAGTCCTTTGCTCTTTTTAGGCTTGAAAAATCAAACTAATAGAGTTATCGATTATGTTGGGCTTCGCGATGAGAAAAGGAGAGGAGTACAAACCTTAAGTCCGAGGAGCACCGGCGAGGCCTCGACGTAGGCCGCGTCTTCTAAGGCGAGCCGTGCCTTGTGGATAGCCACGCGCGACAAAGGTTGCACGCCGCCGGCATAGGCTCCAGCAGCGGAATGAAGCAACAAATAGAGTAGAAAAGCGAGCCCGGATTCGAAGGCAAAGCACCTCATGTCTTCACTGGGGCTTCAATAGTTCGATAGCAGCGGGCACAACCCTACCAATGGCGAAGAGAAATACGAATCGAAGAGGAAGAAGCTTGAGGGATGAAAAGGGAAAAGCCAGCTGTTGCTTAACTCTTCTGCAATTCTGCAGCTGTTGTTGCTTAACAAGAGACGGGAGAAGCGTCACGGGCCTCCCATAACTCGCAGCTAATAAAGCCACTGCTAGTTTTTATTGAATTTTTAAAATAAAAAAAAAACACAATGGAAAATTACGATGGTAACTGTTTTTTTTCAATTATTAAAAATAAATAATATTATATAAAATAAATAATTTTTTATCATATTATCCACTTTTAATAAATTTAAATAAGTTACAACAACAAAAATTAAAAAAAAAATCCTCAAACGGAAGTTTCCTTTTGGATTCACTTCCCAAGAGGATTTTATTATCTTCCACTCTCTAATTTTTCCTTTTCACTCCCTAATATTTTTAATATTAGGGAGTGAAAATGAGATATTAGGGAGCCAAAAAAAAAAAAATTCTAAGGGAAGAGTGAACCCTAAGAGAAAGGTTTCAATGGAAATTTTTTCCTAATTTATTGTTATAACATTGAATTTTATTTTTAAAAATAAATTAAATTTGAAGCAAGCGACTATTAGACATAAGAGTATGGTCAATGAAAGACTTCTTTATATATCTAATATGTAAGGGCAATTTACCAAAGGGCGTACGTAACAATTCGAAATTACCAAAGGGCGTCCCATGGTTTCTATTTTACCAAAGGGTGCAGCCCTTTAAGTGAACTTCCTATTATACCCTTGGCGCCACAAAAGACCTTTTCCATTCCCATTTTCGAAACATCCGAACCACTTTTGCAGTAAAATAAGAATATGTGGTTCGGATGGCAAGGTAGTGGAAATTTTCTCAGCCTATATATATATTACTACTTGCACAAGTCGAATCATCACGAGGGTACGTATATATTTTGACCTTGCACAACTAAATTCATCAAGGCAGCTGAAGAAGATAGATGAAAAGGCTAAGTTATTGATTTAAGGACAAGATACTAATCCATAGGGCTTAGATTTTTGAGAATTGACAACCCTAGGTAATTTCTTTTCATTTGTTTCTAATTATGCTTAAGAAAGCCTAAGGGATACTTATTTAGTAGTTTCGCGAGACGCTCAAGGTTAAGTGTGGGGGAGTTGATAAGTACCATTTTTGTGATTATTTTAGATGTTAAAATCCATGTTTGACCTATGTTTTTATTGCTTATTTGTGATTTTACCCTAGGTTTTAGGATTTCCTCTTATTTTGGACTTAATTGCAAATTTACACATTTTTTGGATTATTCTGCCACTAATTTTCTGATATATTTTTGTAGGCATGGAAGGATCCTGGACCTAGGGCATACTGGGTCAAACTTGAGTCGGAAGTGGAACCGGATCGAATTATCATGTTTTGGATTAATCCGGGCCGTCCGATTCAAGAGCGGCTAGATCTGAGCCATCCGGGACGATCTGAAGCAATCCGAGCTAGGGTTAGGGTTGATCAAGCTCTATGATCAAGATCTGAAGGTTTCATCCTAATCAGAGCTAAATCAACCATTGAATCAAGCAAGGAGGGCTCTAGAGCGTCCAATCACAGATAGAGTTGATCTGGACCATCCGTTGTATATCTGGAGGATCCGAGCTACCACGAGGCAGATCCTGACCCCAGATCATCATCATAAAAGTTTGGCTCCAATCAGAGCAAGATCAGCCGTTGGATTTCATCCGATCAATCACAGCCATCCATTGCTAATGTATTTAATCAAAAATTCCCAGGCTTTCTCCTTTGTCGCGTTTCCTCGCCGCACTGTTCATCTTCTTCGAGTTCTTAGTTTTTCCGTAGTTTTCTTCATCCAAAGGGGCGCGACCCCTTAATTCTTCATCGGGATCAAGGTTTGGATCGCTGGAGGATACTTTGTTGGAGATTTCAGATCAAATTCGCGCCGGACAGAGCTTGTTTGAGGGTTTCGACAGCTTTGTGGTCCGGGAGCTTAAATCTCAGCCACAACCAATTTCTGACGACCTGGGCCACTTGTAGGGGTTCTCAGGTGAGCTCAGGTCTTCCCCAAATCACCATCGCAGCTCAACAACTGAGATCGAAGCTTTCGGATTGGAAATTTCCCCAACTGTGCAGTTTGAGCAGGATTTACCAAGCGGAGCTGTTTTCCAGCGAATTGCTGAGCTTAGGGGTTCGAGGCCAGCCTTTGTGTGACGAACAAAGAAACCTTGAGCTTAGGGAGAGTTGAGGAGTAGTTTAAATTGGTTAATTTGAGTTTCTATTAGCTGTAATTTCGTTTCTGTCTCGTTATTTCATTTCTGCACCTTGTTTGGTTCTGTTTTCGTATCAGCATTTTAATTTCGGTTACTGAATTTGCTCTCTGCTTAATTAGTGTTTAAATGTTGGAAGTTAATCAGTAGGTAGTTGTTTAGTGAGCAATAGGTTTCAAATTCAGTTACTTACAAGTTCTACAGCTTGCGTATCAGAATTTCTTCCTGCGTATCAGTAAATTTCAGTAAGTTTCAGTTTGGTTTTTGCTGAGTTGTGTCAAGTAATCATTAGCTCTTCTAAGCTTTAGTGAATTGTAGACTAATGCACTGATTCCAGCTTATTTGCTTTCTTGTTCTGCATTCAAACAGATGCAGCAATTTCTTTTTCTGCGTGCAGTTTATTTCTGATTTTGTTTTGCAGCCTTCCACGAATTTAATTTCTGTCTAATTCTGATGTTTTGAATCAGAGAAAACAATTATTGTGATGATGTATTGGATCTAAGTTGTTTTGCATCTAGATTTATACATGAATTTCTGCTCAGTTGCTCTTGTAGCAGTTTCTGAAATTAATTTCAGCTTAACTCGTATCAGTTTCAATTTCCTACCAATTAATTCATGTTCTGAGTATCAGCTGACAGTATCTGAATTGAGCATCAACAAATCTTGGTTTATCTTCTAAAATCGCATTGCAGATTGCTTCATTTCCATAGCATTGGAAATCAAATTCTGAGTATAAATTTCTGTCGTACTGCATCCACTTTATCCTCCCTGCATTTCTGAAATCCAGCAGCTGTGTGTATGTCAAATTTCTGCATTCTTCTCTTTTTCTGCAGTTCCTGCACTTGATTACAGCCAATGCAATCTGATTTCCTGCACATCATTTCTGATTTGCGTGTGTTCTGAATGCAGCTGTTCTTTGGCTGTTGATTGCCTCACTTAATCTTGCACATATCTTCCCTAATACCCTGGTTTCCTAGCTGAACTGATTAGCTTCAAATTCTGGGTTGGCAGTTTATAAGTTAAGCAATTAACATCAGTTTTGGCACATGAGTTTGTATCAATTGAGTTTCGGTATTGACCTTTTTCCAATTTGTCTATAGAATGCTTACCATTTGGTTGTTTTGAATTGCAAACTCTGAAGCAAAGCTCTGCATTAGTGTCAATCAGTATTAGGATCAGTTTGAATTCAGTTGATTTCTTGAATTTTGCAAGGTTACTTTAGTTGCTTTAATTTCTTCATTAGTTGGGTTGTAAATTGCACTACCTAGTTTAAATTCGCATTGGTTTAGTTCCTTCATTTTTATTGCGAATCCATTCTTGTCTGAAACCCAATCCAATTCACATTCGAAACCCGAAATTAACAAACGACACCTAAATACAAGCGCGAATCAAACAACGTCAACTAGCCCCGAGAAAAATACGACCTGTGACCCCTATATTACATTTTCATACTTTTGATTGTAAAAGGGTTTCCAGCTTTCATATATATATTTAAATTTGATGAGCCCATACATTTCGTGACAAATTAATTAGTATATTTTGGGCTCGTCATGTAACGCCCCAAAATTTCTATTTTTAGTTCTTAAAGTCCTTAGAATTATTTAAAAATGGTTTAGAAATATTCTAGATATTTTTATGGATTTTTAGAATATTTTTATGGAATTTTTCGAGTTCGTTTAGTATATAAAAAAAAAGAAAAACGTTTAAGGGCAGCCGGGGGTTCGAACCCGCGATCAGCAGGAGACCAGGCAAGCGCGCGACCAGCCAGGCTAGGGTATCAAGCACAGCAAAGGGTGGAGAGAAATATATTTAAGGTGTAGTTAGGTCGATCCGCCCCATAAGTATAAATAGATAAGTTAAGAGAGGAAATTAGAATTTTGGGTTTCTCTTCCTCACCCTAGCCGCGCGAAGCAGCCTCTCCCTCTCACGCACGCACGCCCAAGCCCTTCTCCTCTCTTCCAAGGGGCGCCGGCCAAGGAGGGATCAAAGAAAGCAGAGCGTTGTATTTGTCTCGACGAGGAGAACGCGTAGGCGCGAAGAATTCTCCGAGATTTCAAGTTTCTCCCGAGTCCTAGACGTCAATCTTGGTTGTAAGTCCAAGATATCAATGTAAGTACTGCTCACCTGTAGTAAGAGGCGGTTTTTCCGCAAGAATTTCCCTTAAAAGTTTTTAAAAGAGATATTTACTTCTTGTTAAGATTTTTGCATGTGATCTTAGTTCATTATATGTTTATATATTTTATTAAGTGCCCTATATGAGATTAGGGTCCAAGAAAAGCTATGAGAAAAGAAAAGAGAAGATAAAGAAAAGAAAAGAAAAGGCCAAGGCCTTAAGAAATCCCCAAAAGTCAAGACTTAGGGATTTTAGCACGCAAGGTGCTCGAGAAAATGCCAAGGCATTTACAGATAAGAAAGAAAAGAAAGAAAAGCTATTTTATTTTCTAAGGCCAGTACCCGGCGTCCAAGGGCGTCGTTAAAGAAATCCAGGTGTCCAATTCCAAGGTCTTGGCCCTGGTAGACCAAGGTCTGCTCTATTAGGATTGGTGGCTCGCTACCCCAACCTTTTAGGGAACGCGCATGAGATGATACTTACGTCTTCAGTGGATCCAAGTTATTATTATTTTCAAATATATGCTTTAGCAAAGTTTCTAAAGTTTAAAGAGTTTTCAAAAAGTTAAAGAATAGCTAAAGTTTCAAGTTGAGCCAAGAAAAGTAAATTGAGATTTATTAATGCTTGAGTATGCATGTTTTGAGTTATACATGTTCCTAGTTTTCTTTCAAGCATATAAGTATCTCATATGATTTTCATATTGATCAAGAAGCATGTTTGCACATTTCGAGATTTTGTGAGCTAGATAGTACTTACTAAGCTTTTTGCTTACTAGTTGCATTTCCTCTTACTGCAGATAAAGGTAAAGGCAAGCAATTCTGAAGGAAGGCGACGAGGCGGTGCTGAGTAAAGTGTGTGTGGTGGCTGATTTTGGAGAGATCTTTGAGACGAGACAATTTAGTTATTTGAATTACAATGTTTTAGTTTATTCAATTTCAAGTTCTTACTTTATGGAGTTTAGCGAACATTTAAGCTTTGGATAGTTTTACATGCTCAATTCCTTAGAGTAAAGATTCCATGTCATTTCATTTAGCCTACATATCCTTATGATTGCATTGGATGAGTAAAAGTGTGAGTAGTTGGAAATATTGATACTTTGTTGGAGAAATAGATGTTTGTGCCAAGATAGTATTAATTCCTCTTTGAATCAAGTTTTATTGCTTAAATATGTTTAGAAAAGTTGCATTCATGTTTCATAATGCTTTAGCAAGGTTATAGAACATGTATTTGGTGTTATGAATGCATAGGAGTCAAGATTGGTACAAACTCTATTGTTAAAGTTCATATAAACTCGAATAGCTCATTTTCTTCCGCAAAAGTCCTAATTTCAAGTTTATGGATTCATTTTGATTGGCTAAATTGTTTAGAAAACTGACATAGAGTATAGAAATGGTGTCATGATTCTATATGGCTCGAAAGTATAGGTTTGGTGGAGTTTTGAAGCAAGTGCCGAAACCTGAAAATTCAGATTTCAGGCTATCAGTCGACTGATACAGTATC
>JAGFNQ010007075.1:72096-348279 GCA_024364735.1 Boesenbergia rotunda | reverse complement strand
AGTTGGAAAACAGAAAAAAACAGAATTTTGAGTTGGGTTCACTTGAGTGCTCTAAATTTTGGAGAAGTTTGGAAGCTGATCACACCATGAATTAAATAAGAAGAAGCTGTAGAAAAGTCTGAAATTCAGCAGCTGAAAAGAAAAAAAAAGAAGAAGATAGTTTGAAAAAAAAAACAGTTTGAAAAAGGAAGAAAAACACAAAGAATACCAAGTGGCACATTGAAGTTTCGGCACCAACAATTAATGAAAATACTCTCCTCCAAATTGAAGATTTGCTCTATTACATTCTGATGTCAGTAGAGAGAAAGAAAGAAAGAGGAAATTTCAGAAAAGAAAAGATATGAAATAAGTTGGCACACAACAAGAAGAAATTGGCACAAAGGCATTATGGAATTCTTTTCATAAGATTTTTGAAGGACATTGCAAAGACTCATTCCATCCCACTTTGGACTTCATTATATGGACTGAAAAGAGGGCAACAGGGCATCAAGAATATTCTTAAGCATTCAAGTCTTCCATCCCATCAAATTTGCTATTCTCATGTCTTTCATTTCATTTTTTACCATTTTCTATTTCTTCCACTTTTGAATAAGCTTTTATAGATGATTGATTCTAATCTTGAATAATGGTAGAGAGTAGATAATAAGCAAGCCTATGGTAGTACAAGAAGCATGTGTGTAAGAGTGAGCTCCATTTTTATCATGTATTTAAAACTTAGGAAGAGAGCCACCAAAAGTTTCCCTTGAGAGGTTTAGTGAGTGAAATTCATCTCAATGAATCATGAAGGTTGAAATTGTTAAGTTGTTGATTTAAGGACAAGATATTAGTCTCTAGAGTTTAGATCTTTGAGAATTGACAACCCTAGGTAATTTCTTTTCAATTGCTTCTACTTATGTTTGGAAATAAACTAGGGGATACATGTTTAGGACTTTTCGCGAGACGCTCAAGCTTAAGTGTGGGGGAGTTGATAAGTGTCATTTTGTTGATCATTTTATATGTTTAAATCCATGTTTGACCTATATTTTACTTGTGTAATTGTGGATTTGGCCTAGGTTCTAGGATTTGTATCCTTTTTGGACTTAATTGCAAATTTGGTTATATTTGAGTTGATTTGTCACTAAATTTTTGATCTACTCTTGTAGGCTTGAAGGGATCATGGACCTAGGTCAGGTTGGGTCAAATGTTGAGTCAAAAGTGGACTAGATCAAGTGATCAAGCGACGACTCATTTGGACCGTCCGATGCAAGAATGGTTAGATCTAGACCATCTGAGAACTTCTGATCAATCCGAGCTAGGATTAAGTCTAATCAAGCGATCAGATCACGATCTGAGAGTTTCAGCTCAATCGGAGATCATCTGGCCGTTGGATCACGATCAGAGAGATTTAGACCATCCATTCAAATATCAGCTTGATCTGAGCCATCCGCTACAGATCTGGCAGATCCGAGCTACCACGAGGATGATCCTGACCTCTGATCAAGATCTGGAAATTTTGAATCAAATCGGACGAAGATCCACCGTTGGATGAAGCGCAATCGATCTGGGCCGTCCACTGCTTTAACTACTTAAACCACTTCCCTGTTTCAGATCTGGGTCGCGACCTCATTTCTTCAGCTGAGTTCTTCCTCGTTCTTCTTCTCGTTCTTCTTCATTTCTTCATGGTTTTCTTCCAAATTTCTTCCATCAGAGGCGTGGCCAACTCGATCTCGATCCTGAAGCAAGATCTGGATCTTTGGAAGAGGGTTTCAGCGGAGATTTAAGCTCAGAAGTGCCTTGGAGCAGAGTTGCGTGAGGGTTTCAGCAGTTTCTGCAATTTGATCGATTCAATCACGATCGCGTGCCAATTTCTGCAATTGAAGCTTACTGGAGGGTCCTCTGGTATTCTTTGATCAGCATCAAATCATCATCCACCCTTGGAATCGCGAGATCGTGGAAATCGATTGGATCATTCCAGTTTGGTGCAATCTGGGAGCAGATCTGAAGTTTGAGTCATTCTTCCACTGATTTGCGAGTTCAAGGGGTTCTTGGCTTGCCCTTGCGTGACGAACAAGGTGGTTTTGAATCAAGGATTGGTCGAGTCTTATTTTAAGTGCATTTCTTTGTGTTTTAGTTGTAATTTCCTAGCATGTAATTTCTGTTCAGCAATTCTGTCTTGTTTCCTGCGAATTTCAGTTTTCAGCTATGTTAGATTGTAATTCTGAGTTGTTTGAGCTTAATTAGGTTGTTAATCTTCGAGTTCGGTAAGTTAGGAACCTGTTTGGTGATAGTCGGAGTTAAATTTCAGTTTCAATGTAGCTTAAACTGTTGCGTGCCAATTCTTTGTTTGCGTGCCATTTCATAACTGCAATTGCATTTCAATGTCAGCATTTTTCAGTTTGTTGCATTTTTAGTGAGCTAATTTAGATAGTCTACGTTTGTTTAGACATTAGCTTCAATTCTGAATCATTGTTTAGCTTGGTAATCAAAAAATTCAATGTGTTTCCTAGCCAAACCTTGCGTATCAGCATTTCTCCCCAATTCTGAATTTGAGTTCAGTTTCGAGTTCTCTTTTAGCTTGTTTTCAGATTGCTAGTGTTTGGTTTATTCTCTTCATTTAGAGATCACATTTAGGGTGTGAATTCAGTAATCTAAGTGGTCCAGAATTGTTTCTGAATTTTCTTTTATGTAGCGCAGCATTTCTGAAATTTCTGAACATTCAAGTTTAGTTTTGGTTTGTGTCTTAAGTGACTACTTTAGGACTGTTGTCTTCATTCATTCTTGCCACGTTTTTCATTGATAGTTTGTCTTTCAACCTTGCAGTTGATCAGCTGAAATTCCGAACTGTTAGAATCAGTTTTAGCACAAAAATATCAGAGCTTGGCACAACAAATTCAGCTTGTTTGCCAAGCTGTTTGGGAATCTGTTTACATCAGTTTTCACTTGTTTTTATGGTATAAAATAACTTCTTGAATTCTATTGATATCTCCCTTAGATTCCCTGAATTTTCCTTGCATTTGTTAGCTTCCTAACTTGCGGTTAAGTGGAGTACTAGATTTAGTTCCTTGTTTGCTTTGGTTTAACATTAGGTTGAGGACTAGGTGCCATCTCCTTGTTTAGTTCCATTGCTCATTTTCCCTTATTTCTATTTCGTTTTCATTCTCAATTGCAATTTAATTTTCGATCACAGCCCACAAATCCCAGATTTTATTTGAAACCCAAAAACATCGACAACACATAAACTCGAGCACGATTCATACAACTTGAGCTAGCCCTTGGAAAAATACGACCTGTGGCCCCTATATTACATTTTCATACTTTTGATTGTAAAAGGGTTTCCAGCACATATATAAATTTCTAAATTTGAGACCCACTTTCGTGACAGTCATTTTGGGTCCATCAATTGCCCCAGGGGCAGTCGACTGGTATTGACTGGAATAGCTGGCAGATTCGAACGTTGTATTGTAACGGTCGAATTTGAGTGGGACCAGTTGACTGCCCCAGGGGCAGTCAACTGGTAGCGACAGTTTCAAATTCGAGCCCTATTTAAAGGGGCTCGTTTCCTACTATCTCGCTTGACGAAACTCGCTTGGGTAAAGTGAGTTAGTAGTCTTTTATGATCAGAGAGCATCCGAAGTGCTATGGCGAGGTTTCTCCACCCACAAGGAGCGACAGATCTAGCCGGAGGTTATCCGGGGGTTGATCCACATAAGGATTCTTGGATTAGTCACCCGTCCGGGGTGGATACTAAGTAAATAAGGTTGTTAGCATTGTATTCATATTTATTTTACATATTATTGTTTCCGCTGTGCAACTAACAACGTAGGTGAAGAGATTCAAAACGAAAAAGTGCTATTCACCCCCCCTCTAGCACGCCAAGACGATCCATCAGTTGGTATCAGAGCTAGGACCGCTCTTGATTGGAATAACCGCCAAGGGAGCAAAGCAAAGCTAGAGGGAATGATGGACGATAAGTTAGGGGACGATATAAACTCACCACCACCATACGAGCATGAAGATTTTGATTATTGGAGAGCTAGGATGAAGATGTGGCTCGGCATGGATTGGAAGTGTGTAATGGTGCTAGAGGAACCATTTGAGACTCCTAAGGACAAGCATGGAAAGAAGCTCTGGCCTAGGTATTGGACCAAGGAGCAACAAAAACAAGCTAGGGCCAATGAGAAGGTAATCAGTATTTTGGTCAATATTTTGCCTACTAATATTTGAGTGATGTAGGGAATTATAAAAATACATACGAGTTGTGGAATAAATTGGAAATGCGTCATGAGAACCCTACACAAACTCAAGGAGTAGAGGAGCCCGAAGAAATAAGCTCAAGTGTCCAAAAGGATCAAAGGGAAGAAGAATTATCAACATTATCAAGTAAAGTAGAGGAATTGAGTGAAAAAGGATCCACCTCATCCGAAGAAGGAGAAGAAGTATCAACATCAAGGGTTGAGGGGGAGGAGAGACCCTCATCCACACAAGATCAAGAAAAGGCTTCAAACTCCACCAAAGTCAAGTCAAAAGAGCATATCATATGCTTTGGGTGCAATAAAAAGGGGCACTACAAGGATAAGTGCCCACTAGGTAAAAAGAAGGTAATTCCTAAGCCCAAATCCATTTAATTTAAATCTAATATGGGTTGTAGGAATGAGGAAGCTCAAAACAAAAGAAGGAGAATTTGATGTTTCACATGCGGGGAGCTCGGGCATTATCATACAAAATGTCCAAGAAGTGGAGAGCTCAAGAAGATGGAGCACCTTAGGAAATGGGAGAAAGAAGAAAGAAAGAGGAGCACTCATCAAGGGGGAGCACCAAGGGTAAGGAAGGTACCCTCTAACTCTACTCATGATTCAAATTCTTCCATGAATACTCAAAATGCTTGTATGAACGACAGTTGCTTGCCCATGCGTGTTTTTGGTTTTAAATATCATGATAGGAGTAGAAACACTTTTGTGTGCCAAAACACCAAAAATTCTATGTTTCATGATAAACCTAGAAACTCTAGGGCTAAGGACCAAGGCATAAACCCTAAGAGAGGGGGAAATATGCCTAGACAAATAAGTAGACCTAGAAATGATCAAATTAGGTCTAGTGATCCTAAGGTTAGGGAGTTAGAAAAGGAAAATCAAGTTTTAAGAGCAAAACTTGATAAGTTAGAAAGAAATCTAGGTAGAGGCATTCAAGGGTCCAAGAGATTGAACATGATATCAAAGGACCAAAATCATAGGGATGATAGGTCGGGTCTAAGATACCACCCTAGGAGGGCTAATATTGATAGAATGTCGTATTCAAGGATGCCCTATAACTATGGTAGAGAAAAAGTCAAAAATGGCAAAGAAAAGCCATTTAAAGGGAAAGAAAAGAAATTGACCAAGAAAAAGGTCTATAGGGTTAAGAGAGTGATAGTGGAAGGACAAGAAGCACCGGAGGAGCACCGGTGTGGTCTTGCCTTTGTAGAAGAGTTACCTGAGGAGGTAACTAGGGCTAGGAGCTCAAGGGAGAGCTCTAGAAGCCAAAATGGGTTCCATGGTCAATGAATCTCAGGTGGTTTCCTTCTAGGAGATTGAAAAGGACTATAGGGTGTGCCAAGAGGTTTAAAAGGCTAAGGTTAGTCTTAATTCTAGAGAATTGGCACACTAAAGGGAAATTATAGAGAAAAAGGTGAAATTGAAACTTTAATTGAGAAAAATTGATTTTAATGCCTAATTACCATACAAATTGATGCTAAGAATGGATTATAAATGAGTATGGGAAGGAGCATTAAGGTGAGGTTAAAATTAGAACTTTTGGGAAATATTTCATGATACAATTTAAAGAAACTTGAAGTTTGTACCAATCTTGGAATTCGGGATAATTTTGATTGAAATTATATTTTTCCCAAATAGACTTACGATCCACAAATCCATCCATGAAATTTCATAATTTTTGGGAATTTGTGGAATTAGTTAGATATTTCTGAAGTTTGAATTGGAAATCTGAAATTCAGAATATCAGATACCAGTCGACTGGCTGGAGGCCAGTCTACTGGGAAAACCCACAGTATTATTGGAACCCGGATGGCTAGAGAGGGGGGAGTGAATATAGCCAAACACTTTGACCTTTGGCACTTATCAAATTTCTGCACTCAACCTTATCAGTAGCACAGCGGAAGAAACAATGGAAACAAAACAGTGCAGAAAACAAAAACAGAAAACGAAGGAAACAAACACAACTAGCAAGATCGCTAACAAGGAGGGTTTACAAGGTTCAGGGATAACTTGCCCCTACTCCTTGGCGTGCCCTTAAGGTGGGCGATCCCTTGATCGTCGGCAGATCAAGCCCCGGTTATCACCGGATAGAAAGCAACCTCCTTCTCGGTGGAGAAACCTCTCCACAACGTTTCAATCACAAATATATGTTTAAGTTCAATGAAACAACAAGAAGGATCTTACTTAGCACTTAGCAAAGACAAGAACACAGCAAGCTCCCTCAGAGCTCCACCCAGCGACAATCTCACGCAAGAGACCTCTCCTCGTGTCTTATCGCTGTTGGACTCGGAGCTTCTTGTTCTCTCCTTCAAGCACTCAAGTAATGAATGGTTGCTTCACAGATTGTAGTTGCTTGCACAAGATGATGGAACTTCAGAACACGCAAGCAAGATGTGGAGAACACAAAGGCGCAGCAAGAACTCAGTTCGTGAACTCTAATCAACGAAGCCTTCTTCCGCCCTTTTGTTTCTCCACTCAACACCAGGTGACAGCATCTCCTGCAGCCTCCAGATGCTTCCCTGCCAACGCCAACTACCACTGAGCCCTCCCTGGACTTCCTGAGCTCCCCTCAGCCAAGCTCCAGTCAGCAGCTCCAGTCTGCAGCTCCAGCCGTTGCAACCTGAGATGGAAAACGTACAAACCTGCTCCAAGGAAAGCCTCTATTGACTTCTCCTTGAGTGTTTGAATCCTTCCCTGTCACCTGCAGCTTGATCAGACTATTAGAACAACATATCACTCAGTAAATCAAGAATCAGAGGTTAAACACAGAGAATCTGATACGTTCAGACGCGATCAGAGCGTCTGACAGTGCATTTTGAATTAAAGTGATCGGTCACTGGACCGATCAGAGAGCCTCCTGATCGGTCACCAGACCGATCAGGCTGGGTCCAGATCGATCAGGCTCCGTCCTGATCGGTCCCCAACGCTTAATTAGAAATCGCGATTTCTTTAGGACTCTCCTGGATCGATCACCAGACCGATCCCAGGTTGTGGATCGATCACTCGACCGATCCACCCCTTTATCGGGCAATTTCTGAGCTTCGCAGTCCAGACTTCCTATTCGATCACCGGACCGATCAGGAAACCTCCTGATCGGTCACCAGACCGATCAGGTCATGACCAGACCGATCAGGCTCCGTCCTGATCAATCATAGAGAGGAACCTGCGATGCTGGATCGTTCTCCAGAACGATCTGCATAGTGATCCTGATCGGTCACTAGACCGATCAGGAGCAGTTCAGCAAGGGAACTCAACCTCACTGTTTGCTCCCTGATGGGTCACCAGACCGATCAGAAACAAAGCAATGGGTGAAATGCATACTCCCTGATCGGTCACCTTACCGATCAGTCATCGCTGGATCGGTCACCAGACAGATCCACGAAGGAGCACCATGCCAACTCCCTAATCGGTCACCAGACCGATCCAGGGGCTCCAACCTAGCCCTCCAAGCTAGGGTTTCATCCACCTTAGCCCTCCAAGCTAAGGATTTTTCACCTAACCTTCCAAGTTGGGAATTTGCACCTAACCCTCCAAGTTAGGACTTTTCACCTAGTCCTCCAAGCTAAGACTTTCACCCAACTCTTCCGGATTAGGACTTTCCAATCCTAGCCCTCCAAGCTAGGACCTGACCCTCCAAGCCAAGACTTTTTCACCTAACTCTCCAAGATGAGAATTTTCACCTAACCCTCCAAGTTAGAACTTTTCACCTAGCCCTCCAAGCTAGGACTTTTCACCCACCTCTTCCGAATTAGGACTTTTCACAGGCCTAGCCCTCCAAGCTAGGATTTTCAACACCTAACCCTCCAGGTTAGGATTTTCCAACACCTAGCCCTCCAAGCTAGGATTTTCCATACCATGCCTGATCCCCGACCAGGACTTAATCATAATCATCATAATCAACCTAAACTAAAATTGATGTCAACACCAAAACAACAATCAGGGTCAGACTGCATCAACAATCTCCCCCTTTTTGTTGTTTGACAATCCGATTTTAAGTTTAGGGATTCTCAATCAATTTCTCAACTTCCAGAATCATAGGGGAATCAAGATCCTCCCCCTACAATATAATCATCCTAAACTTAACCAACCAACACTCTCCCCCTTTGTCGAACACCGAAAAGGGGTCTAGACGGGCTATTAAGTTTAAACCATGCTCCCCCTCAACCCTAGGGGTATCCCAAAACAATAAAGATTTGATTGATTTTTGATAAGCATATGAATACATATGACAAACAGATATAGGCATGGCAAAACAAGCATATGTATCATATGAGCATGGCAACATAAGAATGAACATAGCTATATATTAAATATGCAGATAGTACAGCATAGCATCAATATGCATACGCAAGTAAGATAGACATGCAAGGCAAACTCAGAAAAATCAAAGCATAAACCATCCAGAGAAATAACAAGATGCAAGACATATGCATCAAAGTCAAAGTACAAACAAATAGAACACTCATCATAAAAGTTAATGTCATCAATCCCCTACGTGGTCATCATCTGAGGAATCAGCAATGTAGATAACGTCCCCTGGTAGAGGAATGCTGGGGGACCCACCACCAGGATACGCATGATGGTACCACTCCTCATACCACGCATCCTGGAATGAGCTGATCGCAGAGACATCAGATGCTAGAGCATCGAGACGGCGATCGAAAGACTGACACTCTGAGCTGACCTCTCGTCGCCAGAGCTCGGAGATATGCAACTCGCGCTCCATCATCCGCTCTATCTCCGCAACCTGCCAGCGTAGGTCAGGAGCCCACCCGTCGTAATCTGCAGTATCAGCTGGCGGCCCCTGGTCATGAGCTGCTCTCGGTAGCTCCCCCTCAAGTCTGCGATCCTTCCACCTCAACCCCTGGGGTCCGAGAACAATGCCGGACTAAGCGAGCATGCGACGGTCCAGACGGCAGTCTTGTCGAACCATGGGTACAATGCGACCCTGTGAAACATCAATGCCAACCGACTCCAGCCAGGCAGTGATGATATGGCCAAATGGCATGTAGACTGTCTGGGTGTACGGCAGACTATGGACAATGATAGAGAAATAGTCCGAAGCCACTGGATCAAAATCTAACTGCTGATGCATTCCGTAGAGCATCAAGCAGTGGAACGGGTGAATCTCATCCAGGTGTTTCGAAGTAGTTGGTAGGAGACAATTGGTGATGATCTTAAACAACACATAGTCAACAGGGGAAAGGCGAAGAGCAGGAAATGTGGGAAAATCACGGGTGCGCTCACCGGAACCCCTTGGCCTGGGATGGCCTAGAAAGTACTCGTAGATGGAATCAGGAGTTACTCCATCGAAGGGAACTGGAAGAGGATCAGGAGGGTAAGGGTAAAGAAAGAAATCATTTTCTGACCGGCGACAACCAAGAAAATCAGTAAAAGTCGATCGATTAAAATCAAGGTCGACACTGGCAACACGAGTCCTCCACCCCGTTCCCTCTCCACTCACCATGTTACTATAGAATTCAGAGACCAAGTCAAGGTTGATCGCCCTCTCAAGGTAAAGAATGGATTGAAGATTATAATGTGCAATAACTTGTCGGACTGTTGGGCAATGTTTATAGATGAAGGATTGGTCTATAGTTCGACATGGCATTAGTTTGAAATTGTGCCACTGGTAGTTTAGAGCCAAAGTAATATTCTGAAATCTAGTATGTGGGGGTGGTGGAGGCCTTGGAGGAGGTGTAGATGTTGAAGGGTCTTTGCCCTTTGTGTTAGTGATATGAGAGAAGTGTCCTAAGGCAATCGCCTTATGATTGTAAACATTTATTTTAATAAATGATAATTCACTATTTGAGTATACATATTTGTGTATTTGATTGGGATCTTAAACTCATCTACTGAATGTCCGCAATACAATTCACAGCATAAGAGAATTTGTGATGGGATCACAACTAGTGATTATCTCTACATGTGCAATTGTGAAGTATTGAAAATATCCCTAGTCGATGAATTGATAAATACGGACACTATCAATTCTATTGAGACTAGCATGGGTTATTCTCTAATCAGCTGATTCTCACTGGCTGGTGACATTGGGATGTCCGGAGATAAACATGGATGCTAGTTAAGGGAACTAGTTCATTGAAGTGACTAGCCGTACAACTTCATATGGTAATCTACATAAGATATGTCAATGAAGTTCTTACTGTAGCTTAAGTGCGATGTTCCTTTGACTTGCGGTGTTCAAGTCATCTTGGTCATGGAGACTTATACTTTAACATCTTAAGCAAGCATCTCCAAGGAGGTGTGGACCTAGGATGATTGGGTATAAGCCGAAGTGCCCGAAGATGTTTGAACAGCCTACAAAGGATTCACCACTCCTTGCGAGGAGATGTATACCCAGGCCTATCGTCGGATTGTTACTCAAAGCCTCTGGCCAGAGCATGTCATGTTTAGAGTATGAGTCTCTTAAATACATGAGAGTAATTAGAAATCCAAAGGACGAGAAAGACACTACTTGGGCTAGGTGTGACGTAGTCAGCCTAGTGGGGACTGACACACATAGACCGTGTCCTGAACCAAGTGGGTATAAGATGGTGAAGGGAATGAGGCACGATTCATTAGAGCTGCTGAAGGGTTTCAGAATTATATCTGAGGTCAACCGTTGATCTTTCGATTAATTGGGGATCATGATGTACTACTAGGTGCCACTCATGATCGTTCTATAATTGGTTAAATATAGACGGCCAACATAAATCGAAAGCTTATTTAGTCACACGCACTACGAGTAATCCGAGGGATTTAAAACGAGTTGAAAATTGGATTTTCCGGTCAAGAGAAATAAGTCGAATATGAATTTATCAGAGGCGCATGGGAAGCTTAAAATGACTAAGTCTTTTGAAGGCTTATTGGACGAATTAAATGTGTTTAATTCGTGTGGTTGAGGCTTGGTGTGGCCGGCCAAAGAGGGTGCCCACCCTCTTTGGTTTGGCCGGCCACAATAAAAGAGAGAACCAATTTATTTGGTTTATTTTATAAAATAAATCAAGTGCGATTTGTTTTATAAATTATGGATAAATAAATTTTATAAAGAAATTTATATAAAGAAATTTATAGAAATTTATTCTTTTTATGGAAATTAAAATGATCCATGGAATGGTTTATTTTAATTTTATAAAATCAATTATGAATTGATTTTTCCATAATAAGAAAATTTATAAATTTCTTGTAAAATTTATTCCATAATAAAAGGAGAGATGTATTTGTTTTATTATAAAATTAGTTATAATAAAACTTGGTTTAAACGGAATAATTCATAAAGAAAATTTATAGGATAAATTTCTTATGAAAAATTCCGTTAAAGAGGAGACTTGGCAAGGGAGAGACTACTATATAAAGGAACAAAGGCTAGGCTTGATTTCCTTAATAGATTGATCAAGAGATTAACTCTCTCCCTCTCTCCCTCTAACTCTCTCTCTCTCTCTAGGGCCGGCGCCCTTTCTCTCTCTAGGGCCGACTCTCTCACCTCCCCTAGGGCCGGCGCAAGCACCTAGGGTGCCCGTGAGTTTCCTCCACCAAGTTCGTGCCGAAGAAGAAGAAGAAGCGGATTGCGACTCCTTCCTTCCTTTCCCGGAATTTTGATTCCGTTACTTGGTGGTTAGTTTCCATCCTTCTCTCTTGATTTTCTAGTTGTGTCTTTGGAGAATCTAGTAGTTCTCGTCGACACAAAACTCGTGGCTTTGCGAAGTCATCCTGAAGAGAACTCGGTGTGGACGCGAATAGAGGTGGAGCTTCCAAGGGACGCTACGGTTGGATCTCGTCCCTTACTTCGAGTTACGCGAGGTACTAAGTAAATTAGTTTACTTTTCCGCAAAGTTTTAATTTATGATCATGTCCACACATCATAAGGTTGCATGCTAGATACGTGGTTAAAATAATTTGAGAAATTATTTTATGCTAATTCTTCCGCTGCACGTAAAAATTTTAAATTTTACGAACCCGTATCCTTGTCAACATGCACCCGGTCCCAACACTTTGAGCTTCCCTCCATAGGTTCCTTACCCATAGAAGATTTTCTAGAGATTGGAATTGGTCATAACAGAGGATTTGATCAAGTGATTCGAATCATAATATAAGTTAAGATTTGAACAAGATGTAATCAAGGACCCAATTAAAGAACGTGATCAAGACACCATGATTGAGAAAACACAGTTCAATCAGAGACACAAGGTAAACATGATCATACGAACACAATTTAAGCATGAGGAAGAATTGATCAAGAGTAAGATATGGCACAGATGGGTCATGGCCAACACACGAAGGTCACGGCACAATACAAAACATGGTTAGCGTTAAAGCATAATCTATGAACTGATTTGAAGGGAAAACTGAGACAAAAACTTACTTAGGTGACATTGGTGAGGTTCTTGAAATCTGAAAGGAAGAAAGGCTTGCGCAGGAGAAACCTTCGGTGCAAGAGAGATCGCAAAGCCCCTCAGCAAGAGAGAACGTCGCAGGACGCAGGAAGAAGACAAAGCTCCCTCTTAGAACCGCACGCGCACACTCACGAGAGGAAGACGAAGGCACTGGGGAAGCTCACGCACGAAGTGAAGGTCGCGCAAGTGGGAGGTTTCGGCGCTAGGGTTCGGCAATGAAAGGTTTCGAAGAAATTAATCGGTTGGTGGATCGGTCCACCAACCACAATTTAATGCGTTTGAACGGATCACCGTTCGATCTGATAGTGCCCGGACCAATCAGGCTTTAGCCTGATCGAACTGACCTGGGCCTGATCGGTCTGGTGACCGATCAGGCGCACTCCTGATCGATCGGCTGATCTATCAGGACACGAACAGTAGGGTTCGGAGGGAAACCTGTGAGCCCCCTGATCGGTCTGTGGACAGATCACCATAGGGTGCCAGATTGGTCTGGGGACCGATCCAGGCTAGCTCAGTAAGTTTGGTCAAGATTTCGTAAAGTCACTACTGCCCTTTCGATCGATCTGTGGACTGATCGTTACAGGATGGAGCCAGATCAGTCCGGGGACCGATCAGCCCTACTCCTGATCGGTCCAGTGACCGATCAGGGTTCCTGAAACTTTCAGATACGATCTGAAACTTTCAATTTCAGTTTGTTACATGATTTCCAAAGGGATTTGGTGAAGGATATCGATCTTCGAAGCCGTCCCTCGTCTATAATTGATCCCCAATCAAGGATCAAAGGTCCTTAGGGTTTGAACAAGTCACTTTGCTCCACCAAAGTGGAGTCAAACTCAAACAACAATCATTCAAACAATTTGTGCCAAATCCAAGGTTCCAATCAAGTTTCCTTGATTGGAATGTCCAAGTATGATCATGGAGCCAAATACACATATGTTATGCATTGGTTTTCCCCATACTTGGTCACCGAAGTGATTATTATCTCGTCAACTTAATTTCTTAAGGGATGCATTGACATTTTGAAAAATTTAGTTGATCCTAACATCTCACCCCATTTCTAGCAAACAAAACACGTTTTGGTAAACCTTATAGTTTGTGTGAGATGTCCCCCAAGTTACCCAAGTGTTTTCCAACAATTCGAAATAATCATGAAGGGTTTTGTATGCATTTAGGAAAACTATGAAGCGCGACACATTCCCAACTCCCGTCTTAGGAAACTAAATTCATTTTCGAGGAGTGGTTTAGTGAAAATGTCAGCTAGGTTTGATTTGGACTCTACATGTGAGAGTACAATTTCTCCCCTAGCCACATGATCTCTAATGAAGTGGTGACGCACTTCAATACGTTTAGTCCTAGAATGATGGACTGGATTCTTGGTTAGGTTAATTGTGCTAATGTTATCACATAACACTTGCACACCCTTGTAGCTCAATCCATAGTCCTCTAAAGTATGTATCATCCACAACAATTGCAATACGCTCTCTCCCATGGCGATGTATTCTGCCTTGGTCGTGGAGAGAGTAACACAATGTTGCTTCCGACTTGACCAACTCACTAAGGACGAGCCTAAGAATTGGCAACCCCCACTTGTGCTCTTCCGGTCCAACTTACATCCAGCGTAGTCGGAATCCGTATAGCCAATTAAATCAAATGATTCAGTACGGGGGTACCACAGACCGACTCCAATTGTGCCTTTGAGATATCTCAAAATTCGTTTAACAGCGATCAAATGAGATTCCTTGGCACACACTTGATACCTAGTGCACATACCCACAGCAAATAGGATATCTGGTCGACTAGCTGTGAGGTATAGCAAACTACCTATCATGCTTCGATATTGAGTTAAATCAACGGGTTTACCACTCTCATCATTGTCTAATCTTGTGTTTGTAGCCATGGGAGTGGTTACCTCTTTTGAATCACTCATATTAAATTTTCGAAGCATTTCTTGTGTATACTTTGATTGGTGCACATGGATACCATCGCGAGTTTGCTTGATTTCAAGTCCAAGGAAGAAAGTCAACTCTCCCACTAGACTCATTTCAAATTCACTCTCCATGTGTCCAATAAACTCACCTAAATAGCCCTTATTGTTTGAGCCACAAATTATGTCATCGACATATACTTGGGCTACAAAAATATTGTCACCATCTCTTCGTAGAAATAGTGTAGGGTCTATTTGGCCTCTAACGAAGCCCTTCTCAATTAGGAATGTCGACAACCGCTCATACCAAGCCCGGGGTGCTTGTTTAAGGCCATAAAGTGCCTTTTTAAGCTTGAACACGTGGTTTGGAAATTCGGAATTCTCAAACCCCGATGGTTGTTCGACGTAGACCTCTTCTCTTATTAGACCATTTAGAAAGACTGATTTGACATCCATTTGGTATAATTTGAAGCCACGATGTGCTGCAAATGCTAGCATCAATTGAATGGATTCTAATCGTGCCACGGGAGCATAGGTTTCATTCAAACTTAGTCTCCTAAGTTCGAATTGGACTTCATCTTCTGGTTGACCATTGACTTTTGGAATTTCTTCAAATACAACATCAGAAGACTCCTCAACCAGTCTAGACTTCTTGTTGTAGATTCGATAGACTTTGCTAACGAGGGAGTACCCGACTAGTATCCCTTCATCAGCCTTTGCCATGAACTTTTCAAGGTGGTCCTTGGTGTTTAGGATGAACACCTTACAACCAAACACCCGAAGGTGTTTAACTGTAGGTGGTTTCCCACACCAAAGCTCATGGGGAGTCTTTCCTAAAAACCTATGAATGAGGACTCGGTTTTGCATATAGCAAGCTGTATTTACAGCTTCGGCCCATAAGTAACTCGGGAGTGAGTACTCATTAAGCATGCTTCGTGCAGCCTCTTGTAGAACACGGTTCTTCCTCTCTACAACACCATTTTGTTGTGGTGTTCTAGGAGTAGAGAACTCATGTCTATACCCTCTATCCTGACAAAATTCTAAAAATCTCTGATTTTGAAATTCACCTCCATGATCACTTCTAATTGTCTTAATTGTTAATGATTTCTCATTTTCTATCCTCCTACAAAAAGAAATGAAACATCTAAGGTTTGGTCCTTATATTTTAAAAAGTAAGTCCATGTGTATCTAGTGAAATCATCAATGATCACAAAGCAATATCTACTTCCATTCAATGATATGATAATACTACAATCAAATAGATCCATGTGAAGTAAATCTAATGCAGTCGAAGTACTTACAGCGCTTTTACCTTTATGAGCAGATTTTGTTTGCTTACCCATTTGACATGCATCACAAAGTTTGTCTTTTTCGTACTTGATGCTTGGTAAGCCACGAACTAACCCCTTGTTGGCCAACTTCCGGATGTTCTTCATGTTCACATGTGCTAGTCTCCGGTGCCAAAGGGTGGACTCTTCTTCTTTTGACATGAAACACTTAGCAGAAACATTAGTAGCACTTTTAAAAGAAACTTGATAGATATTGTCTACTCTTGTTCCTACTAGTACCGTGTCCAAAGTGTCATGTCGTCTAACTAGACATTGACTTGGCTGAAAATCAATTGTGTAACCCATGTCACACAACTGACTGACACTTAGGAGATTAAATTTCATCCCCTTGACTAGAAGGACATTTGAAATTCTAAGACATTCGGATATTTGCATGTCTCCTATTCCTATGACCTTAAGACTACCATTGTTACCAAATGAAACATTACCTCTACTTTTCTTGTGAAGTGTGGTAAACAATGATCTATCCCCGGTCATGTGTTTGGAGCATCCACTATCAACGAACCAAGTTGATAGATGCTCCCCCTCAATCATAACCTACACAATTCGAAAAATAGAAGTTTTAGGTACCCAAACCTTGGGACCTAAAGCGTCAACTAAACAAGTCTTAGGCACCCATGCCTTGACAACTTTCTTTTGACCCTTGGGTATCCTAGATTGTCTCATATCAGTCCTAGACATCAAGGATACGAATGAGGGTTCTTTGGGATGGTAACCAATACCGACCCTATTGTAGACTGCCCTTTGGGCATTCAAGATCATGTCTAGGGTTTTAGAGCTAGTTGAGAACCTCTCAAGAATATTCTTGAGTCTCTCAACTTCACTCTTTAATGATTGGTTTTCTTCTACAAGCAACTCATCATGCAAACCATTTACATCCTCAACCTTAGAGGATTTTAAATTTTCAACCTCAAGCTTCAATGACTTAATCTCATCCTCTAACAATTCAACATGCAAATCATCAATGTTATCATCCCTAGATAATTTCAATTGATCAATTTCTAATTGCAATGCTTTAACCTTATTTTTTGACTTCTTAAGCATACTAGTTAAACATGCAATTGCTCTATAACACTTTTCAAGTTCGGGAGAAGTTACCTCTTCATCATCCGAAGATGATGAAGCCGCGTTTGATGAGTTGGAAGATTCATCACTGCTCTCTTGATCTCCCAATGCCATGAGTGTCACATGCCTTGTGCTCTTCTCCTCCTTCTCTTCATCGGATGAGCTTGAGGATGACTCATCCCAAGTGGCCTTCAAGGCCTTCTTCTTCTTCTTGAATTTTTCTTCTTTCTTTTTGGATTTCTCCTCCTTCTTCTTTAGCTTCGGGCATTCATTCTTGAAATGCCTTTTCCTACCACACTCAAAGCACGAAGCATTAGTCTTATCAAGTTTAGCTTCACTAGAGTTACCTCTACTCTTGAAGCGTCGACCCCTTCTCATCATCCTTCTCACAAAGTTCGCCATTTCGGAGGATGAGGAGTCGCTGCCATCTTCCTCGGAATCGGACTCGGATTCGGAAGAGGATAAAGATGAAGTGACTTCCTTCTCCTTCTTCTTCTCCTTCTTCTTCTCCTTCTTCTTCTTGTTGGATCGATCACCTGCAACTAAGGCAATCCCCTTCTCCTTGGGGCCTTTGTTAGCCATTTCATGTAATTCCATTTCACAAAATAAATCATCTAACTTAACAATGGATAAATCCTTGGATACTTTATAGGCATCCACCATGGATGACCACAAAGCATTCCTTGGAAATGCTTTTAGTACATACCTCACAAGGTCGCGATTCTCGACCTTTTCATCAATCGAATGAAGCCCATTGAGGACTTCCTTGAACCGGCTATGGAGCTCACTTACCGTTTCATTCTCCTTCATGGAGAGATTTTGGAGTTGATTGAGGAACAAGTCCCTCTTGGCGATTCTTGAATCTCGGGTGCCCTCATGAAGTTCGATGAGCTTGTTCCACAAGTCCTTTGCACTTGTGAAAGGACCAACCTTGATGAGTTGGTCTTTGTTCGTGCCGCATTGTAGAGTGACGACCGCCTTCGCGTTGGCTTCACTCTTCCGAGTTTGTTCGGCTGTCCACCGCCATGATTCGAGTTCTTTGCCTTCATCATCCTTAGGAGGGGTGAATCCCTCCTTCACCGCAAACCAAGTGTTGATGTCCATCTTTAAGTAATATTCCATCTTCGATCTCTAATATTGGAAATCAGCGCCATCAAAGAATGGAGGTCGGGTGGTGGAGAAGCCTTCCCTCAATGCCATGGATGTAGCTCTCGGTTGTTAGTCCGCAAAAACAGAGCCCCAAGCTCTGATACCACTTGTTGGAACCCGGATGGCTAGAGAGGGTGAGGGTGAATATAGCCAAACACTTTGACCTTTGGCACTTATCAAATTTCTGCACTCAACCTTATTAGTAGCACAACGGAAGAAACAATGGAAACAAAACAGTGCAGAAAACAAAAACAGAAAACGAAGGCAAACAAACACAACTAGCAAGATCGCTAACAAGAAGGGTTTACAAGGTTCGGGGATAACTTGCTCCTACTCCTTGGCGTGCCCTTAAGGTGGGCGATCCATTGATCGTCGGCAGATCAAGCCCCGGTTATCACCGGATAGAAAGCAACCTCCTTCTCGGTGGAGAAACCTCTCCACAGCGTTTCAATCACAGATATATGTTTAAGCTCAATGAAACAACAAGAAGGATCTTACTTAGCACTTAGCAAAGACAAGAACACAGCAAGCTCCCTCAGAGCTCCACCCAGCGACGATCTCACGCAAGAGACCTCTCCTCGTGTCTTCTCGCTATTGGACTCGGAGCTTCTTGTTCTCTCCTTCAAGAACTCAAGTAATGAATGGTTGCTTCACAGATTGTAGTTGCTTGCACAAGATGATGGAACTTCAGAACACGCAAGCAAGATATGGAGAACACAATGGCGCAGCAAGAACTCAGTTCGCGAACTCTAGAACTCTGCTTCAACGAAGCCTTCTTCCGCCCTTTTGTTTCTCCACTCAGCACCAGGTGACAGCATCTCCTGCAGCCTCCAGCTGCTTCCCTGCCAACGCCAGCTACCACTGAGCCCTCCCTGGACTTCCTGAGCTCCCCTCAGCCAAGCTCCAATCAGCAGCTCCAGTCTGCAGCTCCAGCCGTTGCAACCTGAGATGGAAAACGGACAAACCTGCTCCAAGGAAAGCCTCCATTGACTTTTCCTTGAGTGTTTGAATCCTTCCCTATCACCTGCAGCTTGATCAGACTATTAGAACAACATATCACTCAGTAAATCAAGAATCAGAGGTTAAGCGCAGAGAATCGGATACGTTCAGACGCGATCAGAGCGTCTGAAAGTGCATTTTGAATTAAAGTGATCGGTCACCGGACCTATCAGAGAGCCTCCTAATCGGTCACCAGACCGATCAAGCTGGGTCCAGACCGATCAGGCTTCGTCCTGATCGGTCCCCAACGCTTAATTAGAAATCGCGATTTCTTTGGGACTCTCCTGGATCGATCACCAGACCGATCCCAGGTTTTGATCGATCACTCGACCGATCCACCCCTTTATCGAGCAATTTCTGAGCTTCGCAGTCCAGACTTCCTGATCGATCATCGGACCGATCAGGTCGTGACCAGACTGATCAGGCTCCGTCCTGATCGATCATAGAGAGGAACCTGCGATGATGGATCGTTCTCCAGAACGATCTGCACAGTGATCCTGATCGGTCACCAGACCGATCAGGAGCAGTTCAGCAAGGGAACTCAACCTCACTGTTTGCTCCCTGATCGGTCACCAGACCGATCAGAAGCAAAGCAATGGGTGAAACGCATACTCCTTGATCGATCACCAGACCGATCAGTTATCACTGGATCGATCACCAGACTGATCCACGAAGGAGCATCGTGCCAACTCCCTGATCGGTCTCCAGACCGATCCAGGGGCTCCAACCTAGCCCTCCAAGCTAGGGTTTCATCCACCTTAGCCCTCCAAGCTAAGGATTTTTCACCTAACCCTCCAAGTTGGGAATTTGCACCTAACCCTCCAAGTTAGGACTTTTCACCTAGCCCTCCAAGCTAGGACTTTTCACCCAACTCTTCTGGATTAGGACTTTCCAAACCTAGCCCTCCAAGCTAGGACCTGACCCTCCAAGCCAAGACTTTTTCACCTAACTCTCCAAGATGGGAATTTTCACCTAACCCTCCAAGTTAGGACTTTTCACCTAGCCCTCCAAGCTAGGACTTTTCACCCACCTCTTCCGAATTAGGACTTTTCACACACCTAGCCCTCCAAGCTAGGATTTTCAACACCTAACCCTCCAGGTTAGGATTTTCCAACACCTAGCCCTCCAAGCTAGGATTTTCCATACCATGCCTGATCTCCGACCAGGACTTAATCATAATCATCATAATCAACCTAAACTAAAATCGATGTCAACACCAAAACAACAATCAGGGGCAGACTGTATCAACAAGTATGTTATTACACTCTGACCCAGTCGATTGCCCTAGGGGCAGTCGACTGGTACGCGGATTTTATAAAAGAAAAGGGCGCACCGGGGGGAGCCAAACTATAGGGTTTTGGCGATTTCCCCAGCATTCATCTCCTCTCCCACATTCCTCCTTCGTCCTTAGGCCCTTCCAAGTCCTAAAATCCCTCTCGAAGTCCTCCTCTAACTCCGATCTACCTCTAGGGTTGGTGGAAAACCCCTCTTCTCAAGCCATTTTCTCAAAACCAACAACATGAAAAGATTAGCAAAGAGGTATAATGATTTAAGGTTTATTTCTCCATTTAAACTTTGTATTGATACTAACATAATGTGTTGTGTATGTTTTCTTTGGTATTTTCTCTTTGGGGGGGGGGGGGTTATCTTGGCATGCATACATGTGTTTGGTATATTAGGGTTGTGTCTAAGAGGTCTAGGGGTGAAGGTTCATCCCGTCCAGGTCCACAAGCTCCAAAAGAGGCAATATTTAGGAGTTTAGAGTGTAAAAAGAGATTTGAAGAGAATGAGTTTATTCCATTGCATTGTCGGTATCTAAACAAGGCCTACTTCCAAGAGAAAGCACCACAAATTATTGAGATGGTGACTCATTTTGGCATAGAACAATTGGTATACTGTCAATATGATATTAACATTGATCTATGCAAGGAGTTCTATGCAAATTTGACTTGTATTGATTCAGAAAATAATATTTATGAATCAAGAGTGGTCGGCGTTACCATTCCCTTCACAGCCATGATTTTAGTCAGTTTCTTAGAGTGTCGGGCGTCAAACAATGTCAATACCGCTTGAGTTTCCAAACGTCACCATCGATCAGATTCATCTGCACTATTTTAAAAGACACAGGCATGAATCTGAGCTTACCTTTGATGCAATGCCCATGAGTCCATTTAGCCATGTTCTATATAAGATTGTTGTCGAATGTATCCTACCCATTGTTACTAAGGGGAGGGCAAGGATTCGATTGTCTCACTTAGTAATGATGTATGCTCTTGAGCGACGGTTGGACATAGATGTGTCTTTGCATGTATTTGCCTCGATTTGTCACTTTTCCCAGAGTGTTAATGGGAAAATCTATATGTATTTCTGCCATATGTTGACTGAGTTTTTTCAGTTACGATTCGGTATTCGTGTCACTAGTGGTCAGGTCAGGCACCTGTCCAAGGACTATGATCAGATTGGCACACGCCAACTGTCCTTGGCAGGTATTGAGTGTAGATAGGGGCATTTGTTTGGAGGGAGCGCCCGAAGGCCACTGACGCAGATGAGGAGCCTGGTGGGCTGGTTACACGTGCAGAGTTCACCCAGCTTCGATCCGATGTCCACAGGCTTCAGGAGGAGGCTCACGTCATTCGTGAGGATATTGACGTACTTTCGCAGACGGAGCAGAGGCTTGAGACAAAAGTTGATAGGATTACTGTTGGAACCCGGATGGCTAGAGAGGGGGGGTGAATATAGCCAGACACTACAAATCTTGCTCTTTTGAGGATTTCTGCACTTATGAGTTAGGCAGCAGAATACAATTGCAGAAATGAAGAACAGCAAATAAAAACACAGGGAAAGCAAACCGACGCTAACACTGTGATGTACAAGGTTCGGGGATAACTTGCTCCTACTCCTTGGCGTGCCCGTAAGGTGGGCGATCCCTTGATCGTCGGCAGATCAAGCCCCAGTGACCCGGATAAGATAGAGCCTCCTTCTCGATGGAGAAACCTCTCCACCGATCTCATAAATGATTTAGCTTGAGTACAAGAGATCACTGACGGCCCCGGAATACTATGGTTAAGTTGTCACGAATTGTGGGACCATCAGAATTTAGAATATTTATAAAATGCTGGAAACCCTTTTTGCAATCAAAATATGAAAACGTAGTAAAGAGGCCACAGGTCGTATTTTTCCTCGGGACTAGTTGATGTTTGTTTGATTCAAGCTTGTATTTATGTGTCGTTGATATTTTTGGGTTTCACATAAAATTTGGGTTTGATTTGCAGTTCAGAATTGAAAACTTGATAGAAAGAAGAAGAACTTAACTCAAGGAACTAAACATGGTAATGGCAATTGATAAACTCAACCAATGAACAACTCAACCAAACCAATGCCAATTTGCAAAAATTCAGAAATCAAACTACTGCCAAATGAAATATTGCACTGCAGCTTATGTTTAACTTCGGAAATTACCATTCAAGCAAACCCAATAGGAAACAAGTGGAACAAAACAATTTTGACAATTCTCGTTGAATCGAATGCTAGCACTTAAAGCCTAATTGCAGAATTGTGTCTTGATACCAATGCCGGAATGACAATTAGAATTTAGTAACGATCTAAGCCTGAAACAACCTGATTTCAATTTCCATAGCTCACTAAAATTTGCATTAAACTTGACACAAACTAGTGCTGAAATTTCATTTGAAACATTGTGCAGAATTTAAGTAAACTTGCTACCAAAATGGATAAAGCTTATGTGCCAAATTTAGATATGGAATGCCAAGCTAATGCTGACAATTCAGCAATAAAACCAATCGACCAAGCTTGGAAACAAAGCTATCAGTGAACATGACCTACTGAAATAAATGAAACACTGCCACAATCAAGCAAGGGGCTGATCAGTTCAGAGATGTTCTTGATGCAGAAATAAGTTGCAAGAGTGCAGAATTGAGGTTCAAAACTCCAGAATTCGAATGCAGAAACAAATGGATGCAAAGTCAAACAAAATCACTGAATTCAATTGCAAAGGAATTCTAATGTAGAGCTAAACTGGTACAAAACAGTGCCAAACATGTTTGATACGCAAAGGAAAATGCTTGTGCCCAAAAACTGCTACTTTTGTGTCAAGGGCAAGAACTAACAGTTCAGAAACTGCACTGAATGATGCAGCTTGGAAGGAAAACTTTAGCGAAGCAATTCACAGGATCAGATGAAGAAATTCAAACCTAAAACTGCTCAATTCAAATTCAATCCGAAGACAGAAATGGACAAGCAGGAATGCAGAAATACAGAAACGTGGACTGCAGAAATTAAGAACTGAAAATAGAGAGCTGAGATTAACAAACAAAGCTGCAGGAATTGCAGCCACTACTCAGACGAGATTGAGAAGATCAAGATTCACTAACACACAATTCAGATCTGCAGCTGAAACTTACAAAAACCAGTGTTGATACACAAACTGTGAGTGGCACGGAACAAACTGAACAACATTAAGGAAACGAAGTTGGATTCAGAAACGATGCTGATGCTAAGTAAGCTAATCTAAGGCATTAACACACTAACAGCTATCTCTAATTCAGGAATTAAACTAGGCACAAACTGAATTGAAAGAAGCTGCAACATTAGTAATAAAACTGGCACGCAAATTGCAAACTGGTAGCTACATGCAGCTACACAAAACTGCAGAATTGAGACTAAATTCAAAACAAACTTAAATCAAATTCAATGTCAACTAAACAAGCATCTATCTACTACAAGTGCAGGAATTAACAGCTGATAATTGCAAAACCAATCCAACAAAACTGGTACGAAAATTCTAAACTGAAACTAAATTGCAGAAATCGAAATCTACAACTAATGATTGAAAAACACTAAGTAAACTAATCCTCAACCCTTCCCTAGCTCAAGTACTCCTTGTTCGTCACGCAAGGGTGAGCCTCGAACCCGCAAGCTCAGCAAATCAGTGGAAAATCTGTCTCTGCGATCAAATCCATTCAAACCATGCTCAAACTGAAAACAGCAATCGATTTCTTCAACCTCGCTGTGGTGGATTGCGACGATGACTTGGGAACGCTCCGAGCCTTCCAGGGAACCCCTCCAGCTAGCTCGGATGCAATGAAGATGGTGCACAACTGAGATTGATGAAATCAAATGACAGAGCTTCTGAAACCTCACGAAACTCTATCTTGGGCAAAATTCAAGCTGGAAACGTCTCAGTGAGCTCTCCCCACTGACCTAACACTTGTTCTAATGAAGGATCGAGTGGCCGCGCCTCTTGGATGAAGAACTCTACTGAAGAAATGAAGAAAAATGAAGAAGACGAAGAAACGGCGGAGACGCGACGAAGAGGAAGCTACGCCAAATTTTTCCTTAAGTAATTAACATTGGACGACTCAGATTGATTGGAGGAGATCCAATGGCTGATCTTGCTCTGATCTGACCCAAACTTTCCAGATGTTGATCAATGGTCAGGATCTGCCTCGTGGTAGCTCGGATCCTCCAGATGTGCAACGGATGGTCCAAATCAACCTAATCTTTGAATGGACGATCTAGAGCCCTCCGAGCTTGATCCAACGGTTGATTGAGCTCTAATTGGGATGAAATCTTCAGATCTTGATCAGAGTGCTTGATCAACCCTAAACCTAGCTCGGATTGCATCAGATGGTCCCGGATGTCTCAGATCTAGCCGCTTTTGAATCGGACGACCCAGATTAATCCGAAACTTGATAACTCGATCCGGGTCCACTTCCAACTCAAGTTTGACCCAGTATGCCCTAAGTCCAGGATCCTTTCATTCCTACAAAAATATATCAGAAAATTAGTGGCCAAATAATCCAAAAATGTGTAAATTTGCAATTAAGTCCAAAATAAGAGGAAATCCTAAAACCTAGGGTAAAATCACAATTAAGCAAGTAAAACATGGGTCAAACATGGATTTTAACAATTAAAATAATCAACAAAATGGTACTTATCAATCACACAAGAAGAAACACTCACAAAGATCTCACAGGAATGCAACAAGAACGCTCAAGCACAAAGCAACAGAGAGCACGAACACAACCCAACCAAACTTCCCAAGTTTTCTGTCTTGTTCGCCTTCGCTCCTCTGTTTCCAGCCTCGTCTTAAGCCTCTGCTCCCATCACCAGGCTCTCCATCAGCATCCACTGAAGCCATAGCCTGACTCCCTGACTCCCTGAGCACTCAGTCCACTGAAGACCCTCTCCAGCTGAGCCTCCGTCAGTTGCCAGCTGCTCTCCAGATGCCGTTGAGACCTGACACAAGGAAACAGCCAAACCTGCTCCAAGGAAAGCCTCCCATTGACTCTCCTCCAATGTTTGAATCATCCCTGTAAAGCCTGCACACTCCAATAGAAGCTTAGCAACTCATATCAAACATAATCAGCAATGTATCAGAGAATCGGCAGAGAAAACAGTTGCGATCAGAGCTTCTGACAGCTTATTTGAATTAATGTTCTGTGCCTAATCGGTCGCCAGACCGATCAGGAAGGACCCTAATCGGTCACTAGACTGATCCAGCAGTCTTCTGTACACTCCTAATTGGTCCCCAGACCAATCCAACATTCTGCTGCACACTCTAGATCGGTCCCCAGACCAATCAGGCTGCTTCCTGACCGATCAAGAGTCATCCTGATCGGTTATAGTGAGAACCTTGCGACAAATGATCGTTCACTAGACCGATCTGAACAGTATCCCTGATCGGTCACCAGACCGATCAGGAGAAGATCAGTAAGGTTCCTAAAAACCTACTAGATGCTCCCTGATCGGTCATCGGACCGATCCAGAGCAGAGCAGCAGGTGAAATGTATGCTCCCTGATCGGTCACCAGACCGATCAGGCATCGCTGGATCGGTCACCAGACCGATCCACGAAGGAGCATCGTGCCAACTTCCCTGATCGATCACTAGACCGATCCAGGCAAGCCCAAATGCACTCTAAGTCACGAGAACAAGCCTCCAGCCCTTCTCTGACTTGTGCCATGCCCAACTTCACTCACTGGGACTTCAACCTAGCCCTCCAAGCTAGGACCTGACTTCACTTACCAGGGTTTCGGTCACCTGGCTTCACTCGCTAGGACCCAGCTTCACTCACCGGGATTTCCATCGCCTGGCTTCACTCACCAGGACCCGGCTTCACTCACCGGGATTTCCTCCAACCTAGCCCTCCAGGCTAGGACCTGACCCTCCAAGCTAGGATTTTTCACCTAACCCTCCAAGTTGGGACTTTTCACCTAACCCTCCAAGTTAGGACTTTTCACCTAGCCCTCCAAGCTAGGACTTTTCACCCAACCCTTCCGAATTAGGACTTTTCCACACCTAGCCCTCCAAGCTAGGATTTTTCACCTAACCCTCCAAGTTAGGACTTTTCACCTAACCCTTTAAGTTAGGACTTTTCACCTAGCCCTCCAAGCTAGGATTTTTCACCCAACCCTTCCGAATTAGGACTTTTCAACACTTAGCCCTCCAAGCTAGGATTTTCCATACATAACCCTCCAGGTTAGGATTTTCCAACACCTAGCCCTCCAAGCTAGGATTTTCCATAACGTGCCTAATCCCCGATCAAAACATAACCATAATCATAATCATCAACCTAAACTAAAATCGATGTCAACACCAAAACAACAATCAGGGTCAGACTGCATCAACAATCTCCCCCTTTTTGTTGTTTGACAACCCGATTTAAGTTTAGGTATCAATCAATTCAATTCTCATAAGGGAATCATGATCCTTCCCCTATAATAACCATAAACTTAATCAGCCATTCTCTCCCCCTTTGTCAAACATCGAAAAGGGTATGGTTATTAAGTTTGAACACAACTCCCCCTCAATCAAGGGTCTCCCCCCAAAATCCAAAATAATCAAAGGATAATTTTTGAATTGCATATGAGAGGAATATACCACAAATGTATCATGACAACAATGTATATGCATCATACATCAATAAGTGTGAATTACACATGAAAATATATACAGAAATATATCATGGTCAAACATGTATATGTTTCATATGGCAAGTAAGGAATACAGCTGTATCGGACACATCATCCTGATTGGTCTCCGTGACCAATCAGGTTTGTTGATTATTTGATACAGAAATATTTCTTGTTAGTCTGGGGAACGATCAGATTTCAGAAAAATTTCTGAAACTCTGATATGTTCCTGATCAGACTGCATTAACAATTTGCATTCCAAAACAAGGTGTAGACTCTATTGATATTCGTTATTTCAGAAAAATTTCCGAAATACGACATTAAGAACAAGAGTCATGACTCAACAAACCCCTTTTTTTTTATGAATTTGAACATTCCAACATAAGTTTGTATCAAATCAGCATTTTAATACTTGATGTTTTAGAAAACTTTCTGAGAATCAAGGATCTTAAAAATTCCTACCCTTCTTTGAATACTTGAACAAATTTGTACTCACTTAGTACCGGTTTGTACCAATGGAGGATCAAGTATGTTTCAATTGGACTTGGTTTGTATCATATTTGTGTGTATCAGTTTTGTTTGTGATATGATCATTACACGGATACAATTTGATGAAAAGGGGATCGGACTGAGGAGTAGTCTAATACCTCTGATCAGTGTTGATTTGATCGGTGACCTGGCCGATTAGTATGTTTCCTGATCGGTCACCAGACCGATCAGAGTGAGCCCTGATCGGTCGGTGGACCGATCAGGTCTGACACAGACTATTTTCTGAACCTGATCAGTTTCAGAAATTGATTTGGTTCAACCCTTAACCATTCCCAAACCCTAATTCAATTAATTTCAATCCATTTGTTCTTAATCATGGGGTTCCTTAACCAAACAGTATGTTTTCATATCAAAGAATTTCTATGGATTAAAGCAAACAATCCAAAAACAGATTTGTATCAAAGCGTCATCAATATGTTCTAAGCATGATCATGTTTATTCCAAGGAGTTTTGATAATCCAATCTACACTTAAGTACTGATACCTTAGTGATCCAATTAATATTAGGCATATGAATGACATTGGATTTGATATCAGTTAAGTGGAAAAAGCAAACAAGTCATGGAACTTGAGTATTGACTTTTGAACCATCATAAAATATGTGAGCATGCTGTTCTTAACCACACTTTTCATGCCATAGATAAATGTTAATAACACATACAGTTAAATCAGGGCATGCTCAACTAGGTTTATCTCCAAGATATTAGGAAAAACTTAAGCCTAAACCTTAAACTCATGTTCTTTGTTTGGTGACGCCTTATTATCACATATTATGCATGATCCTTGTCCTTTAGCATGCATTCATGTTGTATAACATATACAAGAAAATCATGGCATACTCGATCATGTTCACCAAACAAAATGCTTTAAGCTTGAGATAAGACATATCATAAATCATAACTTGTAGGAAAACATAAATTGCAACAAGAAAAACTTATTATCCTAAACAATCCATGGCAAGAACAAGTTATGTGTTAATCTAACCCATTCATGCAATGTATAAAGACAATTTCCAAGGCTTGTTGACTCATTTTGAAACTAGTGTAACCTTAGCCTTGGGTTTGGAGCACCACTTATCAACAATCTATGTTGATAGATGCTCCCCCTCAATTTATGCTTATACAATTCTAAATATTGAGGTTTTAGGTACCCAAATTTTGGGACCTAAGGAATCTACAATGGACTTTGGCACCCATGCCTTAGTCAATTTCTTCCTAACCTTTTGAACCCTAGAATCATTTGATGATCTAAAGTGGGTTCTAGACATTAAGGATACAAAGGTTGGTTCCTTATGTCGGTAACCTATACCGGCCTTGTTGTAAACCACCCTTTGAGAGTTTAGTATCATGTCTAAGGTTTTTGAGTCACTTGAAAATTTCTCAAGAATATTCTTGAGATTTTCAATTTTGCTCTTTAAATCCTTATTTTCATTCTCAAGTGACTTATCATGCGAGTCATCAATTACCTCATCCTTAGAGGTTTTTAAATGTTTTACTTCCAATTTCAAAGATTTAATCTTATTCTTAGACCTTTTGAGCATGTTTGTCAAGCAAATTATTGCTCTATAGCACTTATCTAGCTCCAGAGAGATTACCTCTTCATCATCCGAAGATGATGAAGGCGCGGTTGAGGAGCTTGAAGATTCATCACTGCTTCCTTCACTTGAATTCTCTACTGCCATGAAAACAAAATGATGGAAGTTCTTCTCCTCCTCTTCATTCTTCTTCTCCTTTCTTTTGTTACTTGTCACACAAGCAAACCCTTTCTCTTTTGGGCTTGTGTTAGAGATCTCGTGTAGCTCCATCTCACAAAACAAATCCTCTAACTTAACAAAAGATAAGTCCTTGGAAACCTTCTAAGCATCCACCATGGATGACCACAAAGTATTCCTAGGGAAGGGTTTGAGTACATACCTCACTAGGTCTCTATTTTCTACCTTTTCATCAATGGAGTGGAGACCATTCAATACTTCTTTGAATCAACAATGAAACATACTTACAGTTTCATTTTCTCCCATGGTGAGACTTTGGAGTTGGTTGAGAAGGAGGTCCTTCTTGGCTGTCCGGGTTTCATGAGTTCCTTCATGGAGCTCAATAATCTTATTCCATAGATCTTTAGCACTTGTGAAAGGACCCACCTTGACCAACTGATCCTTGGTCATCCCACATTGCAAGGTGACGATAGCTTTGGCATTAGCTTCCCCCTTCTTGACTTGCTCAGCCGACCAACCAGAAAACTCAAGCTCATTTCCCTCATGATCCTTTGGAGGGGAGAAACCCTCCTTCACTGAGAACCATATGCTCATGTTGGTTTTGAGGTAGAACTCCATCCTTGACCTCCAATATGGAAAATCAGTGCCGTCGAGGAATGGAGGTCTGTTTGTGCTGTAACCTTCTCCCCCCATAGCCATCTTGTTGTAAGCTCTCGGATGTTAAGCCGTGAACAGAGCCCCAAGCTATGATACCACTTGTTGGAACCCGGATGGCTAGAGAGGGGGGGGGGTGAATATAGCCAGACACTACAAATCTTGCTCTTTTGAGGATTTCTGCACTTATGAGTTAGGCAGCGGAATACAATTGCAGAAACGAAGAACAGCAAATAAAAACACAGGGAAAGCAAACCGACGCTAACACCGTGATGTACAAGGTTCGGGGATAACTTGCCCCTACTCCTTGGCGTGCCCGTAAGGTGGGTGATCCCTTGATCGTCGAAAGATCAAGCCCCGGTGACCCGGATAAGATAGAGCTTCCTTCTCGGTGGAGAAACCTCTCCACCGATCTCACAAATGATTTAGCTTGAGTACAAGAGATCACACAAGAAGAAACACTCACAAAGATCTCACAGGAATGCAACAAGAACGCTCAAGCACAAAGCAATAGAGAGCACGAACACAGCCCAACCAAACTTCCCAAGTTTTCTGTCTTGTTCGCCTTCGCTCCTCTGCTTCCAGCCTCGTCTTAAGCCTCTGCTTCCATCACCAGGCTCTCCATCAGCATCCACTGAAGCCACAGCCTGACTCCCTGACTCCCTGAGCACTCAGTCCACTGAAGACCCTCTCCAGCTGAGCCTCCGTCAGTTGCCAGCTGCTCTCCAGACGCCGTTGAGACCTAAAACAAGGAAACAGCCAAACCTGCTCCAAGAAAAGCGTCCCATTGATTCTCCTCCAATGTTTGAATCATCCCTGTAAAGCCTACACACTCCAATAGAAGCTTAGCAACTCATATCAAACATAATCAGCAATGTATCAGAGAATCAGCAGAGAAAACAGTCGCGATCAGAGCTTCTGACAGCTTATTTGAATTAAAGTTCTGCACCTGATCGGTCACCAGACCGATCAGGAAGGACCCTGATCGCTCACCAGACCGATCCAGCAGTCTTCTGTACACTCCTGATTGGTCCCCAGACCAATCCAGCATTCTGCTGCACACTCCAGATCGGTCCCCAGACCAATCAGGCTCCAGCCTGATCAGTCACCAGACCAATCAGGCTGCTTCCTGACCAATCAGGAGTCATCCTGATCGGTTATAGTGAGAACCTTGCGACAAATGATCGTTCACTAGACTGATCTGAACAGTATCCCTGATCGGTTACCAGACCGATCAGGAGCAGATCAGTAAGGTTCCCAAAAACCTACTGGATGCTCCCTGATCGGTCATCGGACCGATTCGGAGCAGAGCAGCAGGTGAAATGTATGCTCCCTGATCGGTCACCAGACCGATCAGCCATCGTTGGATCGGTCACCAGACCAATCCACGAAGGAGCATCGTGCCAACTTCCCTGATCGATCATTAGACCGATCCAGGCAAGCCCAAATGCACTCTAAGTCACGAGAACAAGCCTCCAGTCCTTCTCTGACTTTGCCATGCCCAACTTCACTCACTGGGACTTCAACCTAGCCCTCCAAGCTAGGACCTGGCTTCACTCACCAGGGTTTCGGTCACCTGGCTTCACTCACCAGGACCCGGCTTCACTCACCGGGATTTCCATCACCTGACTTCACTCACCAGGACCCGGCTTCACTCACCGGGATTTCCTCCAACCTAGCCCTCCAGGCTAGGACCTGACCCTCCAAGCCAGGATTTTTCACCTAACCCTCCAAGTTGGGACTTTCACTTAACCCTCCAAGTTAGGACTTTTTACCTAGCCCTCTAAGCTAGGACTTTTCACCCAACCCTTCAGAATTAGGACTTTTCCACACCTAGCCCTCTAAGCTAAGATTTTTCACCTAACCCTCCAAGTTGGGACTTTTCACCTAACCCTCCAAGTTAGGACTTTTCACTTAGCCCTCCAAGCTAGGAATTTTCATCCAACCCTTCTGAATTAGGACTTTTCAACACCTAGCCCTCCAAGCTAGGATTTTCCACACCTAACCCTCCAGGTTAAGATTTTCCAACACCTAGCCCTCCAAGCTAGGATTTTCCATAACATGTCTAATCCCCGATCAGGACTTACCCATAATCATAATCATCAACCTAAACTAAAATCGATGTCAACACCAAAACAACAATCAGGGTCAGACTGCATCAACAATTACCAGCCGCCAGGATGATCTGTACGAGATGATGCAGCAGTGGCATCTCGCTTTTCAGGGTCCTCCTCATCCTCCTCCTCCTCCTCTAGGTGGTGACGATCACATGTTCTTCTGACCAGTGGATTCAGCTTTTGAGAGTGATTCTAGTGTTGAGAGTACTATCATTGGTTGATGTATTATACCTCTCAAACACTTTTTATTCTGATGTTTGTATTTATTTGGATGACTTCAGGGCTTTACCCCTAGGTACTCTTTTAGGTCATATGTCATGGCTATGTCTATGTTTATTGCATGAAACGTCTATGTATTACTCCATTTTGTAGATTTATGGCATGTGACTTGTTTCATTAGTTTTCTATTGGGTTATTGAAATTTTATCATGACTAGATGCTGGTATGAAAATTGCTTGAAAATCTCTAAGTGCTAATGGATGGTTCTTTTATGATCATTATATATGTGTTCATGATATGTTTAAAATTTTATATTGTTATATTGTCTAATATGGATTGATTGGAAATCAAATAATGGTGTTATATATAAAAGGGATAATCATCTAGACTCAAGAGAAAAAGGGGGGGGGAGCTCTTGTCAAAATGGATACATGTATATGAAAAAGGGGAGTTTGGGAATCATTTTAAATGTCAAATGGAATTGCTAGAGAATGACAAATATAAGATACCATGATTAGAACTCTATGTTGATACAAAGTTGACTTTATTTGAGAAGTTTTGAGTTTGTACCAAAAGTCAAGCACGGTTGATATTTTTCATGAACCAAATTTTTCTAGTGTAGGGAATACCTTCACAATCGTGCTTGCAAAGTTTCACATTTTTCCAGATTTTCTAGAATTTTTTATTCGTTTCTGAATTTCGGTTGAAATTCTGAAACCTGCGTATCAGTCGACTGCCCTAGGGGCAGTCGACTGGTCGTGTGGGCAGATTGGGAGTTTGTGATTTCTGAGGGGTTTTTTTTTTCAGAAATCTGGTTAGGTTCTATTTGGCACCAAGGGTAGGGTTGCTTGGGGCAATCTTTTGATGGTGTCAAAGGGGGAGAACTTGGATGTTAAGTTAGGGTTGGGTTGAAACTTAACTTTGATACTGTGAAGTTCAGTTTTGGGAAAACTTAACCTTGAGATTAGCAATAAGAATTGAAATTTGGGAGAAAACATTGGTTAAGGGGGAGGTTACCTCTTGTGTATTATGCTTTAATTTTTCAATTGCTTTTGCTATTATCATTGATATATGTTTACCTAACTTAACATATTGCCACACATCAAAAAGGGGGAGATTGTTTTGGCAATCGGACCTGAGATGATCTAGAGGATCATGATATTTTGATGTGTGGGCAATATGGTTAAGTTAGGATTTGTGTTGTTCTCATATATGTACATGAGTGTGTAGGTGTACAGGTACACAAGGACTTGGTTGATGTCTTCAGGTGAAGGATGGCATGGAGGCAAGCTGGAGGCTTGCGTGCGCATCTGAGGGACTGTTGGATAGCAGAGATGATGAGTCGAGGGGCATGGACTTCGAGGCGTACGTGAAGGGTGGCATGGAGGTAAGCTGGAGGCTTGCGTGCGCATCCGAGGGACGAGGGCCAAAGATGAAGAGGGCGTGAAGGCAACAGTTAAGACTGCTGGTGAAGAGTCAACTGAGTTGTAAGGGTCTGAGTATAAGTGTGTGTACTCAGGGGCTAAGCCGGGAGGGTTTGAGTGCGGAGAGATTTGTACTCGGGAGAAAAACCCTAGGCTTAGATGTGTACCAGTCGACTGCCCCAGGGGCAGTCGATTGGTGTTGACTGGAACAGTTGGCAGATTCGAACGTTGTACTATAACGGTCGAATTTGAGTGAGACCAGTCGTCTGCCCCAGGGGCAGTCGACTGGTAGCGGTTGTTTCAGATTCGAGCCCTATTTAAAGGGGCTCGTTTCCTACTATCTCGCTTGACAAAACTCACTTGGGTAAAGTGAGTTAGTAGTCATTTGTGATCAGAGAGCGTCCGAAGTGCTGTGGCGAGATTTCTCCACCCACAAGGAGTCACAGATCTAGCCGGAGGTTATCTGGGGGTTGATCCACCGAAGGATTCATTGATTAGTCACCCGTCCAGGGTGGATACCAAGTAAATCAGGTTATTAGCATTGTATTCATATTTATTTTACATATTGTTGTTTCCGCTGTGCAACTAACAACGTAGGTGAAGAGATTCAAAACGAAAAAGTGCTATTCACCCCCCCCTCTAGCATGCCAAGACGATCCATCACTCACCCTGGAGGTAGTAGGGTTTTACAGCTCTTGGCTGGGCATGTGCTGTTGGAGCAATCGGCCCTAAGATGGTCCGGAGTGACCATAGGATTTGATGTTTGGGCAAAGCGTTTAAGTTAGGTTTTCCCTTGTATTCTTATATGTGTATGTTGAGTGTGCAGGTTGTACAGGTTACACATATGGACTTGATTGGACGACCTCGGTACGGTGAAGGATGGCATGGAGGCAAGCTGGAGGCTTGCGTGCACATCCGAGGGACTTGGGAGAGCAGGGACGATGAGCTGATGGGCGCGGACTTCGAGGCATGCGTGAAGGATGACATGGAGGCAAGCTGGAGGCTTGCATGCATCCGAGGGACGGGAGCCAAAGATGAAGAGGGCGCGAAGGCAATAGTCGAGGCTGCGGATGAGGAGTCAGTTGAGTCATGAGGATCGAGTGCTGTGTTAATGTACTCGGGAAGGGATTCAGCTGGGGACCAGTCGACTGCTCTTGGAGCAGTCGACTGGTAGGTAGCTGGTGAGTTGGCTAAAATTCGAACGTTGGGGTGCAACGGTCGAATTTGGCTGGCACCAGTCGACTGCCCTTGGAGCAGTCGACTGGTGGCGAGGGTTTCAGCCCGAGTCCTATTTAAAGAGGACTTCGTGGTGGCTGAGTTTTTTTGACGAGTTTGGTCTTGGTTAAGGGCCAAACAGTAGTCTTTGTACTCAGAGGTTCTCAAGGTATTGTGGTGAGGTTTCTCCATCCACAAGGAGCGACGAGAGCTAGCCAGAGGTTATCCGGGGAGTGATCCACCGATGGATTCTTGGATTAGTCACCCGACCTGGGTGGATACCAAGTAAAATCGGTTTGTTATCATTGTTTCTTTATTGTTAGTTTTATTTTGTTTGTAGTTCCGCTTGCGCGCTAACAATCTTGTAGAGAAGAACCGACAAATCGCTATTCACCCCCCTCTAGCGTACGGATCGATCCTAACAATTGGTATCAGAGTGAAGGACCGCTCTTGATCGGACTAATCGCCGAGGGAGCAAGAACTCTAGAGGAAGAACGATGGAAGACAAATTTGGGGACGACATCTACATCCCACCGCCCTACGATCATGAAGACTTCGACTATTGGTGGGCAAGGATGGAGACTTGGCTTAGCATGGATTGGTCATGTAGGATAGCCATAGAAGACCCCTTCGAGATTCCAAAGGATAAGCACAGGAAGAGGCTTAGACCTAGGTATTGGAATCAAGATCAACAAGAACAATCTCGGGCCAATGAAAAGGTAATTAATATATTGATTAATATTGTACCTAACAAAATTTTGAGTTGCATAGGTAAATATCAAAATGCATATGAATTGTAAAGCAAAGTGAAAGAAATTCATGGGAAGCCTACACAATTTCAAGAGTCCAAAGAGATGTGTCAAATGGTTCAAGAAGAAGAAAAAGGAGAGGAATTGACCATCTCATCAAGTGAAGAGGAGGAATTGAGTGAAAGATCATCAACCTCCTCAAGAGAAGAAGAGGAGGTATCAACTTCAAGAATCGAGGGGGAGGAGAGACCCTCATCAATCCCGGATCAAGAGGAAGCATCCACCTCTTCCAAGGTTGAAGAAGTCAACCTAGCCTCCACCTCCACCAAAGCAAAGAAGAAAGAACACATCACATGCTTTGGGTGCAATGAAAAGGGGCACTATAAGGATAAGTGCCCAAAAGGTAAAGAGGAGGTAATTCCTAAACCCAAGTCCTTTCACTTTAAATCTAATATGGGTTGTAGGAATGGAGAAGCCCAAGCTAAGAAGAAGAAAATCCGATGCTTCACATGTGGAGAGCTGGGGCACTTTCATACTAAGTGTCCAAGGAAAGGAGAACTAAAGAAGATGAAGAATTTGAGAAGATGGGAGAAGGAGGAGAGAAAGAAAAGAAGCTCACAACAAGGAGGGACTACAAGGGTAAGGGAAGTAATTCCTAACCCTAGGCTAAAATGTAATTCATATTTAAGTTCCTCTGCCCATGATAAAAATAGAATTAATCGTTCATCCATGCATGCTAGTTTTCATGAAAAATGCTTAATGGTGCATAACTTCGGATTTAGATATAATGATAGGACTAGGGTTAACAAGGTAGAACACAACCCTAAGAAAAGTATGCATAATGATAGACCCAAGACCTCTAGACCTAAGGATCATGACACTAATCCCAAGAAGGGAAGGAATATGCCTAGAAAGGAGGTTAGGCCTAGGAATGTCCATGGTGGACACATGGATCCAAAGGTTAGAAATTTGGAAAGGGAAAATCAAGCCTTGAGGGCAAGACTTGATATATTAGAAAAGACCCTAGAAAGATTCATGATTGGATCTAAGGGCTTAGACATGGTGTTGGGTAGCTTAAAACCCAACTACAATAGATCGGGTTTGGGATACCGGTCTAAGACCTCCAAGGTAGATGGAACGAAATATGCTGGGAAAGCATATAATCATGGCAAGGAGGGTAAGTCTAAGGATGGCAAGTGGATGCCATCAAAAGGTAGAAAGGGTAACTTAACCAAGGACAAGGTGTCCAAGGTTAAGAAGGTCAATTGTGTAGTCCAAGAGTCATCGGTGGCACACCGGTGTGGCCTAGTATGGATTGAGTCACCTAGGGAGGTGGCTAGGGCTCAGAGCTCAAGGAGGAGCTCTAGGAGCCTTTGGGGTCCATGGTAAATGGATCTCAAAAGATTATCTCCTAGGAAATTAGGTAAATTGTGCCAAAAAGAGTTGGAAGACTTGGGTAAGTCTTAATCCTAGGTTTTGACACATTAAAAAGGGAACGTAGGGAGAAAAATGAGGAAATTCGGGTGTATTGGGTAAAATTAGGTTTCAATAGGCAAATATCATACAATTCAGTGCTAAAATTGTATCATGGCCAGGTATTGGAAGAAATATCAAGGAAATGCCACAATTAGGACTTTTTGGGATGAGTTTAAATGATACATTTTAGAGAAAGTTGAGTTTCGTGCCAATCTTGGGATCCGAAGTACATTTGTTTGGAAACGTATTTTTCCCAAGTAGACATTGGCCCCACAAATCTCCCCATGAAATTTCATAATTTTTGGAGATTTGTGGAATTATTTAGGAATTACTGAAATTGGGCTGGAAAATCTGAAATTCAGGTATCAGTCGGGGCAGTCGACTGGTAAGAGCCCAAAAACATTCTGTGAATTTTGAGGGGTAGTCGACTCGGATGTAGGCTGAAATAGAAAAATGGCTATTGGATGATAGAATATGATGTCTAAATTGAAATCCTTGAGTATACTGGTTGAGTTAAGGTTTGACTCATGGTTTAATGGTGAGTATATGAAATAATGCTATATGGAAAATTCAAGGATGTTTGATAAGTTTCTCATGTGTATCTAGGATTTAGAGATAAAAAGGGGGAAAACTTTCATCATATTAAGGATATGGATAAAGAAAGGAATTGAGGATAATTTCATGTGTCAAATTATGATGGTTAACTTTGGCAAACATATGGAATTAGAGATGCAGTTGCAAATTGATACGAAATGTAAATCTTTTGAGGAAATTAAGAATTATACCAAAAGTCAAGCATACTTAACATTTTCATGAAATCATATTTCTCTAGGATAGGGTATATCCTAACAAGTGTGCTTGCAAACCCTTAGGAGTGTTTAAGGTACTGTGGAGTTCTTGTGGCACTAGGGATAAGGTTGCTTGGGAGCAAGCCTTTAAATGATGTTCAAAGGGAAAAGAACTCGGGTGTTAGGTTGGGAAGAACCTAACTTGGTGTTAGGAGGTTAAGTTGGGTAGAACTTAACCTAAGAAAAATAAAAATTGGGAGAAGGCATGGGTTAAGGGGGAGGTTGCCTCCTTGTTTGCCTTAATTTTCATTGAAAATTTTGGGTTTTGTGTCTGACTTGGGAATGGTGATAGATACATGGTAAAATATATTTTTCCCAAGTAGATATGGGTACCACAAAGTTCTCCACGAAATTTGGAAATTTTTGGAGATTTGTGGAATTTCTGGCGCGTTCCTGAAATTCGGCCAGAAAACTGATATTCAAAGTATCAATCGACTGCCCTGGGGGCAGTCGACTGGTCAGGGCTGGTGTGGGTATCCAGCAGCTGACTCGGGTCCGAATGATGGAAAACAAGTGTCTGGGGGATTAGTACACGTTGTTTAGGATCATTAGGGAAGTAAAGAACCAATAATTAGGATGTTATTGGGGTCTTTTTGATGTATGGTAAAGGGGGAGAGATGTTGGGTTGAAGTGGGAAACCAAACATACCTTTGCTAGAAACCCTGGGTTTAGGGGGAGCTAAGATTAAGGGGGAGCATGGTTGCTCCATTCTTGGCGTAAGGGGAACTTTGGAGAGGTTCTTAAAAAGCCTTTGTAAGTCCAATGCCCGAGCTTGGGAGAAGCTTTAAAAAGCCCATTTTGGTGAAAATTCCTAACTTGGGAAGTTAGGTGTGGAAAAGTCCTAGCTTGGAGGGCTAGGTGTAAAAAGTCCTAACTTGGAGGGTTAGGTGTCGGATGTCTTTGGATAGGATCCATGTATGCATTGCATATGTATTATTTTTGCCATTGACTACTGTTTTGCTTTCCCTAACTTAAACGTATTGCCAAACATCAAAAAGGGGGAGATTTTTGGAGCAATCAGCCCTAAGATGGTCCGGAGTGACCATAGGTTTTGATGTTTGGGTAAAGGGTTTAAGTTAGGTTTTCCCTTGTATTCTTATATGTGTATGTTGAGTGTGCAGGTTGTATAGGTTACACATATGAACTTGATTGGATGGCTTCGGTACGGTGAAGGATGTCATGGAGGCAAGCTGGAGGCTTGCGTGCGCATCCGAGGGACTTGGGAGAGAAGGGACGATGAGCTGATGGGCGCGGACTTCGAGGCATGCGTGAAGGATGGCATGGAGGCAAGCTGGAGGCTTGCGTGCATCCGAGGGACGGGAGCCGAAGATGAAGAGGGCGCGAAGGCAATAGTCGAGGTTGCAGATGAGGAGTCAGTCGAGTCGTGAGGATCGAGTGCTGTGTTAATGTACTCGGGAAGGGATTCAGCTGAGGACCAGTCGACTGCTCTTGGAGCGGTCGACTGGTAGGTAGTTGGTGAGTTGGCTAAAATTCGATCGTTGGGGTGTAACGGTCGAATTTGGCTGGCACCAGTCGATTGCCCTTGGAGCAGTCGACTGGTGGCGAGGGTTTCAGCCCGAGTCCTATTTAAAGAGGACTTCGTGGTGGCTGAGTTTTTTGACGAGTTTGGTCTTGGTTAAGGGCCAAACAGTAGTCTTTGTGCTCAGAGATTCTCAAGGTATTGTGGTGAGGTTTCTCCACCCACAAGGAGCGACGAGAGCTAGCCGGAGGTTATCCGGGGGTGATCCACCGACGGATTCTTAGATTAGTCACCCGGCCGGGGTGGATACCAAGTAAAATCGGTTTGTTAGCATTGTTTCTTTATTGTTAGTCTTATTTTGTTTGTATTTCCGCTTGCGCGCTAATAATCTTGTAGAGAAGAACCGACAAATCGCTATTCACCCCCTCCTCTAGCGTACGGATCGATCCTAACATGTGCAGCACCGAGGCCAAGCCTACTCACCGCGGAGGTAGTAGGATTTTACAGCTCTTGGCCGAGTAAGTGCAGCACCGAGGCCAAGCCTACTCACCGTGAAGATAGTAGGGTTTTACAGCTCTTGGCCAGGCATGTGCAACACCGAGGCCAAGCCTACTCACCGCGGAGGTAGTAGGGTTTTATAGCTCTTGGCCAGACATGTGCTGCCCCGAGGCCAAGCCTCCTCACCGCGGAGGTAGTAGGGTTTTACAGCTCTTGGCCGAGCATGTGCATCACCGAGGCCAAGCCTACTCACCGCAGAGGTAGTAGGGTTTTACTCAGGTAAGGACTTAGCGCTCTTTGAGTAATATTTCGTTTGCTCTTTTTATTTATTGAACTGCAAGGCAGTGCAAACAAAGAATATAGAAGGTAAGCAAATAACTCAACATCTCACCGAGTGCGATAAGGGCGGAGATGGTTGGCATGTCATGGCCTTTACAGCCCCTTGCCTTTGTCATCTTCTAAATAGTAGTTTCCCCCTGTGAGCTTTTTGGTGATAACATAAGGTCCGTCCACTGAGGCTCCAGCTTCCCAGGGTCGCCCACTAGTTTGATCCTCTTCCAGACCTTATCCCCGACTTCAAAGCTGCGGGTGATTACCCTGCGATTGTAGGCTTGCTGCATCCTTCGCCGATAAGCTTCCAACTGAGCTGCGGCTCTATCCCTCACCTCTGAAATGAGGTCCAGGTCGATCAACCGCTCTTGATTATTGTCCTCCTTGTTATAGTGCTGTCGTCGGGCGGACTCTTCCCCTACCTCTATCAGGATGACGACCTCAGCCCCATACACCAGCTAGAAATGGCTCTGGCATGTTCCTTCTCGCGGAGTGGTACGGTAGGACCACAAGATGCTGGGGAGTTCGTCGACCAAGCTACCTCCGACGTGATCTAGATTTATCTTGAGTCCCCTGAGGATTTCATGATTGACAACCTCGGCTTGTCCATTGCCCTGTGGGTATGCTACTGAGGTAAAGGCTTAATGAATGCCCAACCCCTCACACCACTCTTTTAGCTTGCGTCTAGAAAATTTTCTTCCATTGTCCGACACCAGCTTTTGGGGGATGTCATATCTACAGACGATGTCCCTCCATAGGACCTTCATCACCGCAGCCTCCGTGATGTGTGCCAGAGGCTCAGCTTCTACCCATTTGGAAAAATAGTCGACGAAAACTAGCATGAACATCTTCTACTGTGGCCCGATTGGAAAGGGGTCTACAATGTCCAATCCCCACTGATCAAAAGGGTAAGACACTGTAGAGACTTGCAAGGGCTCGGTCGGTCGGTGAGTCACGTGTTGATGTCACTGACAGGCTTCACATCCGGCCACGAACTTGAGGGCATCGGCTTGGAGAGTGGGCAAAAAGTACCCTGCCAGGATAATCTTTCTAGATAGAGATCTTTCCCAAATATGACTCCCGCAGATGCCTTCATGTACTTCCTGCATCACATAGTCAGTGTCATTCGGTCCGCCGCATTTGAGAAGTGGTCAAGGAAAGACCCTCCTGTATAGTTGGTCGGCAACCAGCGTGAATCTGGCCGCTCGGCGGCGGAATAGTCGGCTTCCTTGGTCCATGCTCGGAACGATCACACTGCGTAGGAACTCTGTTGGGGCTATCGGCCCTAAGATGATCTGAAGGATCATGGGTTTTGATGTGTGCGGTCAATATGGTTAAGTTAGGGTTTGTTGTTGGACTAATATGTGTACATGAGTGTGTAGGTGTACAGTGTTAGTAATATGAGAGAAGTGTCCTAAGGCAATCGCCTTATGATTGTAATCATTTACTTTAATAAATAAATATTCACTATTTGAGTATACATGTTCGTGTATTTGATTGAGATCTTAAACTCATTTACTGAATGCCCGCAATACAATTCACAGCATGAGAGAATTTGTGATGAATTCACAACTAGTGATTATCTCTACATGTGCAATTGTGAAGTATTGAAATTGTCCGTATTCGATGAATTGATAAATACGGACACTATCAATTCTATTGAGACTAGCATGGGTTATTCTCTAATCAGCTGATTCTCACTGGCTGGTGACATTGGGATGTCCGGAGATAAACATGAATGCTAGTTAAGAGAACTAGTTCATTGGAGTGACTAGCTGTAAGACTTCATATGGTAATCTACATATAGATATGTCAATGAAGTTCTTACTGCAGCTTAAGTGCGATGTTTCTTTGACTTGCGGTGTTCAAGTCATCTTGGTCATGGAGACTTATACTTTGACATCTTAAGCAAGCATCTCTAAGGAGGTGTGGACCCAGGATGGTTGGGTATAAGCCGAAGTGCCCAAAGATGTTCGAACAGCCTACAAAGGATTCACCACTCCTTGCGAGGAGATGTATACCCAAGGCCTATCGTTGGATTGTTACTCGAAGTCTCTGGCCAGATCATCACATGTTCAGAGTATGAATCTCTCAGAAACATGAGAGTAACTAGAATCCGTAGGATGAGAAAAACATTGCTTGGGCTAGGTGTGACGTAGTCAGCCTAGTGGGGACTGACACACATAGACCGTGTCCTGAACCAAGTGGGTATAAGATGGTGAAGGGAATGAGGCACGATTCATTAAAGCTACTGAAGGGTTTCAGAATAGTTTCTGAGGTCAACCGTTGATCTTTCGATTAATTGGGGATCATGATGTACTACTAGGTGTCACTCATGATCGTTCTATAATTGGTTAATTATAGACGGCCAACATAAATCGAAAGCCTATTTAGTCACACGCACTACGAGTAATCCGAGGGATTTAAAACGAGTTGAAAATTTGATTTTCCAATCAAGAGAAATAAGTCGAATCTGAATTTATCAGAGGCGCACCGGAAGCTTAAAATGGCTAAATCTTTTGAAGGCTTATAGGACGAATTAAATGAGTTTAATTCGCAAGGAGACGACTTGGTTTGGCCGGCCAAAGAGGGTCCCCACCCTCTTTGGTTTGGTCGGCCACAATGAGGAGGGAAACCAAATTATTTGGTTTAAATTATAAAATAAATCAAACGCTATTTGTTTTATAAAATTATGGATAAAGAAATTTATATGAAGAAATTTATATAAAGAGATTTATTTTCATGGAAAATAAAATAAACCTTGGATTGATTTGTTTTATTTTATAAAATCAATTATGAATTGATTTTTCCATGATAAGAAAAATTTATATAATAAATTTCTTGTGAAAATTTATTCCATAATAAAAGGGGAGATGTGTTTGTTTTTGTTATAAACTTAGTTATAATAAAACTTGGCATAACGGAATAATTCATAGGAAAATTTATAAGATAAATTTCTTATGAAAATTTATTCCGTTAGAAGGGAGACTTGGCGATGGAGAGGCTACTATATAAAGGAACCAAGGCAAGGCTTGAATTCCAATCAAGAGATTAAGAAGCAAGCCCTCTCTCTCTCCTTCTCTCCCTCTACCTCCTCTAGGGCCGGCGCCCTCTACCTCCTCTAGGGTCGGCGCCCTCTCCCTCCTCTAGGGCCGGCGCCCCTTCTAGTTGCCGTGAGCCACATCCACCAAGAAGGTGCCGAAGAAGAAGAAGAAGCGGGTCGCAACTCCTTCCTTCCCCGGAATCTTGATTCCGTTATTTGGTGGTTAGTTTCCATCTCTCTCTCTTGATGTTCTTGTCGTGCCTTTGGAGAATCTAGTAGTTCTTGTCGGCACGAAACTCGTGGCTTTGCGAAGTCATCCCGAAGAAAACTCGGCGTGGACGCGAATAGAGGCGGAGCTTCCAAGGGACGCTACGGTTGGATCTCGTCCCTTTCTATGAGTTACGCGAGGTATTAAGTAAATTAGTTTACTTTCTGCAAAATAAATAAATGTATGATCATGTCTCCACAACATAAGGTTGCATGCTAGATAAGTGGTTAAAATAATTTGAGAAATTATTTATGCTAAACCTTCCGCTGCACGTAATTAAATTTTAAAATTACGAACCTGTATCCATGTCAACATGCACCCGGTCCCAACAGTGGTATCAGAGCCGGTTAGTGTTCGACATAATCATATAATTGTTTTGCGGAAAACTTTGTCATGATCTAAATTTTGGAAAAATTTTCAATTATGAAAACTTTCCAATTATGATAAATTTTATATTTAGGAATTTCAAAGTTTGGAAATCCTCATGAAATTTCGCAAACTTTTGAAATATCCTAGTTTCTGAAATTTTATGATAATTGTGAAAACTTTCCATTTTTGGAAACTTTCTAATTTTGAAAATTTTCTATTTTGGAAATTTTCCAATTTTGGAAATATGTAAGTTTTCTTTGTACCAAAAACTTACAATTATTCTGAAAACCTATTATGAAATCTCGCAATTTTGGGCACTTTCTTTCAAGAAAGTCTAGACAAATTTATGGATTATTAATTGACAATTAAATTTGAATTAGTTTTAAATTATAAACAAAATTCTTTATTTTGGATTGAGCCTCGGGGAGTCGTCCAATTTAAAGTTAGTTGTTGTAATTTAATTTCCTATTTTGAATAAAATTGTCATGTTTAATTTGGTTACGCCTCGGGGAGCGAACCAAATTAGATTTACAACAAATTCCTTTTTTTTGGGTATCTGAGCCTCGGGGAGCCACCTAAAGAAAATAATTTGTTGAAATTAATAAATCCATAAATAAAATATGTAATCAAATCTTGGAAATTTTGAGGTGATTCTCAAACGATAATTTTCTTATTTGATTTAAGAGGTGATGCTCTTACATATTGTTGTCTCCAAAATTAATTAGGAAAATGGTTTCCTATAGAGTTTTCTTAAATAAGATTTTCATGAAAATAATATGTGGTTGAATTAAGGGAATCTGTCTCTTAATTTAATAAGATTTGATTTAGAGAAATCAAAGTCTTAAACATATTATTTCCGAAATTGATTATGACAATTTAGGAAATTATTTCCCAAAACAATTCCTTAAATAAAGTATGAAATCGGGATTAGGAAATCCGGTTCCTAATCTAATTAATGAGACTTGATAAATTAAGTCACATACATACTTTATTAAGGAAATCGTTAGTCATGACATAATTATATGTCATGAATGTGCTTTGAAAAGAAAGGATGAGACCCAAAACCCCTTACAAAATATTAAGGCTAACACTTCCATTAATATGGTTAGAACCGGAGTTTTGTTTCTCGTTTGGGTTGATGGACACATCCATGCCCGGCTTGAACCTCAACATGTTCAAACCATGGAATTAGTTTATGAATAATATAGTTGGAGTCAGAGGTCAATCCTTAGTTTTGGTTGTTGGACACATCCAAGCCTGACTAAACGGTTGAATGAGCTCCAACCATATTAAATTATTTCTTGATTAATGGGTCAGCCTTAAGCTTGGAGCATCGATTTGTTGTGCCACAGCCAAGGTCGATGTAAAAGAGAGGTGCAGTTGGGTGCTATGTATATTGTTGCATACTTGTTAATGAGTTAACAACCCAATGATGCAAACATTCAATTAGTTGATAGCATAAAGTGATAGTTACATATATGTGATATGTAATCGGTATAATTACCTACCTTCATAGCTAAGAATAACTTGATGGCCACAGCCATGGTTGTTCTTATCTATGGTTGGATATCAACCTATTTGGAANGTGTAACTCGGAAGGAAAAACCTTAGGTGTGTGAGTGGACCAGTCAACTCCCTTTGGGGCAGTCAACTGATAGAGGTCACAAAAACTCACAAAATGTAGTCGACCTGGGACCAGTCAACGGCTCTGGGAGCAGTCGACTGGTAGGTGGATGGTAAGAGGCTGAAAATTCGAACGTTGGGGTTGTAACGGTCGATTTTCAGTGGGACTAGTCGACTGTGTTGATGCAGTCTAGCCCTGATTGTTGTTTTGGTGTTGACATCGATTTTAGTTTAGGTTGATTATGATGATTATGATTAAGTCCTGGTCGGGGATCAGGCATGGGATAGAAAATCCTAGTCTGGCGGGCTAGGTGTTGAAAAGTCCTGACCTGGAGGGTTAGGTGTTGAAAAATCCTAGCTTGGAGGGCTAGGTGAAAAGTCCTAACTTGGAGGGTTAGGTGCAAATTCCCATCCTGGAGAATTAGGTGAAAAAGTCCTGGCTTGGAGGGTCAGGTGCCTAGCTTGGAGGGCTAGGTTGGATGATGTTCTAACTTGGAAGGGTTGGGTGAAAAGTCCTAGCTTGGAGGGCTAGGTGAAAAGTCCTAGCTTGGAGGGCTAGGTGCAAAGTCCTAACTTGGAGAGTTAGGTGCAAATTTCTAACTTGGAGAGTTAGATGGAAAATCCTTAGCTTGGAGGGCTAAGGTGGATGGAAACTTAGCTTGGAGGGCTGAGTTTGAGTCCCTGGATCGGTCTGGTGATCGATCAGGGATTCTGGCACGTTGCTCCTTCGTGGATCGGTCTGGTGACCGATCCAGCGATGACTGATCGGTCGGGTGACCGATCAGGGAGCACACAGTGAGGTTGGGAACCTACTGTGCTGCTTCTGATCGATCTGGTGACCGATCAGGGAGTATGCGTTTCACCCATTGACTGGCTCCTGATCGGTCTGGTGACCGATCAGGGAGCGAGCAGTGAGGTTGAGTTCCCTTGCTGAACTGCTCCTGATCGGTCTGATGACCGATCAGGTTTACTGTGCAGATCGTTCCGGAGAACGATCAAGCGTCGCAGGTTCCTCTCTATGATCGATCAGGACGGAGCCTGATCGGTCTGGTCAGGTTCTGATCGGTCTGGTGACCGATCAGGAGGCTGCCTGATCGGTCCGGTGACCGATCAGAAGGCTTAGCCTGCGAAACTCAGAAATCGCCCAATATAAGGGTGGATCGGTCCGGTGAACGATCCACGACCTGGGATCGGTCTGGTGATCGGTCCAGGAGAATCTCAAAGAAATCGCGATTTCTGATTGAGCGTTGGGGATCGATCAGGACGGAGCCTAATCGGTCTGGAACCAGCCTGATCGGTCTGGTGACCGATCAGGAGGCTCTCTGATCGATCCGGTGACCGATCACTTTAATTCAAATTGCATTGTCAGACGCTCTGATCGCGTCTGAACACAACCGATTCGCTGCCACTTTCCTCTGATATTTGATATGCTGTTTGATTTGCTGCTCTAATACTCTGAGTAATTTTCAGGTGACAGGGGAGGATTCAAACACTCAAGGAGAAGTCAAAGAGAGCTTTCCTTGGAGCAGGTTTGTCCCTTTCTCCACACAGGTTGCAACGGCTGGATGCAGGACTGAAGCTGCTGACTGAAGCTTGGCTGAGGGAGCTCAGGAAGTTCAGTTAGGGTTCAGTGTAGCTGGCGCGTTGGCAGTGAGGCAGCTGTAGGCTGCTGGAGATGAGATCATCTGTTGCTTAGCGGAGAAACAAAAGGAACGAGAGTTGTAGTGTTCAAAAAGGATTGAGTCTTGTGCTCTTGAGTTCCTGCGTTTTGTTTTTGCTCCACATTAAGCTTGTTGTTCTTGAGTTCTTCAATCATTCTGAGCAAGCTATTGAGAAGCAATCATCATACTTGAGCGCTTGAAGGAGAAAACAAGAGGCTTGGAGTCCGACAGTTGGAAGACACGAAGAAGGGTTCTGCGTGAGATCGTCACTTGGTGGAGCTCAGGGAAGCTTGCTGTGTTTTTGTCCTTGCTAAGTGGTTGAGTAAGATCCTTCTTGTTGTTTCTTTGTGCTCATTCTATATCATTGTTTGAAACACACTGTGAGGAGGTTTCTCCACCGAGAAGGAGGTTGCTTCATATCCGGTGATCACCGGGGCTTGATCTGCCGACGATCAAGGGATCGCCCACCTTAAGGGCACGCCAAGGAGTAGGGGCAAGTTATCCCCGAACCTTGTAAAATCTCCTTGTTAGCGATCTTGCTAATCTTGCTAGTTAGGTTTTGGTTTCAGTTTCTGCAAGTTTTGTTTTCCCATACTTCCGCTGTGCTATTAATAACTTCAAGTGCAGAAATTTGATAACTCTTCTAAGAAGAAGCGATTGGCTATATTCACCCCCCTCTCTAGCCATCTCGTTCCCAACAAGTGGTATCAGAGCAAGGTGCTCTGTTTACGGCTTAACAACCGAGAGTTCTCAACAAGATGACATTGAGAGAAGGCTTCTCCACCACCCGACCTCCATTCTTTGATGGTGCCGACTTCCAATATTGGAGATCAAAGATGAAATACTATTTGAAGATGGGCATCCATACTTGGTTCGCGGTGAAGGAGGGATTCACCCCTCCTAAGGATGATGAAGGCAAAGAACTTGAGTCTTCGCGGTGGACTGCCGAACAAACAAGGAAGAGTGAAGCCGACGCGAAGGCGGTTGTCACTCTACAATGTGGCATGAACAAAGACCAACTCATCAAGGTTGGTCCCTTCACAAGTGCAAAAGACTTGTGGAACAAACTCATAGAGCTCCATGAAGGCACCCGAGATTCTAGAATTGCCAAGAGGGACTTGTTCCTCAATCAACTCCAAAATCTCTCCATGAAGGAGAATGAGTCGGTAAGTGAGCTCCATAGCCGGTTCAAGGAAGTCCTTAATGGACTTCATTCAATTGATGAGAAGGTCGAGAATCGCGACCTTGTGAGGTATGTCTTGAAAGCATTTCCGAGGAATGCTTTATGGTCATCCATGGTGGATGCCTACAAAGTATCCAAGGATTTATCTATTGTGAAATTAGATGATTTATTTTGTGAGATGGAATTGCATGAGATGGCTAACAAAGGCCCCAAGGAGAAGGGGATTGCCTTAGTTGCAGGGGACCGAGCCACTAAGAAGAAGAAGGAGAAGGAGGTCTCATCATCTTCATCTTCTTCCGGATCCGAATCCAATTCCGAGGAGGATAGCAGCGGCTCTTCTTCATCCGAAATGGCCAACTTTGTGAGGAGGATGATGCGAAGAGACCGACGTTTCAAAAGGAGAGGTAACACTAGTGAATTCAAGCTTGATAAGAATAATGCATCTTGCTTTGAGTGTGGTAGGAAAGGGCATTTCAAGAATGAATGTCCGAAGCTTAAGAAGGAGGAGAAACCCAAAAGAAAAGAAGAGAAATCCAAGAAGAAGAAGAAAGCTTTGAAGGCTTCTTGGGATGAGTCATCCTCTAGTTCATCCGATGATGAGAAGGAGGAGAAGAGCACAAGGCAAGTGACTCTCATGGCTCTTGGAGAGGAGAGCAGTGATGAATCTTCAAGCTCCTCAAACGCGGCTTCATCATCTTCGGATGATGAAGAGGTAACTTCTCCCAAGCTTGAAAAATGTTATAGAGCAATTGCATATTTAACTAGTATGCTTAAGAAATCCAAAAACAAAGTTAAAGCATTGCAATTAGAAATTGTTCAATTGAAAGCTTCTAGGGATGATAACATTGATGATTTACATGTTGAATTACTAGAAGATGAAATTAAATCTTTGAAACATGAGATTGTAAGCTTGAAATCCTCTAAGGTTGAGGAAATCAGTGATTTGCATGATAATGTGTTAGTAGAGGAAAACCAATCATTGAAGAGTGAAGTTGAGAAGCTCAAGAATATTCTTGGGAAATTCTCAAATAGCTCTAAGACCCTAGACATGATCCTAAATGCCCAAAGAGCGATTTACAATAGGGCCGGTATTGGTTACTGCCCTAAGGAACTCTCATTTGTATCTCTCATGTCTAGGACTGACATGAGACAATCTAGGACACCCAAGACTCAAAAGAAAGTTGTCAAGGCATGGGTGTCTAAGTCATGTTTAGTTGATGCTTTAGGTCCCAAGGTTTGGGTACCTAAAACTTCTATTTTTCGAATTGTGTAGGTTATGATTGAGAGGGAGCATCTATCAACTTGGTTCGTTGATAGTGGATGCTCCAAACACATGACCGGGTAATGTATCATTTGGTAACAATGGTAGTCTTAAGATCATAGGAATAGGAGACATTCAAATATCCGAATGTCTTAGAATCTCAAATGTCCTTCTAGTCAAGGGGATGAAGTTTAATCTCCTAAGTGTCAGTCAATTGTGTGACACGGGTTACACAATTGACTTCCAACCAAGTCAATGTCTAGTTAGACAAAATGACACCTTGGACACGGTACTAGTAGGAGCAAGAGTAGACAATATTTATCAAGTCTCATTTAAAAGTGCTACTAATGCTCTTGCTAAGTGTTTCATGTCAAGAGAAGAAGAGTCCACTCTTTGGCATCGGAGGTTAGCACATGTGAACATGAAGAACATCCGAAAGTTGGCCAACAAGGGACTAGTTCGAGGCTTACCAAGCATCAAGTATGGAAAAGATAAATTATGTGATGCGTGTCAAATGGGTAAGCAAACAAAATCGGCACATAAAGGTAAAAGCGCTGTAAGTACTTCCAATGCATTAGATTTACTTCACATGGATCTATTTGATTGTAGCACTATCATATCATTGAATGGAAGTAGATATTGCTTTGTTATCATTAATGATTTCACTAGATATACATGGACTTACTTTTTAAAACATAAGGACCAAACCTTAGATATTTTTATTTCTTTTTGTAGAAGAATTGAAAATGAAAAATTATTAACAATTAAGACAATAAGAAGTGATCATGGAGGTGAATTTCAAAACCAAAGGTTTCTAGAATTTTATCAAGATAAGGGTTATAGACATGAGTTCTCTACTCCTAGAACACCACAACAAAATGGTGTTGTAGAGAGGAAGAATCGTGTACTTCAAGAGGCTGCATGAAGCATGCTTAATGAGTACTCACTCCCGAGTTACTTATGGGCTGAAGCTGTAAATACAGCTTGCTATGTGCAAAACCGAGTTCTCATCCATAGGTTTTTAGGAAAGACTCCCCATGAACTTTGGTTTGGGAAACCACCTACGGTTAAACATCTTAGGGTGTTTGGCTGCAAGGTGTTCATCCTAAACACCAAGGATCACCTTGGAAAGTTCACGGCAAAGGCTGATGAAGGGATACTAGTCGGGTACTCCCTCGTTAGTAAAGCCTACCGAGTCTACAACAAGAAGTCTAGATTAGTTGAAAAGTCTTCTGACGTGGTCTTTGAAGAAATTCCTAAATCACCTGACCAGTCAGAAAATGTAGAAGGAGTTCAACTCGAACTAAGGAGACTTAGTTTGAATGAAATTCCAAGTGTTGTTGATGGTGATGAGTCCAATGACGATGAGCCTAGACAACCCATTGATCAGCCGGATCCTGAGGCTGAACTTTTGTCTAGTGAAACCGTTCAAGAAGCACCACCAACACCAAGGCAAACGAGATTAGCCTCTAGTCATCCCCAAGACCAAATTGTTGGAGACATCCATCAAGGGGTTAGGACTAGATCATTCTTCCGGAATGAGGCTAATGAAGTTGCTCTCATTTCCGAAATTGAACCTAGAAAAATTGATGAAGCATTAAATGATCCTGATTGGATTATCGCGATGCAAGATGAACTAGGTCAATTTGAGAGGAGTCAGGTTTGGGACCTAGTCCCTAGACCTAAGAAGACCACCATTATTGGAACTAAATGGGTCTTCAAAAACAAATTGAACCACAAGGGAGAAATCATTAGAAACAAGGCACGCTTGGTAGCCAAGGGCTACAGTCAAGTTGAAGGCCTTGATTATGATGAGACTTATGCTCCCGTGGCACGATTAGAGTCCATCCGATTGATGCTTGCATTTGCAGCACATCGTGGCTTCAAATTATTTTAAATGGACGTCAAATCGGCCTTCCTAAATGGTTTGATTAGGGAAGAGGTCTATGTCGAACAATCTCCGGGGTTTGAGAATACCGAACATCCAAACCACGTGTTCAAGCTCAAAAAGGCACTCTATGGCCTTAAACAAGCACCGCGGGCTTGGTATGAGCGGTTGTCGACATTCTTGATTGAAAAGGGCTTTGTTAGAGGTCAAATAGACCCTACACTATTTCTACGAAGAGATGGTGTCAATATATTTGTAGCCCAAGTATATGTCGACGACATAATTTGTGGCTCAAATAATAAGGGCTATTTAAATGAGTTCATTGGACACATGGAGAGTGAATTTGAGATGAGTCTAGTGGGAGAGTTGACATTCTTCCTGGGACTTGAAATCAAGCAAACTCGCGATGGTATCCATGTGCACCAATCAAAGTATACACAAGAAATGCTTCAAAAATTCAATATGAGTGATTCGAAAGAGGTAACCACTCCCATGGCTACAAACACAAGATTAGACAATGATGAGAGTGGTGAACCCGTTAATCTAACTCAATATCGAAGCATGATAGGTAGTTTGCTATACCTTACAGCTAGTCGACCAGATATACTATTTGCTGTAGGTATGTGCGCTAGGTATCAAGTCTGTGCCAAGGAATCTCACCTAATTGCTGTTAAGCGAATTTTGAGATATCTCAAGGGTACAATTGGTGTAGGTCTTTGGTATCCCCGTACCGAATATTTTGATTTGATGGGCTATACGGATTCCGACTACGCTGGATGTAAGTTGGACCGGAAGAGCACTAGTGGGGGCTGCCAATTCTTAGGATCGTCCTTAGTAAGTTGGTCGAATCGGAAGCAACATTGTGTTGCTCTTTCCACTACCGAGGCAGAATATATCGCCATGGGAGAGAGTGTATCACAATTGTTGTGGATGATTCACACCTTAGAAGACTATGGATTGAGTTACAAGGGTGTGCAAGTGTTATGTGATAACATTAGCACAATTAACTTAACCAAGAATCCGGTCCATCATTCTAGGACAAAACATATTGAGGTAAGACACCACTTCATTAGAGATCATGTAGTTAGGGGGAACATCATACTCTCACATGTGGAGTCAAAGTCAAACCTAGCTGACATTTTCACTAAACCACTTCCCGAGAGTGAATTTAGTTTCCTAAGACGGGAATTGGGAATGTGTCGCACTTCATAGTCTTTCTATTTGCACTCAAACTCTCCATGATGATTTCGAAATTTTTGGGAACAATTGGGTAACTTTGGGAACATCTCACACAAACTATAAGGTTTAACAAAACGTTTTTGTTTGCTAGATATGAGGTGAGATGTTAGGTTTAACTCAATTTCTCAAAATGTCAGTGCATCCCTTGAGGAATTAAGTTAACGAGATAATAATCACGGTGGTGACCAAGTATGGGGAAAACCATTGCATAATATATGTGTATATGGCTCCATGATCATACTTGGACATTCCAATCAAGGCAACTTGATTGGAAACTTGAATTTGGAATGAAAACTTGAATTTGCTTGATTGATTGGTGTTTAAATTTGACTCCATTTGGATGGGTCAAAGTATTTGTTGAACCTATAAGGACTTTTGATTCTTGTTCAGGGATCAATTTTAGTCATAAAATCATGTACAAGTTCGACAAAGTCCATCAAATCTCGTTTGGAAAATTCAGAAGTTCTGAAACTGAACATTTCAGTTCGTATCAGGAACCCTGATCGGTCACCGGACCGATCAGGCATAGGGCTGATCGGTCCCTAGACCGATCTGACCCCTTCCTGTGGTGTTCGGTCCACAGACCGATCTGCGAGGCAAGCCGTGATCTCCCGGAATCTGACTAAGTGTACTGAGCTAGCCTGGATCGGTCTCCGGACCGATCTGGCACCCTGTGAGGATCGGTCCACAGACCGATCAGGGAGCTCAGAGGTTTCTCTCCGGACCCTACTGATCGAATCCTGATCGGTCACCCGACCGATCAGGAGCGCGTCTGATCGGTCATCCGACCGATCAGGACCATGCCAGTCCGATCAGGCTGTATCCTGATCGGTCTGGACAAAATCAGATCGAACGGTGATCCGTTCAAACGCATTAAATTTTGGTTGGTGGACCGATCCACCAACCAATTAACTCTCTCCAAACCCTCGTTTTCCCAAACCCTAGCGCCGAACCTCTTCTGCGCAACCTTGTGCGAGCGAGAGAGTTCTTGCGTCTCCCTTCTTCACGCGCGTGTGAACCTTTGCAGAGATCCCTTCTGGTATCTTCCGGCGAGCTCTCCACTTGCCCCAAACTCTCTGCGTCCGAGAGTTTTCATTGAGCAGGCCTCTCTCAACCGTGAGGAACCAGCTTCTTCCTCCTTTGCTCAAACTCACCCATGGCGCCGCCATACATTTCCAGGGGATCCTCCTTCGAGCAGCGCTGCACCGGGATCGACTGATGCGATGATGGATGACCTTATGCGCGATGACGACCCTCTCACTGACATTTGAGCTCGGATGTCTGTTGTCTTATCATGATTTGCGTATTTGACTATGATACTTTAGGGTTGTATGCCCTGTGACTTGATTGTTGTGACCTTGTGTCACATGTATTTTGCTACCTGTTTAGATGCTTTGACTTATCTGTTTTTACCTGACATGCCTTTTTACTTTGAGTATATTTATTGTTGATGTCATGTTGATTATGTGCCTTTTATTTGCATGATTGTTCGATTGTCATATTCATGCTTACATTGCCATGTCTATTTGATACTTATGAATATTACGGCATGCTTTGTGAGTTTATACTTCATACTCATATGATGCATGTGATTGCTATATCTTGCTATATCTTTTTCACATGAGTTCGTATGGTTATTCCACAAACTATCACATCTTTGTTGATTTGGGATACCCCTAGGGTTGAGGGGGAGTTTGTCTACCACATAACAACCCCTCTAGCTCCTTTTCGGTGTTCGACAAAGGGGGAGAGTATGGATTGGTTAAGTTTAGAATGACCATGTTGTAGGGGGAGGATCTGGATTCCCCTATGATTCTAAAGTTGGAATATTGATTGAGAACCCCTAAACTTAAAATCGGGTTGTCAAACAACAAAAAGGGGGAGATTGTTGATGCAGTCTGGCCCTGATTGTTGTTTTGGTGTTGACATCGATTTTAGTTTAGGTTGATTATGATGATTATGATTAAGTCCTGGTCGGGGATCAGGCATGGGATGGAAAATCCTAGTCTGGAGGGCTAGGTGTTGAAAAATCCTGACCTGGAGAGTTAGGTGTTGAAAAGTCCTAGCTTGGAGGGCTAGGTGAAAAGTCCTAACTTGGAGGGTTAGGTGCAAATTCCCATCCTGGAGAATTAGGTGAAAAAGTCCTAGTTTGGAGGGTCAGGTGCCTAGCTTGGAAGGCTAGGTTGGATGATGTTCTAACTTGGAAGGGTTGGGTGAAAAGTCCTAGCTTGGAGGGCTAGGTGAAAAGTCCTAGCTTGGAGGGCTAGGTGCAAAGTCCTAACTTGGAGGGTTAGGTGCAAATTCCCAACTTGGAGAGTTAGATGGAAAATCCTTAGCTTGAAGGGCTAAGGTGGATGGAAACTTAGCTTGGAGGGCTGAGTTTGAGTCCCTGGATCGGTCTGGTGATCGATCAGGGATTCTGGCACGCTGCTCCTTCGTGGATCGGTCTGGTGACCGATCCAGCGATGACTGATCGGTCGGGTGACCGATCAGGGAGCACACAGTGAGGTTGGGAACCTACTGTGCTGCTTCTGATCGATCTGGTGACCGATCAGGGAGTATGCGTTTCACCCATTGACTGGCTCCTGATCGGTCTGGTGACCGATCAGGGAGCGAGCAGTGAGGTTGAGTTCCCTTGCTGAACTGCTCCTGATCGGTCTGATGACCGATCAGGTTTACTGTGCAGATCGTTCCGGAGAACGATCAAGCATCGCAGGTTCCTCTCTATGATCGATCAGGACGGAGCCTGATCGGTCTGGTCAGGTTCTGATCGGTCTGGTGACCGATCAGGAGGCTGCCTGATCGGTCCGGTGACCGATCAGAAGGCTTAGCCTGCGAAACTCAGAAATCGCCCAATATAAGGGTGGATCGGTCCGGTGAACGATCCACGACCTGGATCGGTCTGGTGATCGGTCCAGGAGAATCTCAAAGAAATCGCGATTTCTGATTGAGCGTTGGGGATCGATCAGGACGGAGCCTGATCGGTCTGGAACCAGCCTGATCGGTCTCGTGACCGATCAGGAGGCTCTCTGATCGGTCCGGTGACCGATCACTTTAATTCAAATTGCATTGTCAGACGCTCTGATCGCGTCTGAACACAACCGATTCGCTGCCACTTTCCTCTGATATTTGATATGCTGTTTGATTTGCTGCTCTAATACTCTGAGTAAGTTTCAGGTGACAGGGGAGGATTCAAACACTCAAGGAGAAGTCAAAGAGAGCTTTCCTTGGAGCAGGTTTGTCCCTTTCTCCACACAGGTTGCAACGGCTGGATGCAGGACTGAAGCTGCTGACTGAAGCTTGGCTGAGGGAGCTCAGGAAGTTCAGTTAGGGTTCAGTGTAGCTGGCGCGTTGGCAGTGAGGCAGCTGTAGGCTGCTGGAGATGAGATCATCTGTTGCTTAGCGGAGAAACAAAAGGAACGAGAGTTGTAGTGTTCAAAAAGGATTGAGTCTTGTGCTCTTGAGTTCCTGCGTTTTGTTTTTGCTCCACATTAAGCTTGTTGTTCTTGAGTTCTTCAATCATTCTGAGCAAGCTATTGAGAAGCAATCATTATACTTGAGCGCTTAAAGAAGAAAACAAGAGGCTTGGAGTCCGACAGTGGGAAGACACGGAGAAGGGTTCTGCGTGAGATCGCCACTGGGTGGAGCTCAGGGAAGCTTGCTGTGTTTTTGTCCTTGCTAAGTGGTTGAGTAAGATCCTTCTTGTTGTTTCTTTGTGCTCATTCTATATCATTGTTTGAAACACACTGTGGGGAGGTTTCTCCACCGAGAAGGAGGTTGCTTCATATCCGGTGATCACCGGGGCTTGATCTGCCGACGATCAAGGGATCGCCCACCTTAAGGGCACGCCAAGGAGTAGGGGCAAGTTATCCCCGAACCTTGTAAAATCTCCTTGTTAGCGATCTTGCTAATCTTACTAGTTAGGTTTTGGTTTTAGTTTCTGCAAGTTTTGTTTTCTCATACTTCCGCTGTGCTATTAATAACTTCAAGTGTAGAAATTTGATAACTCTTCTAAGAAGAAGCGATTGACTATATTCACCCCCCCCCCCTCTCTAGCCATCTCGTTCCCAACAGACTGCCCTGGGAGCAGTCGACTGGTGTCGGGTTTTCCAGCTTGAGTTCTATTTAAGGAGAACTCGGTTTGGGCTGGGAGCTCTGACGAAACAAGCTTGGTTAAGGCTTGTTAGTAGTCTCTAGAGCTCAGAGTGTGTACTCAAGGTTGTGGCGAGGTTTCTCCACCCACAAGGAGCTACGCGAGCTAGCCGGAGGGCATCCGGGGAGTGATCCGCCGAAGGATCGAGGGATCGTCCACCTCACGGACTGTCGTGGAGTAGGAGTCTTCATCTCCGAACCACGTAAATAGAAATTGCTATTCACCCCCCCTTCTAGCAACTGTACAAGATCTAACAGGGACTTAGTCGATCTTCCTCCGGAATAAGTTGATTCTCAAAATTGAGAGGAAAGCGAATGAGTCAATTAATCAATACGAAACTCGTTTAGTTGCAAAAGGATATACCCAAAAGGAGGGTATTGATTTTGAAGAGACATTCTCCCCAATTATGAAGCTTGTGTCAATAAATGTCATTCTAGCTATAGTAACACATTTTGACTTAGAATTACATCAAATGGATGTAAAGATGACTTTCCTTAATGGTAATCTTGACGAGGAAATCTATGTGACACTGTCAGAAAGTTATATAGTTGAGGGCCAAGAGAATAAAGTATGTAGACCTAAGAAGTTTATGTATGGGCTAAAACAGGCATCAAGATAATGAAACATAAGATTCAATGAAGTCATTTTGTCTTATGGTTTCGAAATGATCAATGAGGATCATTGTGTTTACCTAAAGAAGGAAAAGGAAAGTTTGTCATTTTATTATTTTACGTTGATGATATGCTAATAGCTGGAAGTGACTTGAAGTTTATGATAAAAGTTAAGTCTTGGCTTTCATCACAATTTGACATAATAGATATGGGAGAAGCTGAGTACATATTAGGAGTACAGATCATTCATGATCAATCAAAAAGGCTTTTGGGTTTGCTCCAAGAAGCTTATATCATTAAGATGCTACAACACTTCAATATGTCAGATTGTAACATTGAACAAATACCTACAGTGAAAGATGTTATTCTGAGCAAAAGTATGTCTCCCAAGACTCCTGAAGAGATAGCCTATATGAAGAAAAAAATCATATGCCTGTGTCATTGGTAGTTTAATGTATACTATATTGTGTAACCGTCCCGATATAAGCTTTTGGTCGGCTTAGTTACTCGTTTCCGGTTAAATTCAGGATCGAGACACTAGAAAGAGGTGAAAAGGATCAAAGCTGAGCCTAAAGGACTATACAGATGCATATTAGGCAAGGGACCTTGATAACAAAAAATCCACATCTAGCCATACGTTCTTGTTGAATGGTGGTACCATCTCATGGAACAGCAAGAAATAAACTTGTGTAGCGCTGTCGAAATAGGCTTTGTGTAGCCCTGTCGAAACAGGTTTGTGTAGTGTTGTCGACAATGAAAGTTGAGTATGTGGCTCGTGCAGTTGTTGCACAAGAAGTTATCTGGTTAAGAAGATTCTTGATGCATCTGAGGATTGCTGACGACAATGGGTGTCCTGTTACAGTGTACAATGATAATCAAGCTAATATAGTTTTTTCTAAGGATATCAATATCACATCAAAGGCCAGCATAAGGGATATTGTTGACAAGAAAAAGATAATTCTTGAGTATATCCCTAAACATGTTATGCTTGCAGATCCTTTTACTAAGTCATTGACTAAAGAGTCATTGCAGGGACATGTGAAGTCTTTGGGACTTCAAAATATGTAACATAATTAGTTATATATGAAATGTCATGATCTATTCAATGTAAGTGTTTTTGTTACATTTGGATAAAAGTCTCGATAAGCATATTGGCAGGTTGAGATTGATCTACTCACTTGGATAATCATCTCTGTTTGTTAAGTATAAATAGAGGTAAGACTGTTACTTATGAGACAGCTTATGTAGCTGTGAATAGAGACATACTCATAAGTTAAAGTTGTCTTGATAATTGTGTCAAGATGAGATCATTTGTATAATGATCAGAGTAAATGAACCCACCATTTACTAAATTTGTTAAAGGCCATATTACTGAATTCGGATTAGACATTAAGTATGTCTAGATCGAAATCTGTATGATGAGCATGTGATTCATACCACATGTGCTATAGCGATAATAAGGGTAGTAGGAGAATGGATGTCTGTTTCTCTACTATGTGAGACCCATGAGATTATAAATTAATCTCAATCGTACCCTAAGTGATTATTTAGCTGTTTACTTGAAGTTCTAATCAGTATATGTTACTTTAGTGTGTATCCTATTGGCTATGGATGATTCGGTCTATGGAACATAACTAGGAAAGCGACTGATTAGAATGAATATATTCTAGCTAAAAAGGAAGATTAAAATTTATTTACATCTGTGATACTTATTCACTGGTCGACCAGTTACATTTTTTGTTGAATACTTAAAAATGTAATTGTGAATAAATTTATTGATTAGAGATGTTGAGTATGCTCTTGATATAGTTGTCATACGAAGGATTAGAGATATTCATATTGATATAAATATTTAATCTGGGATAAAGGCAAGTTATTGATGTCTCTGATTCGTTCTATAGAGCAGCTAAGTTAAGTGTAACAACTTTCTTAGCAGTAATTGCTTAGTGTGTTTGCTATCGCACGAACCATTTCCCCTGGAGTATAAATTGAATGTTCTTATAAAGTCTTTGTGACTTGATGACCTATATGGATTGACTTAGACGAATGGAAGATGTTGGAGTTATAGGAAGATGAAGAGGGCACCCCTTCCTCTTCATGTTTCAACCCATTCACATCCTCTATTAATGGAGCTAGAGGAAGAGACTTCTTCCTCTTATAAATTGCATCCAAGGTTATGAGCAATTGAGGTCGATAGAGAGGACGAGCAAGGAGGTGCGTCCAAGCTAATGGAGATCGTGCGAGACAAGCTGTGTGTGAGGTCTATGCAAGATCAAAGAAAAAGGGTTCATCCCATGTATATAACGTCTCTGTGCAAGGTTCGTCCCGGTGCACAAGAAGAAGAAGACGTTGTTGCGAAGAACATTCAAGATTAGTTCGTCCAAACCCATGAATCAGTGAGTTTTCACCGAAACTCACTGATTCATCCTAGAAAACTCCTATTGCAATATAATTTATAATCATTAGAAGTTTGAACACCAAAAATATCATCTCCTAGCTCAACTCTAACTATTGATATTCGATTTTGAGAAATCCAAATATCCTAGGTTCATCAGTGGGTTTTGGTGAAAATCCACTGATAGACCTAAAAATCTCCTATTGCAATATAATTTATAATCATTAGAAGTTTGGACACCAAAAATATCATCTCCTAGCTCAACTCTCACTATTGATATTGGATTTTAAGAAATCCAAATATCCTAGGTCCATCAATAGGTTTTGGTGGAAATCCACTGATAGACCTAAAAATCTCCTATTGCAACATAATTTATAATCATTAGAAGTTTGGATACCAAAAATATCATCTCCTAGCTCAACTCTAACTAGAACTATTGATATTTTTATTTAATTTACTTACATTTATCCAAGATTGTGTTCAGGCCCAAGAAGGGCCTAAATACATCTGTGTTCAGGTCCTCCTAGCGTGACTTCAGACCATGCGTTTTAATATGAAATTACGTGTTTTGATAAATTTTTTTATATATTAATATATTTTTAAAATAGAAAAAATATTTGAGTCACATCGGGCCTGAATCAAAAGATTTCAGGTCCACGCTGCCTGAAATCAAAAGATTTCAATTTTTTTATATATTAATATATTTATTAAGTATTATTTAATATATTAATTTATATTAATCAAATATAAAAAATCATATATTTATATTTTTGAAATCACGTTGGATGAGATTTTTTTTAACTGAAATATTTTTTTGATTTTTACCTTACGATTTTTAGCCGATTCCATAATATATTATTTTAAAATAAAAAGTCTGAAAAAGTATGTTCATGCGTTTCAGAATTCGTTAATGAGAGAGAAAGAGAAAGACAGTAGTTAGCGAGAGGGGTATAAGAGGAAGTTCACTAAAATGAGTGCGTCTTTTGATAAAAATTAAACCATAGTACACCTTTTGGTAAATACCAATTTTTAGGTACGTCCTTAGGTAAAAACCCGTATAAAGCAAGACTAAAAGGGAAAAAAGGAACCTCCAGTGACATGTAATGTTGAGTAAAAGATCCATTAAACTAAATTAACTGATTCAACCAATTAAATCGAACAACATCAGTGACTGCTACTTGTTATCTTTCAAAATAAAAATTTTATTACCAGACTCGACTGTCCAATAGTTTTTAAACTTCTTAAACTGAACAAGATCAATTGAATACTAAAATAAGATCAATTAATTTGACAACAATTAATTTATTTTTAATTCATTTGATCTGTTAGATTTTTATGATAAAGTTCGATCGATTCAATTTATTTTAAAAAAATTAATTTGTTCAATTTTGATTTAATCTATTTGATGGATTCAATTAATTGCTTGACACGACCTACCAGCTAGGCAAACTTACGATGACACAACAAACTCCCTGGTGGAACTCGCGGCCTGTCACAGTGAGATCGGTATTTACCGTTGCATTTGACTCCTGTTTGAGAGGACTCCGTTAGTTATTGTTTAAATTCTAACTACATAAAAATACTTTTTAATGTTTATGAATATCAAATTCTATTTTAACTTCTGTAACTTTTATTCAAAAGTTAAAAATAAAAATTTGATATTTTTTTTTACTTTTATTTTTTTACTTATGGTCTAGAATTAAAAATTGACATTTATACTCTTAATAAATTTATCATTTTATATAATTTTCGCCACACTTTAAAATAAAATTTTATATATTTATATAATTTATATTTTTAAAAAATTTTATACATATTTTTATAAATTTTTATAAATTTTATTATTTTTTATATTTTTATATTTATTAATTTTATATCTTTTTTAAACATATATATTATTAAAAAAATAATTTTGATATAATATTCAAAATATAATAATAAATATATAAAACATTATGGATGGTATATCAAAATTATATTTAGATAATTAAAAAAATTAATTTATATAGTTTAAGGATATTATTGTCATTTAACTAAACATTAAGCTTGAAAGTAATTATTCACCAAACACAAATTTTATATTGTATCAGCTTTTTACTTCTATTTCCAAATAGTACTTCATATTTTAGTTTTTCACTGACTTCAAGATAATCTCTATAAGAATCACTTTTCAAGAAACAAAAATTCTCTCAAATACTCTCTAAGTAGAGTAGCTAAGGCTATCTATACCCCAAAACAAGAGGCAAATAGTTTGGACTTAGTTAACATTGCTCTAATCAAATACTTGTACGTACCCCAAGTAAGTTTTGATATGGACAACCGAATCATGTTAGGTGCTGTTGTGTTTAATCCCTGTGTCTAAGTGTGCATGAGCTTCCTGTTGTATTTAATCAATGTGTCTAAGTGTGTAGGAGTTAGGAATGCAGGAAGTTAAGCGGAAGATGCAGCAGTCGAGAAGAATGGCACGAGATGGCAGCAGACGAGCTTGGTGCATCCGAGGGACGCAGAGGTCTGCGGAAGAGTACACCGGTGGAGCGAAAAGGATGCGCGCAACGTCAGAAGGATGAGAAACCGACGGTAAGCACGCTCGAGGAGAAGGCTAGAGGAGCAGGTGAGCCTAACTCTAGAAGGTCCGAGATCACCCAAAATGACCCGCTAGAAACTGGTCAGCATTGGGCTGACCGAAAGTCACCCGGGCGCCTGAGTCCACTCGAGCGCCCGTGAATGAGGGTGCCCCTATGCACTAGGGCGCCCGTGTTCCCTGGCGCCCAAGTGCATATAAGCGCCTGAAAAGCGATAATTCATCCACAGCTAGCCGTCCGTGAACGTTGCGCAGGGAATAACCCCTAAGCCACGTGTCAGGCGCCCTCAAGCATTCAGGCGCCCCTATAGGGCCACGTCAGCGATCGGATAAACTTCACTGGGGCTATAAATATACCCCCAAAACTCAGTTACTTTCAACAAGTTTTTTGTACACGAATTTCTTTCTAAGTTTCTATTATTTTCATGAGTTCTTTATTCTGTAAAGAGGTTTCTCTACCTTAAGGAATTAATCAGAAGATCCAACTTTATTCTGCCTTGAATTAGCAACCTTTCTAGTTAAAAACTAAGTAAATCAGTTATGCATCTTTTTCTTTTATTTATTACTTTAATGTTATTAATCTGTTTATATTATTTATGGAACTAATATTCATCTTTGTTTAAGCAAGACAAAAGATAAATTTATATTTGTAAGGGCAATTCACCTCCCCTCTTATCGACCGCACGATCACCGACAAGTGGTATCAAAGTCAGGACGCTCCAAAAGGACTAATCTGTTGGATCGAGAAAACCGATAGAGGGGGGGTGAATATCGAAAATCATTTTTCGGAAACACTTAGAGCAAGTACGCAGCGGAAATTAATAAAAACAATCTCTCACAGAGACACGGTCGATTTTACTTGGTTCGGAGCTTGGGTCAACTCCTACTCCAAGGCCCACGGTCGTTGACCGTTTACTTTGGGCAATTCTATATAAGGCGCAAATAGTTTACAAAAGATAATTACAGAATTAAGTACAGTAAACTTAAATCGCTCTTTTACCGACGTCCGGGGTAGATCGACTTTTTCGGAGCAGCGAGACGTCGTCGGCTCGAGTTGGAAGGATTTCGGGGCGAAGCGCGAGAGCAGAAGAGTGTAGAAACGTTGATTGGAAGTTGTTGTTGAAGCTTGGGGTCGAGGGCCCTTTATATAAGGCCTGGGGGCGCCCGGGACGTCGGGGGCGCCCCCCCCCCCCCCCACGTGTCATTTGATCCGTCAATGTCTCGGTCAGCGTCTGATCCCTTTACCTTCGGGATCATGTTTGACCGGGGCGCCCGGATTGACCGGGTCAAACTTCTATCTTCTGGCTTCGCGAGGGTGTGCTTCGGTACTTTGCTGTTGGGGGCGCCCGGAGCGCTGGGGGCGCCCGGAGCGCTGGGGGCGCCCGGGAGCAGCGGGGGCGCCCGGGAGCACGGGGGCGCCCGTAGGATGTACTGTCGAAGCGTGCTTTTTACTTGTGTGTTTTGTGTTCACTTTGGGGGCGCCCGGGACACTCCGGGCGCCCCTGGTCAGCTGTTGCCTCACTCCTTTGAGGCTCTCTAAGCTGCAGACACTCGTTCCTTCGGTCCTGCATCCAGGGTTAGTCCAAAACACAACAAAACATTAAGTGGTTAGTTTATACAGCCTTAGCTGTCTTGGTTCTGACTTTGGGTCTCCCAAATGGAACCCTAGGTCGAACCGACGCCTACTGTTCCCTCGACGGGGAACGCGTCCTCAGCTACTCCTCTCGAGAGAATGTACCTGATGCCAACCATTCCTCTGGTTGGACTTTTGCCTAGCGGTCCTTCGCCAGGTCTTGACTACCAAGCTGCCCTTCGCCTGGTGCCTAACAGTCCTTCGCTAGGACTTTGTATCCTGGCATTCCTTCGCCAGGTGCCTAGCAGTCCTTCACTAGGGCTTTGTTTCCTGGCAGCCCTTCGCCAGGTGCCTAGCAGTCCTTCGCTAGGGCTTTGTTTCCTGGCAGCCCTTTGCCAGGTGTCTAGCAGCCCTTCGCTAGGACTTTGTTTCCTGGCAGCCCTTCGCCAGGTGCCTAGCAGTCCTTCGCTAAGGCTTTTTTCTGCACACTCAGTGAACAACGTTAGATCACAAATAGTACTTAACTTTGAATCCTTTGCCAATATCAAAACAAGGTTCGATATGGTGCTTTCTGCACCAACAATCTCCCCCTTTTTGATTTATGGCAACACAATTCAAAGTTAAGTAAAAACTTATAATATTTAAGCACGACAGTTAAAATTAATCAATTTGAGCAGAGTAAACAACCAATGTAGTCAGTTAAAATTAATCAATTTGAGCAGAGTAAACAACCAATGTAGTTTTGACCTAAGAAATTTAGAAAAAAAAATTTTATTATCATACTTAACTTTAACTTATTAACATACATACTTAACTTTAACTTATTAACATTCTTAACTTTGACTGACCTTTCCTCCCCCTTTGACATATATCAAAAACATACATGGGTGAACAAGGTATCTAATAGGGAGTTTTGAGTTTTACCAAAATAAATTTAAGTAAAGGAGTTTAAAAACATAGTTTTCAAGAAAAACTTTAAGTAATGGATTTCATAATTAAAAAAAATGATGTTCAGTAATAGATGTTTTGAAAATACATGAAGCTCCCCCTTAATTTTACAACTCTTCTCCTTATATTTTAGAAAAAGCTTGCAAAAACTTGCAACATAGTTTTTCAAAAAATATTTACTTAGAGACATTTGTCAAAATTGTCAAAAAGTTTTTGCTCAGACAAATTTACTATGAAAAAATTTTACTTAGAAAAAAAACATGTACTTAAAAACGTTTGAAAGATTTAGACATACTTAAAAAATTTGAAGCACTAGAAATACTTGAAAGCACTTGAAGTAGTTTACCGCTTAAAAACAATTTGAAGTACTTAAAAATTTTGCTTTACTTTTTGAAAAAGAGATAAAAGTCTAAATGAAAAAAATTCCTTTCTCTCTTTCTTGCTCTTCCCCTGGAATATATTTTGAAGTAAGTTTGTGTATCAGAGCCTATGAGTTTTGAAAACATAAAAATATTTGTAGGCAAGTCTTTGAGAAGATTCACGTGCTTAGAACATTATTGCCTTGAAAAGTATTAGTACTTTTGAAATCATTATATAGAAGTACTTTTAAAAGATAGTATGCCTTTTTGAAAATAGAAGTACTTTTGAAACAAAATGTTATGAGAAGAATGTTATGCATTTTGAAAACATAATATTTTACTTAACTAGGTTTCTTTTCCAGTCTGACACAATCCTAGGAACCCTTGTTAATTACAAGGACATTTTCCTAAGTGTCCTGAAAATTCTCAAGATTCAAGCAAATATTACTTCTAAAGGTATTTCAAAAATGATTTACTAAATCATATTTTTAAAGGCAAATTACTTGTATTTTCAAATGAATTTTGAAAACTTAATGTATTACGACATATTATTTTGAAATGTTCAATAATTCATTTAATTTAACCTCCCCCTAAATTTGATATAGTCCTCGGAAGCTTGTTGACCACAAGTATTCTTCCTCTAAGTCTTTAGGGTTCAATTCAGATCAAAGGAATTTATCTAAGAATTTCAAAACAAATAATTACCAAAAAAACATTTCAGAAATTCTTCTTTTGACTCAAACTCCCCCTAAATTTGACACATCCTAGGAGTCCTTGTAGATCATGAAGTGGATCTTCCTCTGTGTCTTTAGGGTTTATTAAAATCAAAAGAATAATTTTGAATAACCTTATGAGTATGATAACTTTCAAGGAGATACATTTTTGAAAATAGTTTTCGAAAAATATTTTGAAATGATGATAATTTTCAAACAGATAGTAGTATACGAAGGTTTTTGAATCAATTTTTGAAAACCTTATCGACTTGATAATAAGATTTAGAGCATAAGGTTTTTGAAAAACAATTTAATTTTTTGAAAAGTATTAAAAGAAACTTCCCCTGTATCTGACACAGTCTGACTTTTATTTAAGTTCTTTAAGGAACTTCAGTGTTGACCAGGTTTGACTAGGGTTTGACTGTGTTCCCCAAACTTGACTCAGTTGACTATGTTTTACCAATCAATAACTAAACCAAACAAGATTCTATTTAAAATGGGTCTATTTTAACATTAAATTCAATATTTTAAAAAAATAGAGATGAAAAGGAGTGTACAGTAAACTGAATTAATTTGAATAACTTTTGCAAACATTTTTATTTATTTAAAAGGATAGTGAATTATGCTTTTAGGTCCTAGATGTCTCACCCAGTTCTACATGATCAAGCATGTTAACCTTATGGGTTTTGTGAGATAAATTTAAATAGAAGTAAGGATTTTACTTTGAAGAGTCATGATTAATTTTGAAAAATTGAATCAACTTTGAAAATCATTTTAATGAATTTTAACTTTATTTTGGAAAAAGTAGTTGAGTCTAAGATCAATTGAAATTTGTGTTAGATTTGAATTTGACAAGAAGTAACTTGAATTTGAATTTCAAAAATTGGCTTCCAGGTCTTGGCGAGGCACTAGGCCTTCTTTGGCCATAGCCTTATTGGATCATCAACCCTTTCCTAGACAAAGCCTTTTAGTGAAATTTCATCTTCAAAAATTACTTTTTGATAAATTCTGGTCTAACTAGTTTGGGTCTTGGATCGGTAGCTTCAGCTAGTTCCGCCAAGATGGCTTCCCTAACGTACTATCATCTCACCGCCATCCAATACTATGTTGTTCAAATTTCAGTTAAACTGTTTTATCCTTAAACTAATCAATCCTAATTCAAAAAAAATAAGAATGAAATAAAAAGAAACATACAATTAAAGCAAAAAAAATTATCTAAGTTACATCATAATCGTAATAATATTCTACTTCATCAAAAACGGCAATATTATGAATTTCTAACACATTAGCCTTATAAGATTCAATCATATTATTCATGGTAAATAATGGATTTTCAAATACTGTAAATTTACCTTTTGATTCCCGGTTGGGAATCTCCCCCTTAATTCCAGCCATCTTTCTTTTGCTTGATTGTTTCTTTGGTATTTTGTAGCGGTCACGAGCCAACCAGACCAGTTTCCAAGGATCCCTTCCTTCGTCGTCAGATTCTGAGCCTGAGTCGGACTCAGGTACAGGTTGAATCTTCTTCTTTGGTGGTTCTCTTGGGGTTTTCCCTGCAATAAAAAATATACCTTCCTCGACCATTGCAGTATCAACTTGATTATTTAACCTTAATTTAAAAGAAGATTTGAAATTGGTTACCATTTTTGTCTCAGTCAACTCGTCGTCTGATTCTGGTTCGTTTTCGTCGTCGGGTGTCGAGTCCGTCTCAGCTACTTCAGCTTCTAAGATCTCAACATCGGAGCTCTCTTCGTGTAGACTGATTAGCTTTTCCCACATTTCTTTGGCACAGTTGAAGGATCCGACCCGCTTCAGTTCTTCTTTGGTCAGGCCACATTGTAAGATTACTGTTGCCCTGGCATCAGTCTCGATCTTCCTCAAAGTTGGTTCGTCCAATTTGTCCCAAGCGAGTGCTATCCCATCTTCTGTGGGAAATTTAAACCCCGTTTGGATTATCAACCAAAGATCCAGATTGGCCTTCAGGTGGGATTCCATTAGTCTTCTCCAGGAGTTGAAATTTTCGCCAGAGAAGAGTGGTGGACGGGCACTGTTCCATTCTCGGTTGGCCATTTAAAATGATCTCTTGCACACAAAAGAAACAACAGAAATGTACCAAGACTTGATCTTGGATTAGTAGTGCGGGAGAAGAAAAAAAAAAAGTAGCCCCCAAAAAAAATTATACGAATTTCGAGGCGAAATAATAATAAAATAATAAAAACAATTTTATGATAAATTTTTGAAAATGATGATTTTGTCAATTCTGATTAATAATGAAAAAGTAAGATTTTAATGTTTGGGAAAAATTTTACTCGAATTAAAGTAGCACGAATTTCGAGAAAAATATTAAAATAATAATAAAAAAATTTATGATAAATTTTCAAAAATTGTTTGTTTTATCAATTCAGACTTATGGTGAAAATATGAAAATTCAAAATTGAAAAAGGCGAGACTGATCGAGTAGTGTTGATTAACAAAAAGGAAAGAAATAAAATAAAAAATTTTGTAAATCCGAAAAACTCTCAAATTGGTGGTTGCACCAAATTTGAGCTTCCCCGCTCTGATACCTCTTGTTGAATCGAGAAAACCGATAGAGGGGGGGTGAATATCGAAAATCATTTTTCGGAAACACTTAGAGCAAGTACGCAGCGGAAATTAATAAAAACAATCTCTCACAGAGACACGGTCGATTTTACTTGGTTCGGAGCCTGGGTCGACTCCTACTCCAAGGCCCACGGTCGTTGACCGTTTACTTTGGGCAATTCTATATAAGGCGCAAATAGTTTACAAAAGATAATTACAGAATTAAGTACAGTAAACTTAAATCGCTCTTTTACCGACGTCCGGGGTAGATCGACTTTTTCGGAGCAGCGAGACGTCATCGGCTCGAGTTGGAAGGATTCCGGGGCGAAGCGCGAGAGCAGAAGAGCGTAGAAGCGTTGATTGGAAGTTGTTGTTGAAGCTTGGGGTCGAGGGCCCTTTATATAGGGCCTGGGGGCGCCCGGGACGTCGGCGGGCCCCCCCACGTGTCATTTGATCCGTCAATGTCTCGGTCAGCGTCTGATCCCTTTACCTTCGGGATCAGGTTTGACCGGGGCGCCCGGAGCGCTCGGGGCGCCCGGATTGACCGGGTCAAACTTCTATCTTCTGGCTTCGCGAGAGTGTGCTTCGGTACTTTGCTGTTGGGGGCGCCCGGAGCGCTGGGGGCGCCCGGGAGCAGCGGGGGCGCCCGGGAGCACGGGGGCGCCCGCAGGATGTACTGTCGAAGCATGCTTTTTACTTGTGTGTTTTGTGTTCACCTTGGGGGCGCCCGGGACACTCCGTGCGCCCTGGTCAGCTGTTGCCTCACTCCTTTGAGGCTCTCTGAGCTGCAGACACTCGTTCCTTCGGTCCTGCATCCAGGGTTAGTCCAAAACACAACAAAACATTAAGTGGTTAGTTTATACAGCCTTAGCTGTCTTGGTTCTAACTTTGGGTCTCCCAAATGGAACCCTAGGTCGAACCGACGCCTACTATTCCCTCGACGGGGAACGCGTCCTCACCTACTCCTCTCGGGAGAATGTACCTGATGCCAACCGTTCCTCTGGTTGGACTTTTGCCTAGCGGTCCTTCGCCAGGTCTTGAGTACCAAGCTGCCCTTCGCCTGGTGCCTAGCAGTCCTTCGCTAGGGCTTTGTATCCTGGCATTCCTTCGCCAGGTGCCTAGCAGTCCTTCGTTAGGGCTTTGTTTCCTGGCAGCCCTTCGCTAGGTGCCTAGCAGCCATTCGCTAGGACTTTGTTTCCTGGCAGCCCTTCGCCAGGTGCCTAGCAGTCCTTCGCTAAGGCTTTTTTCTGCACACTCAGTGAACAACGTTAGATCACAAATAGTACTTAACTTTGAATCCTTTGCCAATATCAAAACAAGGTTCGATATGGTGCTTTCTGCACCAACATAATCGCCAACTGAACCACTTACAAAATGGTCGGACCAGTTATGTCACCGCCAAAGTTCGAGGGGAGTTCACTAATTGGAAATGAAAAATACAAATATTTTTAAAACTAACATTAAACTATTACTATTTATGAAACATGGTTTTGAAGTTCATAAAGACAACAACGACAAAGACAAAGACGAAAGTCTGTGGATAAAGAGAGAGCAAGCGAAGTTTATAGCAAATAGGAAAGCGGAATTTCATCTTCTAACCATTCTACCGGCGCAAAAAGTCAACCGTATTGGAACCTACAAGTCAGCAAAGGAACTTTGGGAAAAGTTCTTGGAGCTTCACGAAGGTATTTCTGAAACAAAGTTGGCAAAGCGAGATCTGCTCCGCAAGTAACTCAGTAATCTCCGAATGGAAGAAGGAGAATCAGTTGCCCAACTCCACGCCAAAATCAAAGAGCTGATCACGGGACTTAAGAACCTCAGAGAAACTGTAACGAGTCGTGATGCACAAAGGTATGCCTTAAACGCATTCCCGAAGACCTTAGATTGGACTTCCGTAATAGACGCGTACTTCATATCTAAAGATCTTGAGATGAGTACATTAGAACAATTATTTTGACATTAGAACTTCATGAATCTCGATGTGCAGGAAAGAGTAAGATGGACAACATAGCCCTAAGCACGAAAAAGATCCAACACGAGGAGGAATCCTCAAAAGATGAAGTAGACACAACATACATGGTAAGAAAACTATTCAAGTATTTCAAATCTAAAAGACTTAATAAAGTGTAGGGTAAGAAACGTTCCCCAAACCAAAGGAAGATCCATTGCTACAATTATGAGGAAGAAGGACACATCAAGGAGAACTGCCCGAGGCTAAAGGTGAACAAATCCAATAAGGTCAAACAAAAGAACTTAAAAGCCACATAGAACGAATGAACATCAGATGAGTCCAATCTCATGGAACACGCCGGATTTGCGCTGATAGGCACCCATGAAGAAAAAGAAAATATCGATGAAGGGGGAGTCATATCTGAAGATAGCAACGATAAAGGGAGAGCTTCGGAGTTCGAAAAAGATATGCTAAGGTATATTTTCTACCTCCTGATGAATTTTATTCACGTATTAAGGCAATAATGAAATCAATATGCAAATTAGAAAACAAACAATTAGAACTGAAAAAACAACTAGCTTCTTCATTCCCACTTGAAATATTTAACAAATTAAATATGAAAATGAAAAGCTAAAGGTAGAAATTGAAATATTGAAAAGTCATGCATGCTCTTCCTAGTTTTAAAATTAGATATACTAGAGGATTAAATTGGTAGTTATGGTTTCATAGAGGCTAAATTATAAAAAATCCTAAAACTTATATTCCGCCTAAATTTTTTATTAATCCTGTTGGAAAGAATTTATATTGGGTCCCAAAATCTGTAATAAATTATTAGATTTCATTTATCACTTGTTTATCAATTAGTAATTAATTATTTTTTGGTAATTAATGCATTATTTGTAATGTTGTTGAATTTTTTTTCTTTCCAAAGATATAACTATGGTAGAAAAATTAGTTTAATATTTTTTTGATAATAGAGTCTGCTGTGAGCTATCCACAAATTTTTTTTTGAAATTTTGAATAGTAAAACAGATTTATTATGATTTTTCATTCGAAAACATATTTTTAAATTTTAAAAATATATTAAAAATTAACTTCATCGAATCCCATTTTTTAGGATCTATGAATTATCTTTTAAGCGTTGAGAAAAAATTTCAAATTTATTTGAAGTCAAAATCAAATTTTAAATTTTTTTCAAAATTATCAACTTTAAATTCAAAATTATCTTCATAGAAGTTAGAAAATTAATTTTACTTTGACAATTTTTACAGAGATGCGTTTGCAAAAATTTTAACTTAGTTAAAAATTTAAGTAATTTTTGAGTAAAAATAAACTTTTTGTAAATTGTTTTTCAAAAATTGGACTTTAGATTTTAAAAATAATTTTTGACCAAATTATGAAAATTAAATTTTCTAGAAACTAACTATTATGTTAGACATGTTCTCAAAAATTTTAAAAATTTTTGGATGCTTAAATAATTTTCTATGAATTTTTGTAAGTCATTCTTAGTAGTGTTAATTTTTCCATTAACATATTTTAAATTTTGATGTGATCAAAGAGGGAAAGAATAGGATTAAATTAAGAGGGAAGCTCAATTTTAATTTTTTTTTTTAAACTACATTGTCATACATTTATTTTTGTAATTTTATATATTTTTTTACCCAAACTTAACTCGGATTTATGCAAATCAAAAAGAAGAAAATTGTAAGTACGTAACTCGGATTTATGCATATCAAAAATGGAAAGATTGTAAAACCCTAGGTAAGTTTTGATATGGTCAACCATAGTTAGGTCCTGTTATGTTTGATCCCTGTGTCTATGTGTGCAGGAGCTTAGAAGCGTTGAGAGTCGAGCAGAAAACGCAGCAGTTGAGAAGGATGACACGAGATGGGAGCCGACGGGCTCGGTGCATCCAAGAGACGCGTGTTGGGACCTTGTCGTTTAGCTAGAGGGGGTGAATAGCTATTTTTCGATTTTCTTCCTACATGTGTTAAGCAAGCGCAAGCGGAAAACATAAACAAAAACCTAAAACAATGTTAACACAAACCGTTTACGTGGTTCGGAGATGATACTCCTACTCCACGGCTGTCCGTAAGGTGGACGATCTCGATCCGTCGGTGGATGAGTCCCCGGAAGACCTCCGGCTAGCTCTTGTCGCTCCTTGTGGGTGGAGAAACCTCGCCACAATCATTTGACAACTTCTGACCCGGGTTTGCAGCTCGGCCTCATCTAGTCTGAAGCCTTCCTTCAGAGATGCAAACAACATTGTAGGAACTTCCTGAATAATATGAGTTCAGTCAAAATTAAAGAGTGTGCAAGGAAGATATCATAACGCTTACCGATTACGGACTACGAGGGGGTCGGCATGGGGCTGAGATCGAAGGCGGAAAGAATCTCCTCCCTCAGCAGGTGCCCTCCATGAAAGTGTCTACCTTCTAGCTCGGTCGTGACCGACTGATAGGCTGCAGAGGTGCGATAGTTTTTGGGAAGGGGATCGGAGGCAGGAAGCTCCTTGACCCAGGCCATGGGCCAGCTCGGGACCGAGGTGAGCTTAATGAAAAAGTAACGCTCTTTCCATCCCTTATGGGAAGAAGGAAGTTTCAGGAGGAAAGAAGCTTTAACTCGGGCTTGGAAGAAGAAGTCGCCTGACTCTTGCTGTTTGGGGTAGAAGAAGTAATGGAAGTGCTCGGGCTGTAGGGGAATCTTGTACAGGGGAAAGATAATGGTTGAGCCACACATCAGACGTACGGCGTTCGGGGCCAATTGAGGTAAAGGAATACGGAAGTATTCACAGATAGAGGAGAGGAAAGGATGGATGGGGAATCGGAGACCAACTTGCAGGTGGTCCCGAGACAAGGTGAGATAGCCCGACGGGGTAGAGTTGGGTCGATCGGTTGATTTGGGCAGGTGAAGATGGTGGTCGGAGGGAATCAAGAAGTCCGACCGGATTTGTTCCAGATCGGAGGCAGTAAGGTCGGTAACCATGACCGAGTACCAATGTAGGGCAGGGGAGGAGGATGAAGAAGGAGAATCCATGAGATAAGAAGTGAAGAAACTAACCGGAGAAAGGAATCGCCGAAGAAGAGAGACAGAGGAGAAAAAACTCGCCGGAACCCTAGTAGAGCTCAAAGAGGTGAGGAGACGGCGTCAAAGGCAAAAAGCGATGGGGAGGTGGTCATGGGAAAAGCCTATTTATAAAGTCCGGCGAAGGATACCAGTCGTCCGATGGCTAGCTGAGAAACAAGCGGGATCGCCTCGAAGCCATTTGATCGAGCTCGGATGGTTCTCGAAAGAATAGATCACACGTGCGGGTCAAACATTCACGAAGGGGGATAGAATAAATCTCGTTACTCGAAGCACAAATGGCCTGGGGACGTGCGTCCCGGGTCATTAAGGCGGTCATGATTTCGCGAAGGGAAGATGAAAGGGCGTTGGAGGAAACGGTTCGCCAAGTCGACGAATCGCCTATTCAGGATCGGTCATGCGGTTGGTGGCCAAATCAGGCAACCCAGGTGAGGCAGTTATTCGTGATCGGCAAGTGCTAGTCATTCGGTGCGCCAGGCTCAGGCCAGAGTTGTGATCCAGTCAGTCGGACTACACGCCTCCTTTGACTAGACTTGAGGGGGATGCTTATGATCCCAAGCCAGGTTATGTGTAGCCTGGTCCGGCAGCCTGGCACCTCGTCAGCAGAGGAGGGACCTGCGGGCATTGGTAGCCCGTGGGATAGAAGGCCCATATGGGCGACTCGGCCTAGCTCCTTTGGGAAGGCAAAGGGATAGGCCTAGATCATTTGTAACGACCCGGCCCATTTGACGGCCCATTTACCGGCCCTCACGACCGTCGTACCGTCGACCGTCGACCGTGCCGTTACACTACTAGGTCTTTCCACTCCCTGGGTAGTGGATTTTTGCCTTCCCAGGATTCGAAACCTAGACCCAGGCTTAATCTAGTTCTTTGTGAATCCTGAATACCAATTGAGCTTCAGGATTCACAAAGAACTAGATTAAGCCTGGGTCTAGGTTTCGAATCCTGAGAAGGCAAAAATCCACTACCTAGGGAGTGGAAAGACCTAGTAGTGTAACGGCACGGTCGACGGTCGACGGTACGACGGTCGTGAGGGCCGGTAAATGGGCCGCCAAATGGGCCGAGTCGTTACATCATTGTCTAGACTTTCTCGAGGGTTTGGCTCCCAATCGATGCGTGGCGGCCCACGCTCCTGGGGTAAGCCCGAGCCCGGAAAAACTCCAGCCAATATATCACTATAGGCCCTCAACCGGCCTCGCTACTCAGTGCCCCAGTCGGCACCTTCACTATAGGCCCTCAGCCGGCCTCGCTACTCAGTGCCCCAATCGGCACCTTCATCAAGGGTCCTCAGTCGGCCCTAGCATGCCCTAGCAGGCAGAACAACCACTCCCTAACATCAGAGTACTCGAAGCAATACGGTGTGGCACAGGACTGGGGTTACTCTGGCCCTAACGACAGATATCCCGTTGATGACTTGATCTTCTTGCCATACACTGTCTCCCCGTACTACGACCACATACACTGGTGTCAGACCGAGCGGCGCCACATGGCGCCGGCCATTAAGTTGACAGTGCTCCTTTCCTTAATCCAGTATGCACTACTTTATCCTGCCACCTCTGGGCATGCATCACCTTGTCCTCGCTATATGACAACAGTCAACAGGTGGCAGGCGGGGCAGGAACTGTCAGCTTCCCTGGCTATATAAGTCTCTCCACTTCGCATCTCTCAGGTACGCACGATAGTGCATTATTCACTGTTCTATTGCTTTCCATTCGCTTGCCACCGTCGAGTACTGACTTGACCGTCGGAGTGCCTGGCCGGAGACTTTTCCCGGCGGGTTCTAACGGTCTCTGTCTTATAGGAGAGGAGCGAGCCAGCTCAGCAGTCAGCCTCAGCATTCTCGTGCCCTTCAGAAGACCATCTCGCAGGAGGGGCGTCCACCTCGCTTCGCGACAGGATCAATAAGATATACATATATACAAAGTGAATAGTAGCAACAAAATAAATTATTATATATCCATCAAATGTTTGATTTGATCCATTTTGAATAGAGACAATTCTAGCATCTAGACGAAGCACAAAGAGACTCGAAGCGAAAAATCAAAGTTATTAGGTATTAGGTGCTACCCACTCCCACGCTAACCTATGACTTATTCATTTGACTAAATTATACTATAATCATTAAACATGAACTACTATTATTTGAATTTATATATGTGCGCGCGTCTCTACCACGTATTTTATGGATTTTTTTTAAATGAAGTATGGGTCCTGGGATATAGGTTTCTAGGTTGTTCGTTGTGAGTGATTTTAATTTATTTTGACGATCAATAAGAAATTTTTATAAAATCGGTCATCATCCTAAGTTCGCCTCAAGTTCGATGTTATCTAGTTCATCATTTGCCCCTAGGATTACGGTGTAACGAAAGGATGCCAAATTGTTATCCAAACACCTATGATTCGATCACCAGCTACAATATATTTGTAAGGATTTTTTTAAATAAAACACGCAACTATTGGATGTTAAATTTCTGAGTTATTCACCGTTAATACTTCTAATTTATCCTAATAAGAAGTAATTTTTTTTTTTATAAAATCGAATCATCACTTGTTTATATGGGTGTGTGAATTGTGACGAGGATTTTTTTTTTTTTTTGAAATTTCAACTTCTCAATTAATACCCTTTCCCCTTAACCACCAAGCTAAAGATATTTATTATTATTTAATTTCAAGAAAAATGTATATAATCTATAATTTTAAATAATCAAAACACAAAGACCTCAATAATATACATGTTTACTTTTATTATTTTATGAATTTTATATTATTGTGTTATAAGTAAGATTCTATCTAATACATCCTGTTTGAAACTTTTTAAGTAAAGAAATTAAATTGAATTTCAGTAAAAATTGAATTCTAATAGGAATTGAATTCAATTTTCATGTTTGAAATAAGTTAATAAATAATAAAATTGAATTAAACTTTTGATTTGGAATCTATCAGAATTGAATTCAATTCTTATATTTTTACTATTTTATCTTTCATCCAAAATGGCGCTGAGTGTAAAATAAGAGTTATTTAGTAATTTTTATTTTTCAGAATAATTCCCTTCACAAATTAGACCTCTTTAAGTCTGATTTGTTTTGAAGGATTCGAAGGGAATTGAATTCTAATTCCTTATCAATTCCTGGCTGAAAATGTGTTCCAAACGGTAGAATTGAATTTTAATTCCTGAAAGAATTCAATTCCATCCTTTTCTAAACATGATGATAGAGTTTTGTTTGAACAACTTCTATTTTTTTATTAAACATCTTAAAAATATTTATAATTATTTTCTATTTTTTATAAAATATAAAAGTGCAAATGACCCAAGCATATTTTTGGAATGACTAAATATAGAAGGTTAGAATGGAACTATACCAATCGTTAGGGAGAGATGTAATGTGATTTGAAACTCTCATTTTTTTCACAAGAAAGGTACACTGCATTGTTTGAGTTCTTTGGAGAAAGTAATTTGTTTTTATGAGCGTAACTGAATTGATACTTGGATGATAGAATTATTTCGTTGTTCAAGGATTGATTTTTTATGATATTCATTTAGTTGAAAATTAAATATCCTCCATCTAAGAATTATTCAATAGTGTAATTTAAAATGTTGATCAGGTAGCAGATGAATCTGGGATGACCGATCCAGCCTAAGAAAAGTTTTCCACCGATCACCAGGATAAATTGGAAAGCGCTCGCGGTGGACGATCTAAAAACCCAACGTCCCAGAGTTCGCGCCCCATTTGGAGAAAAAATTTCTGTAAAATACGCTATAGCGAGGGATCGAACCGTGGATATTTGAGATAGTGACCAGTCACTCTACGATTGTACCATAGTCCCAAGGGCAAGACAAGGTTGTATTGGCCATCGGAGAGATTCATCTTTTCAGAAAATGAGCATCGGTTTAGCAAATTTATTGGATAATTGTATTCTATTTATGGAGGGAAAACAATAGGCAATAAAACACAATCATCATATAAAGAAAAACTAAAAGGGAAAAAGAATCCTTCAGTGACATGTAATGTTGAGTAAAAGATACATTAAACTAAATTAACTGATTCAACCAATTAAATCGAACAACATCAGTGACTGCTGCTTGTTATCAAATAAAAATTTTATAACCAGACTCGACTGTCCAATAGTTTTTAAACTTCTTAACTCAAGATCAATTGAATACTGATGAGATTGAGTAGCCCGCGGCGGATACGTGAGATAAAAAAATTGCGTGGCAAAACGTAACGAGTCTGAGCGACTCCTCTGTTAGAGCTCTCAAGACACTTTCAGGAAGAGAGCCTCCAGGGCCACTCTCGGGAGACACGCCCTGAAAGGTCAGATCTGAAAATCCCTCCCGGGATTATCCCGAGAAGTCAGGTCCCGAGATCACCTCGGGGAAGTAGAGCACACGTGATCGCCCGGGCCAGAAGACCCCGAGATCACCTTGGGGAAGCGGAGTCCAAGTTGCATTCGGTCTCAAGTAACGATCCCCCTCTTTTCTCGGCCCTATGGATAAGCATCCCCATTAAAGCGAAGTCAGCATGGCCCTTAAATGCCGCAACAGGTCGAAACACGTAACGACGACGTGGACTGTTTCAAAAGTTATCCAGTAACCGCTAAAGAGGGGGGACGTGGCACAAATCATGGGGACGCGCCAAGGCAGCCGCCGTAGGTATAAAAGATAGTTCAACCCCTCAGGTAAAGGGGTTATGCTCTCTTCACTACTCGTACATTTTTCCTGCTTACTACTCCCCTTCTCCATCGAGGCACTGACTTGAGCGTCGAAGTGGGCTCCGCCGGACAACCTCCGGTGTGTTCTACTAACACTCGTGTTGATCTCGTAGGGCGCTGAGTTCCTCCCCTCCTGTCGGCATCCACGCGGATTGAACCTCTGTGACTGGCCATCGACGTCGATTCCTTCCGGAACAAATTTGGCGCCGTCTGTGGGAAACCAGCAAAGCACCTGAAGGAGCACCGATGGCCGGACCAGAGAGACAACCGATTGTCCTGACAAGGGAGGAACTGGACCACTTGGTGGCCAACGCCATCAAAGAAGCACTTGAGCAGCACCAAGTCGAGCAAGCTGTCTCGCAGCAAGGGGCTCCCGCGCGGGAGGAGATCCCAAGAATCTCCATCTCGCACTCGCGAAGATCCGTAACCCCGGTAGGACAACGGGACGGAGCAGCCCCAGGTCCCCGAAGAGACTCTTCCGGGGATGTCCAGAAGGTTCACTCGGTAGCATCCAACGCACAGAGGCACGAGGAAGGACAAGGGAAAAAGGGGGAACCTAAGGCTTCCCATAAGGTTCTTTCGACTCCCTTCTCAACTGAGATTGTTGACGACCCCATGCCGAAGCAATTCCGAGGGCCTGGGATCGCCGATTATGATGGGAAGACGGATCCGGAGGATCATGTCTGCAAGTTTGAGAACGCGGCACTCTTGCACCAATATACTGATGCTGTAAAGTGCCGGATGTTCCTGAACACCCTGTCTGGAGCAGCCCAACGATGGTTCTAGAGGATGCCACCAGGTTCTATCAACTCCTTCGCGGAGTACAGAACTGCCTTCCTCCACCACTTCGCTAGTAGTCGTCGCTATCAGAAGACGACGCTCAATCTATTCGCCCTCAAGCAGAAGCCGAAAGAGCATCTTAAGGAGTACATCCAGCAGTTCAACAGGGTGGCGCAAGACGTGCTCAGTACAACGTCGGAAATCCTTGTCAATGTATGCACTCAAGGACTCGCGGAAGGGGATTTCTTTCGATCCTTGGTGAAGAAGCCCCCTGTCAGTTTCGATGACCCGCTGGAGCGCTCCGTCAAACACGTTAATGTGGGAGAGGTACAATACGTCCGTCGCAAGGAACCAGCCGGGGTCCTCCCTCCCGCTGGTCCCCGGTCTGAAAGGAGGGAGCCCACAGCTCCAACTCAAGGAAAAGACCTTCACCTCGGGAAGTACCAGTGGGCGGGTAGGTGCAGGCTGGTTGAGACGGCGGATACCGAGCAGCCAGAGCCGAGGAAGAAGTACTGCGATTTTCATAGCAACTCAACACACTCCACTGAGGAATGTCACGCCTTGAAGAAGAAGTTCAGTGAGGAGGCGGACACGAAACCTCAGAGAAAGTAGAATAAAGCGGGGTACCGCCGAAGGTCTCCACGTCAAAGCCTTTCCCCTCAACGACAGCATGCCGGGGAGAACGAAACCCGACATCGGTCTCGGTCAGAGTGGCGAGGAAGGAGTCAGGGCCCTATGCACGGCCCGCCCTCCGGATACGTTGGAGTGATCTCCGGAGGGCCTACCGGAGGAGACTCTCACCAGGCAAGGAAGCCTCATACCCGGCAGCTGGAAAACTACTCTATTGGGAAGAGCCGAAGCCAAGAGCATGACCCTACAATTTCTTTCGGTCCAGTAGACCTGGAGGAGGTGGAAGCTCCCCATGAAGATGTCATAGTAATCATAGTCCGCATCGCCAACTATGAGGTTAAGCGCATGTTCGTGGACACTGGAAGTTCCTTGAATATTTTGTACAAGGCGGCTCTAGACCAGATGCAGATCGACGAGGATGAGCTACTCCCGGTCTCGACCCCACTGTTCGGCTTTACGGGATATCGAGTACAGCCGATAGGGCAAATCACCCTATCGCTCTCATTGGGTAGTGACTCATTGGAGAGGACCAGGAGGACACCTTTCGTGATTGTTGACGCTCCCTCCTCCTACAACGTCATCCTGAGGCGCCCGACGCTCAATGTCTTCCAAGCGGTGGTCTCTGTCTACCATCAAAAGATAAAATTCTCCGTAGGCAACCGAGTGGTTGAAGTCAGAGGGGACCGGCTGGTGTCCCGAAGATGCTATAATGGGGAAGTCAGGACAGATTCCCGGAAGAACCTAAGGGCATTAGAAGACTAGCTGGAGGAGATGGTCATACACAGGGGGAGAGGGACAAAAGGCTCGAGGGGCCCTGACAGGCCAACTATCTTTGACCCTCCCGGTCTCGGTAAGATTTACCTTGCATATTATGTACCCACCTGTGTATCATTGCTGTCTTGCAGCAAATTCAAGTAATAATGGAAATACACTCTCCAACATATCAAATGTGCTACCGAGGACTTAAAAACCCTAATACCTCGCGGTGCTGCGGATGCCCGAGGTACTTAGGCTTAGTCTAGGTTGCTACGGACTCCCAACTAAGGGTAAAAACCCTAATACCTCGCGGTGCTGCGGATGCCCGAGGTACTTAGGCTTAGTCTAGGTTGCTACGGACTCCCAACCAAGGGTAAAAACCCTAATACCTCACGGTGTTGCGGATGCCCGAGGTACTTAGGCTTGGTCTGGGTTGCTACGGACTCCCAACCAAGGATAAAAACCCTAATACCTTGTGGTGTTGCGGATGCCCGAGGTACTTAGGCTTGGTCTAGGTTGCTACAGTCTCCCAACCAAGGGTAAAAACCCTAATATCTCGCGGTGCTACGGATGCCTGAGGTACTTAGGCTTGGTCTAGGTTGCTACGAGTACTTAGGCTTGGTCTAGGTTGCTACGGACTCCCAACCAAGGGTAAAAACCCTAATACCTCGCGGTGCTACGGATGCCTGAGGTACTTAGGCTTGGTCTAGGTTGCTACGGACTTCCAACCAAGGTAAAAACCCTAATACCTCGCGGTGCTGCGAATGCTCGAGGTACTTAGGCTTGGTCTGGGTTGCTACGGACATCCAACCAAGGGTAAAAACCCTAATACTTTGCGGTGCTACGGATGCCCGAGGTACTTAGGCTTGGTCTGGGTTGTTACGGACTCCCAACCAAAGGTAATAACCCTAATACCTCGCGGTGTTGCGGATGCCCGAGGTACTTAGACTTGGTCTGGGTTCTACGGACCCTTGCTACGTGTTGGGGCAATCGACCCAAGGATGATCAGGAAGATCATAATTTTGATGTGTGTGTCAACATGTTTAAGGTTAGAGTCTTATTTTGTTATTTGATATGTGTGATTGAGTTTGCAGGACTTGGAGAATCAAACATGGATGACCTATCTGAGGGACGAGAGCCGAGGGAGGAGGACTCCAAGGGCGAGCCAAGAAGTGGACTTCAAAGGGCACACGTGAAGAGTGGCATGGAGGCAAGCTAAGGGAAGGCTTGTGTGTGTATCCGAGAGACGATAGCCGGTGGAAGATGACTTCAAGGGGCAAGTCAAAGAAGTGTACCGGAAGGCACACATGAAGGAGGGTCAAGGAGGGTCTTCAAAGTGAGAAAGAGAAATTATATAGGCTGGGCAGTCGACTAGTAGAAAGGCAGTCGACTGCCAACCAATTCTCAAACTCACAGAATGTTTGAGACCCCGGACCAGTCGACTGCCCCAGGGGCAGTCGACTGGTAACCCCGAAATATAGCCGTTGGATAGCAATTAAGGCTAGACCAGTCGACTGCCCTAAGGGCAGTCGACTGGTGTCGGGCTGAACAACTCATGGAGTTGTCATTTACTCTTATTTAAAGAGGATTTTTTGGCACGAGGAAGGTACGGTCCTTTACTGTACCAAAGTGCTGTTAGTGCAAGAAGTGCTCAGATCTTCCTCTCGTGTTTATTTTCATCTTGTAAAGAGGAAGAAGGCAACCTTGTAAAGGTTTTCTCAACCTTGAAGGAGATTTTCATAGTGGAGTGTGTGCTCGTGCGTGGATCCTTGGATTAGTCACCTTTCGGAGTGGATACCAAGTAAAATCTGTGAATTAACATTGGATCATATATTTTTTATTATATTGTTTGTATTGTGCTAACAATCTTATAGAGAAAGATCGAAAAAGTGTTATTCACCCCCCCCCTCTAGCAAGCGCCACGATCTAACACTACGGACTCCCAACCAAGGGTAAAAACCCTAATACCTCACGGTGCTGCAGATGGCCGAGGTACTTAGGCTTGGTCTGGGTTGCTACGAACTCCCAACCAAGGGTAAAAACCTAATACCTCGCGGTGCTGCAGATGCCCGAGGTACTTAGGCTTGGTCTGGGTTGATACGGACTCCCAACCAAGGGTAAAAACCCTAATACCTCACGGTGCTGCGGATGCCTGAGGTACTTAGGCTTGGTCTGGGTTGCTACGGACTCCCAACGAAGGGTAAAAACCCTAACACCTCGCGGTACTGCGGATGCCCAAGGTACATAGGCTTGGTCTGGATTGCTACGGACTCCCAACCAAGGGTAAAACCCCTAATACCTCGTGGTGCTGCAGATGTCCGAGGTACATAGGCTTTGTCTGGGTCGCTACGGACTCCCAACCAAGGGTAAAAACCCTAATACCTCGCGGGGCTGCGGATGCCCGAGGTGCTTAGGCTTGGTCTGGGAGCTACGTGTTGATGTAATTTGACCTGATTGTTATTTTGATGTTGACACCGATTTAAGTTCGGTTGAGTGAGAATTGAGATCAGATAGTTAAGTTCGGATTAAGTGTACTGGTTAGAGAGAGCTCGGTAGCTCGTTCTCCGGACTTAGGTCAGAGAGGGCTCGGTAGCTCGTTCTCTGGACCGAGATGAGTCGGAGAGGGCTCGGTAGCTTATTCTCCGGACTTAGCTCAAAGAGGGATCAGTAGCTCGTTCTCCGGACTTAGGTCAGAGAGAGTCGGTAGCTCGTTCTCTGGACCGGGTTGAGTCGTAGAGGACTCGGTAGCTCGTTCTCCGGACTTAGGTCAAAGAGGGCTCAGTAGCTTGTTCTCTGGACCGGGATGAGTCGGAGAGGGCTCGGTAGCTCGTTATCCGGACTTTGGTTACAGAGGGCTCGGTAGCTCGTTCTCCGGACTTAGGTTAGAGAGGGCTCGATAGCTCGTTCTCTGGACCGGGTTGAGTCGGAGAGGGTTCGGTAGCTCGTTCTCCGGACTTAGGTCAAAGAGGGCTCGGTAGCTCGTTCTCTGGACCGGGTTGAGTCGGAGAGGGCTTGGTAGCTCGTTCTCCGGACTTTGGTCAGAGAGGGCTCGGTAGCTTGTTCTCTGGACCGGGATAAGTTGGAGAGGGCTCGGTAGCTCGTTCTCCGGACCAGACTGAGTCAGAGAGGGCAAGGGAGCCTGTTCTCTGGACTCAGGGTCTAACTTGAGTTAGTCATGGTCAGAATTGGGTCATGAATTAATCAAGTGATTTGGCTAGATCGGTCTGGAATCCGATCAGGGAGTTGGCACAAACTCTCTTGATAATAGATCGGTCACATGACCGATCCAGAATGTCTGATCGATCTATTGACCGATCAAGAAAGTTTCTAAGGAAACAGAAGGTTGTCTGAACGGTCTGGTGACCGATCAGAAAACATTCTGTGAGGTCACATAAATGTTGGTGATCGATCAGTGTGATCGGTCAGAACCTGTCTGGACCAATCAGGATGGATCCAGTAGGTGACTTGACTTGAATTTCCAGTAGGTTTAAGGATCGGTCTGGTGACCAATCCCCTGGTCTCTGATCGGTCAGTGAGAACGATCAAAACATCACTGGATTGATCAGAAAAGAGTCTGATTGGTCAGGAGGTTGTCTGATCGGTCAAGGTGACCGATTAACACCTCAGAACTTTAATTCAAATTGTTGTCAGATTTCTGATTTGTTTCTGATTTGCTTCCCTAATGAATCTGTAAGTGTGCAGATATCACAGAGCTTGGAAAGTCAAATGAGGGAGCAAGAAGAAGGGTCCAGGGTGACTTTCGCTGGTGCTATTTTGTTTGATATACACTTGCAGGTTTCAACGGCACTTGACGACCTAGCTTCAGCTGAAGAGGATCAATATGCTGAGAGCTCAAAAGGGTCAGTGACCTGAAGCTTCAGTTGAAAAGGATCAGTAGGCTGAGAGCTCAGAAGGGGTCAGTGGGTGACGAGGCCTGTAGGTGTGCAGGAGAGAAGCTTAAGAAGAAGAGGTTGGCGAAGTAGAGAAGACAACTAACAGACAACGAAACAAGGAACAACAGAGCAAAGGGTTTTGGCTGTTGAGTTGAGTTGTTGGCGCTCTCTGTATTCTTCTTCATGTTTGAGCTTTCTTACTTCTGGTGCTTGTGCTCTGTTAAGTAAGCTTCTCTTGTCTCTCGTGCTTAACTTGATATACTGCTGAGACGTTTGTGGAGAGGTTACTCCACCGAGAAGGAGAAGTTTTTAGCCAGATTCATTCCGGGGCCTGATCTGCCGAAGATCAAGGGATCGCCCACCTCACGGGCACGCGAAGAAGTAGGGTCAAGTTATCACCGAACCTTGTAAATCCTTGTGTTATTCTCTGCTTTAGATTCTTTCTGTTTTGTTTTCCGCTGCTACTAACCTGATCGTAGGAAGAAAGAAGTATGTTTTGGTGGGTGGCTATTCACACCCCCCCCTCTAGTCATCCCAAGATCCTAACAAGTGGTATCAGATCCTGATGCTCTTTCAACCGGATTAACACCCTAAGAGCAAGAAGATGGCTTTGAGAGGAGAAGGCTTCAGCACCAACCGTCCACCTTTCTTTGATGGAGCAGATTTCCAGTACTAGAGAAGCCGGATGGAGTATTACCTGAAAACCGACATAGGTATGTGATTCTCAGTTAAGGAGGGATTCACTACTCCAAAGGATGCTGAGGGCAAGGAGCTTGAGTCATCAAGGTGGTCGGCAGAACAAACAAGGAAAGGAGAGGCAGATGCCAAGGCGGTGGTCACACTGCAATGTGGGATGACCAAGGAGCAACTCATTAAGGTTGGTCCCTTCTCAAGTGTCAAAGACCTGTGAAACAAGCTCATAGAGCTACATAAAGGCACTCGAAACTCCCGGATAGCGAAGAGGGATCTCTTTCTCAACCAACTCCAGAACCTTCCATGAAAGATTCTGAAACCGTGAGCGAGTTTCATAGTCGGTTCAAAGAGATCCTTAACGGCTTGCACTCGATTGATGAGAAGGTTGAGAACTGTAACCTTGTAAGGTATGTACTCAAGTCTTTTCCTAGGAATGCTTTGTGGTCATCCATGGTGGATGCCTACAAGGTATCCAAGGACCTTTCCATTGTAAAGTTAGACGATTTCTTTTGTGAAATGGAACTACATGAGCTTGCTAACAAAGGCCCAAAAGAGAAGGGTATTGCTCTTGTTGCAGAAGACAAAGGAAAGAAGAAGAAGGAAAAGAAGAAGGAGAAGGAGGTCTCTTCTTCTTCATCCGAATCTGATGAGGACGGGAGCGAGTCTTCAATAACTGAGATGACAAACTTTGTGAGAAGAATGATGAGGAAGAGTCGACGCTACAAGGGGAAAGGTAAAACAAGTGAAAATAATATTGATAAAACTAATATCACTTGTTATGGATGTAACAAGTAGGGGCACTATAAAAGTGAGTGTCCAAAACGCAAGAAGAAGAAGGAGAAAGCAAAGAAGAAGAATGCATTAAAGGTCACATGGGATGAGTTCTCATCTAGCTCATCCAAGGAGGAGGAGGAGGAGAAGAGCACTCACCACGTGACTCTTATGGCATTAGAAGATTCAAACATGGAGAGTAGTGACGAGTCAAGTGATCCTTCAACCGCGGCTTCATCATCTTCGGATGATGAAGAGGTAATCTCTCCCGAACTTGATAAGTGTTATAGAACTATTGTTTGTTTGACTACTTTGCTTAAAAAATCTAAGGACAAGGTAAAATCCTTAAAGTTAGAAGTAGAACAATTGAAAACCTCTAAGGATGATGAAATTGATGATTTGCATGTTGAGGTCCTTGAGGATGAGAACGAGACCTTAAAGAGTGAAGTTGAAAAACTTAAGAATCTTCTTGGAAAATTTTCAAATAGCTCTAAGACCTTGGATATGATCCTCAATTCGCAAAGAGCGGTCTACAATAAGACCGGTATAGGTTACCAACCTAAGGAACCTAGTTTTGTGTCATTGATGTCTAGAACCCAATTTAAATCATCAAATGTTTCTAGAGTTCAAGGACTTAGGAAGAAAATGACCAAGGCATGGGTGCCAAAAACTTGCATTGTAGGTGCATTAGGTCCCAAGGTTTGGGTACCTAAATCATCTATCTTTCGTGTTGTGTAGGCATTGGTTGAGGGGGAGCATCTATCAACATGGTTTGTTGATAGTGGGTACTCCAAACACATGACCGGGGATAAGTCGTTATTCACTACCCTACCAAGCAAAAGTAGAGGTAATGTTTCATTTGGTAACAATGGTAGTCTCAAGGTTGTAGGAATATATGACATTCAAATATCCGAATGTCTTAGGATCAAGAATGTCCTTCTAGTCAAGGGGATGACCTTCAATCTCCTAAGTGTCAGTCAATTGTGTGATGCGGGATACACAATTGAATTTCACCCAAGTCAGTGTCTAGTTAGACACAATGACACACATGACACAGTACTAGTAGGCACAAGAATAGACAACATTTATCAAGTCTCCTTTAAAAGTACTACTAATGCCTCTGTTAAGTGTCATATGTCAAAAGAAGAAGAATCTTGGCTTTGGCACCGAAGGTTGGCTCACGTGAACATGAAGAACATCCGGAAATTGGCCAACAAGGGACTTGTACGAGGCTTACTGAGCATCAAGTACGAAAAAGAAAAATTGTGTGATGCATGTCAAATGGGTAAGCAAATAAAAGCGTCTCATAAAGGTAAAAGCGCTATAAGTACTTCTTCTGCTTTAGATTTATTGCATATTGACTTGTTTGATTGCAGTACTATAATTTCATTGAATGGTAGTAGATATTGTTTTGTGATTGTTGATGATTATACTAGATATATATGGACCTATTTTCTAAAACATAAGGATCAAACCTTAGACATTTTTATTTCTTTTTGTAGAAGAACTGAAAATGAAAAATCTACAACAATCAAAACCATTATGAGTGATCATGGAGGTGAATTTCAAAACCATAGGTTTTTAGAATTTTGTTAAGAGAAAGGATATAGACATGAGTTCTCTACTCCTAGAACATCACAGCAAAATGGTGTTATAGAGAGGAAGAACCAAGTCCTACAAGAGGCTGCACGAAGCATGCTTAATGAGTACTCCTTACCGAGCTACTTATGGGCTGAAGCTGTAAACACAGCTTGCTATGTGCAAAATCGAGTCCTTATCCATAGGTTTTTAGGAAAGACTCCACATGAACTTTGGTTTGGAAGACCACCTACAGTTAGACATCTTTGGGTGTTTGGGTGTAAGGTGTTCATTCTAAACACCAAGGATCATCTTGGAAAATTCACAACAAAAGCTGATGAAGGGATACTTGTCGGGTATTCCCTTGTCAGCAAAGCTTACCGAGTCTACAACAAGAAGTCTAAGCTAGTTGAAGAATCTTCTGATGTTGTATTTGAGGAGATCCCAAAAGTGATTGATCATTCAGGAGATGTAGAAGGAGTTCAATTCGAACTTAGGAAATTAGGATTGGATGAAAGTCCAAGTATTGGAGATGTTGCGGATGAGTCTGATGATGGTGAGCCTAGACTACATGGAGCTCAGCCTGACCCTGAGTCTGAGCCTATGTCTAGTGAAACCATCCAAGAAACACCTCCAACACCAAGGCAAACTCGGTTAGCCTCTAGTCATCCCCAAGATCAAATTGTTGGAGATATCCATCATGGGGTTAGAACAAGATCATTCTTTAGGAATGAGGCTAATGAGGTCGCCTTGATTTCTGAAATTGAACCTAGAGTAGTTGACGAAGCATTACATGATCCCAATTGGATTATTGCTATGCAAGATGAGTTAGGTCAATTTGAAAGAAGCCGAGTTTGGGACTTAGTTCCTAGACCTAAGAAGACCATAATTATTGGAACTAAATGGGTCTTTAAGAACAAATTGAACCATAAGGGAGAAATCGTAAGAAACAAGGCACGCTTAGTAGCCAAGGGCTATAGTCAAGTTGAACGTCTTGATTATGGTGAGACATATGCTCCCGTGGTACGATTGGAGTCCATTCGACTGATGCTTGCATTTACAGCACATAGAGGTTTCAAACTCTATCAAATGGATGTGAAATCGGCCTTTTTAAATGGTTTCATTAAAGAAGAGGTCTATGTTGAACAACCACCGGGGTTTGAAAATTTCGAATTTCCAAACCACGTGTTTAAGCTAAAGAAGGCTCTTCATGGGCTAAAACAAGCATCTCGTGCTTGGTAGGAGCGGTTGTCAACATTTTTTATTGAAAAAGGCTTCGTGAGAGGTCAAATAGACCCTACACTATTTCTATGTAAAGATGGTGAAAATATTTTTGTAGCCCAAGTATATGTCGATGACATAATTTGTGGCTCCAATAACAAGGGCTATTTGAATGAATCCATTGAGCACAGGAGAGTGAATTTGAGATGAGTCTAGTGGGAAAATTGACTTTCTTCCTTGGACTTGAAATCAAACAAACAAGAGAAGGGATTCATGTGCATCAATCCAAATACACTCAAGAGATGCTCAAGAAATTCAATATGAGTGACTCAAAGGAGGTAACCACTCTCATGGCGACTAACACGCGATTAGATAATAATGAGAGTGGGAAGCCAGTTGATTTGACCCAATATAGAAGCATGATAAGTAGTTTGCTATACCTCACAGCGAGTCGCTCGGACATCCTTTTTGCTGTGGGTATGTATGCTAGGTACCAAGTATGTGCCAAGGAATCTCACTTAATTACTGTTAAGAGAATTTTGAGATACCTTAAGGGCACAATTGGAGTTGGTCTATGATAACCCCAGACAGAGTCTTTTGATTTGATAGGTTATACCGATTCCGACTATGCTAGGTGCAAGTTGGATCGAAAAAGCACAAGTGGGGGATGTCAATTCTTAGGATATTCATTGGTGAGTTGGTCAAGTCGGAAGCAACATTGTGTTGCTCTCTCCACGACCGAGGCAGAGTATATTGTCATGGGAGAGAGTGTGTCACAATTGTTGTGGATGATACACCCTTAGAGGACTATGGATTATCTTACAAGGGTGTGCAAGTGTTGTGTGACAACATAAGCACCATAAACCTTACAAAAAATCTAGTCCACCATTCAAGGATCAAACACATTGAAGTGCGTCATCACTTCATTAGAGATCATGTTCCTAGAGGAGATATTGTACTCTCACATGTTGAGTCCAAATCTAATCTAGCGGACATTTTCACCAAACCACTCCCTGAAAGTGAATTTAGCTTTTTAAGGAGGGAGTTGGGGATGTGTCGTGTACAATAGGATCATGGTGAAAACCCTTCATGGTCATTCCTAATTGTTGGGCAACTTGGGGACATCTCACACAAACTATAGGATCTAACAAAATGTTTTTGTATTACTAGAAATGGGGTGAGATATTAGGATCAACCAAATTATTCAAAATGTATCATGCATCCATTGAATAATGAGGTTGAAGAGATAATGATCATTAATTTGACCAAGTATGGGAAAAATCAATGCATAATACATGTATATTTGGTTCCAAGAACATACTTGAACATTCCAATCGAGTAAAATTGGTTGGAGCAATGTCTTGATACAAACTTGTTTTGGGTTTTTGATACAAACTTGTTTTGGGTTTTTGAACGGAGTTTCTGGAACGTATCAGAATTTCAGAAACTTATCTGAAATCTGATCGGTCCATAGATCGATCAGGAACCCTCCTGATCGGTCATGGTGACCAATCAGGAATCGGTATGATCGATCCACAGACCATTCATAAATCTTTCTGTATCGAACAGCAACGAACCTGACCGATCAAGATATTCCCTGATCGGTCAAGCAGACCGATCAGGCCTTTCCCTGATCGGTCAAGGAGACCGATCAGGGCTCTTCTGACTATGTGTGACTGATAACATTATGTTGTGCTTGTTTGTTTCGGTTTTATTTTAGTCATCAGCTCTATTTTACTCCTTACTCTATTACTTCGTGTCATATGATGCATATACATATTGTACCATGATATATTTCTGCTATATGTTTTTCATATGTCATTCAACATTACTTTTCGTTTCTTTTGGTTTGGGGAGAGAACCTTGTTTTAAGGGGGAGGTTTTAAACTTAATAACCAGTCTACACCCTTTTCGGTGTTTGACAAAGGGGGAGAGGATGGTTAGTTAAGTTTAGGATTTGTTACGAACTTAACTATTGTAGGGGAGGATTCTGATTCCCTTGCGATAATAAACTTGACTCTTATACCTAAACTTAAATCGTGTTATCAAATAACAAAAAGGGGGAGATTGTTGATGCAATCTGACCTGATTGTTGTTTTGATGTTGACACCGATTTAAGTTCGGTTGAGTGAAAATTGAGATCAGATAGTTAAGTTCGGATTAAATGTACTGGTCAAAGAGGGCTCGGTAGATCGTTCTCCGGACTTTAGTCAGAGAGGGCTCGGTAGCTCGTTCTCTGGACCGAGATGAGTCGGAGAGGGCTCGGTAGCTCGTTCTCTGGATTTAGGTCAGAGAGGGCTTGGTAACTCGTTCTCCGAACTTAGGTCAGAAATGGCTCGGTAGCTCGTTCTCTAGACCGGGTTGAGTCGGAGAGGGCTCGGCAGCTCGTTCTCTGGACCGGGTTGAGTCGGAGAGGGCTCGGTAGCTCGTTCTCCGGACTTTGGTCAGAGAGGGCTCGGTAGCTTGTTCTCTGGACCAGGATAAGTTGGAGAGGGCTCGGTAGCTCGTTCTCCAGACCAGACTGAGTCAGAGAGGGTAAGGGAGTCTGTTCTCTAGACTCAGGTCTAACTTGAGTTAGTCATGGTCAGAATTGGGCCATGAATTAATCAAGTGATTTGGCTGGATCGGTCTGGAATCCAATTAGGGAGTTGGCACAAACTCTCTTGATAGTAGATCGGTCACAGAATCGATCCAGGATGTCTGATCGGTCTGTTGACCGATCCAGAAAGCTTCTGAGGAAACAGAAGGTTGTCTGAACGGTCTGGTGACGATAAGAAAACATTCTGTGAGGTCACAGAAATATTAGTGATCGATCAGTGTGATCGGTCAGAACCTGCCTGGACCGATCAGGATCCTGATCGGTCCAGAACCTTCGCCTTGACCGATCAGGAGGTTGCCTGATCGGTCACCTTGACCGATCAGGTGACTTGATCTGAATTTCCAGTATGTTTAAGGATCGGTCTGGTGACCGATCTCCTGGTCTCTGATCGGTCAGTGAGAACAATCAGAACATCACTGGATCGATTAGAAAAGAGTCTGATTGGTCAAGAGGTTGTCTGATCGGTCAAGATGACCGATGAACACCTCAGAACTTTAATTCAAATTGTTGTCAGTTTTCTGATTTGCTTCTGATTTGCTTCGCTAATGAATCTATAAGTGTGCAGATATCACAGAGCTTGGAAAGTCAAATGAAGGAGTAAGAAGAAGGGTCCAGGGTGACTTTCGCTGGTGCTATTTTGTTTGATATATACTTGCAGGTTTCAATGGCACCTGACAACCTGAAGCTTAAGCTGAAGAGGATCAGTATGCTGAGAGCTCATAAGGGGTCAGTAACCTGAAGCTTCAGCTGAAGAGGATCAGTAGGCTGAGAGCTCAGAAGGGGTCAGTGGGTGACGAGGCCTGTAGGTGTACAGGAGAGAAGCTTAAGAAGAAGAGGTTGGCGAAGCAGAGAAGACAACTAACAGACAACGAAACAAGGAACAATAGAGCAAAGGGTTTTGGCTGTTGAGTTGAGTTGTTGGCGCTCTCTATATTCTTCTTCGTGTTTGAGCTTTCTTACTTCTGGTGCTTGTGCTCTGTTGAGTAAGCTTCTCTTGTCTCTCATGCTTAACTTGATATATTGCTGAGACGTTTGTGGAGAGGTTACTCCACCGAGAAGGAGAAGTTTTTAGCCGGATTCATTACGGGGCCTGATCTGCCGAAGATCAAGGGATCGCCCACCTCACGGGCACGCCAAGGAGTAACGGCAAGTTATCCCCGAACCTTGTAAATCCTTTTGTTATTCTCTGCTTTAGTTTCTTTCTGTTTTGTTTTCCGTTGCTACTAACCTGATCGTAGGAAGAAAGAAGCAAGTTTTGGTGGGTGGCTATTCACACCCTCCCCTCTCTAGCCATCCCAAGATCCTAACACTACGGACTCCCGACCAAGAGTCAAAATCCCTAATGCCTCGCGGTGCTACGGATGCCCGGAGCACTTAGGCTGGACTGTGTAGACACCCGACCAAGTAGGCGAGACTCTAGCCTGGGACAAGTTGCGCCACGATGCTAACGGTTAAACTGATCTACCCGACAAAAGGGGAACAAGCAAGACATCAAGACATTTATACAGACATGCACACACCAAAGGTAACAAATATTTTCCTTAATTTATAGGGGAAATACATTGATGACAACATCTTAGAGAAATACCAAAGCTACAATCAAAAGATCCGGTAAGGGGAATCACTCCTCTACTCGGGCTTTTCTTCACTATTGCAATATCCCCGTAGAGTCGCTTGACTCGAAACCGTCTTCCAATTGTCGGTGAGCGGGGATCCATGCGCGTCATGATTGAAATCCTTGAGTCTTCGGCCGTAATGAAAATATCTCATCCGTCATCCGCGTAGCCAGTGTCAAACGAGGATGCCTGAGGTAACACATGGGTGTGACAATCCCATCTGAAGACCCCGACCACCTCTTCCCACAAGGAAACATCCAACAACAAGGACGACACAACATTCAGAAGGAAGAGGAGGGGGAACAACAGCTGCAATTTCTCTCCGGAGAATGACACTGCATCAAGACGCAAAAAAGAATTGTCAAGCAAGAGGAGAGGAAGCGGTGGCTACACCCCTCCCTCTTGGTGATGGTACTGCACCGTCCCCGGCAAACACCATCCGATCCCCAAAACTCGGGGAAACGAGGATTCGGAAGAGGATGGCGTTTGAGGTAGACAGGGGACGTACCGCCATGGGACACCCAAGGGGAGGCAACCAGAGGATATGTCATCTCCGTCATGCCCCCTGGTGGATCCCGTGATGTCTCTTCTGGACTCCTAGGATAATCCCGGAGTCCCACCTCCGCCAGGATCTTCAGCGAGACCTTGGACATCATCTCCACCATGCTCCCAAGCAAGTAGTGTGAAACATGAAGTTCCACCTTCACCGGGCCCTTCGGCAAGAAACACTACTGTGCCTTCGCTATCCTCCCCGGCGGCGTCAACAACTCCCGCCGGAAAGAGGGGCAAAGGAAAGGGCACTGACATCTCGCCACAAAGAGTCTGTCAAGGGCAGGAAAGCGGAATGAATGGGGAAGAATGGTTCACCCCTCTCCCCCTATCTATAGTGACCACTGCTTCTCCGCGCATTTAATGTCGGCAGGGCACGAGAACAGCAACAGACGCCAGCTTTGAAGCATCGCATCGATTGGCATGCCTTCGCCACGCTTGGGAAATCGCAACACTTTATAAGACAATCCAAGAGATCGCGGGGGCGACGGTTCGTAAGCCGCTAGCATTTTCCAAAAGAGAAGAGTCGATGGGGGCCACACAGGGGAATAAATGTGAGCCTGACATTTGAGCTTGCGGAGTTATCTTGGGAGGACCGTACCCCGGATTAACCCCGAAAAACTTCTATCTTTCTATTCTCTGAACCCTCGCTGCAAAGACATGTGACACGTGGAACCACACGCAAAAGCATGCACAAGGTAGCAAGGTAAAGAAATATGATCATTTTCATCAAAATTGATACATCAGGGCCAAGCTCCCTGATCGACACCTAACCCTGCAACTCTTGGGCCTTGGGAGAGAACCCCTCTCAAGCTCGGTCATCACTCATAAATTTGGGTCAACACCTGGAGGCAGAAGTTGATCCTTCTTCAACTGGTCGATGACCCCGTGGAAGCCTTGCTTCAAGCGCCTCATTACCTGGTCCGCAAGGATATCGGCGAATTCATCTGATTCCAGGAACTTAGCCTTGAAGTCTACCTCAGCCTCTCTTGTTCTAGAAGTCTCAGTCGCTCAAAGGTCACGCAGCTCAGCCTCAGTAGCCTCCTTAGCGCCCCTCAGTTGTTCCACCTCAGTAGACATTCTATCTTGCTCTGTCAGGGCCTCCCTGAGTCTATCTGACGCGACCCATACCTCCGAGCGAGCCTGGGCTAGATCATCCTCGAAGACGGATACGCGATCAGTCGTCATCATAAGGTCAAACTCCTTCTAGCCAAGCAGCTGCGCTTGATTCTGAATGCGCACGTTCAACCTCTCGGCTGAGGCCTCCATAAGTCGGATGTCGCCCGACAACTTCCTCTCTCTCTCATCCGAAGCTGATCCCGCTCCTGCGTCACCTGGAGCAAGTCCTTGGTAAGGGCCACTGCCCGCTCGGAAGGCAACCATTCACGGTGCCGGGAGCCATGTAGGGCGGATTCCTTAGTCATCAAGGTATTCAGCTGATGCTCCACCTTCGCCCGTAAAGCTCGGCTAACCCCGCTTGCATAAGACCCACCCAATGCTCGTGGTCGGCTGTAGCTTCCGCTCTCAAGGCCCGGCGAGTTAAGGCCTCAACCTGGGGCCAAGAGTATAAACCTCGACCGGCTGTTAGGCAGTCTTCAGCCGCCTGGCATTGCACCAAGGAGTTAAATCGAACATACAGGAGAAAACAACCTATGTAACAGTAAACTACACCTTCAGAAGGGTCTCCCGGAGAGTGGTTAGGGGTCCGGCAGAGACTCGTACGGTTGCTCCTCCTGGGGACCTTAAGGTGTCAGCCCACCCCTCGGATGGTGACAAGTCCCGTCGAGGAGGAAGTAGCTGGACAACTTGAGCTTCAGGAGGCAAGCTAGAGGGGCCGGAGTCACCCTCCTCAGAACTGGAGATCCCCTCGGTCGGAATCTCCTTCAACTGCACTGGGGGAAAGGATTGCATGGAAGCCTCCAATGTTGCATCCAACCTCTTTTTTAGGCGGTCAAACTTCATCCGGTATTGAGTACGCAATACCTCCTTACCCTTCGGAGCCTCGGCCATGTCAATTAAGGAAGAGCCGGAGGTCGGGACGCCTACCTCTGGAACTGCGGCCGGCGGAACGAGGGAAGATACGAGAACGGATTCCTCAACCTCGAAAGGAGAGGCAACCTCCACAGGGACTGGGGGAAGGGGGTTGGGACCACCGAAGTGCAGCCTTTTCCATCTAGGGCCCAAGCCCTCCGAAACTCATCTTTTCTGCCGACCAATGACCTATATTGGTAAGGGGACGGTAGGAGGGGAGGTCCCCTCGTTGACCTCCTCTGAATGAACAGTAGCTGAGGGAGGGCCATCACCTGAAGGAAGATCCGCCACAGGGTCAACCGACGAGCCAAAAGGCCCCTGGCTTGCAACAGGCGGGGGTGTAGCAGTAGCCTCTGCCCTTCCGGGTGAGGCAGGCCCATGGGATGAGTCAGCGGTCCCCTCCGAGGATTCGGCAGGCGCAGGGGGTGCCTCAAGAGCAGTCGGGGGAGGAGTCAATGCCTCCTCCCACTTAATAAGTCGGTCCATCACCCTGGCAAACATGACTTCCTCTGTAATATTCAGACAAGAAAACATCAGTTAGAACTAATAAGCATTGATGGAAAAGACGAACATACCGAGGCTGGGGGCTAATTCGGGTCACTTTGGGGCTAAGGCCCGCCCAGTACATGAGCTCCTCACTCTGCATCAGTCCAGGGCCGCTGAACTCCATGCTGGAGAATACATTCCTAGCGCGCTGGTACGCACGACTCTGGAGAAACTCCCCTAGAGAAGGAGGAGTCGGTAGAACCTCTATCCAACGAAGAGGACTGAAGGGCAACACGGGCAGTTGGATGAAGAAAAACTTCTCCTTCCACCCTTTGTGCGAAGAAGGGAACCCTCCTAAGAACCTATGGTCCGGACGCGCCGAAAAGCTAAAGACCCCTCTGGAGCCGATCGGAATAAAGAAAGAATGAAAGAGACGAGGGGTTAAGAGGAGGTCAAAAAGCTTGAAGATGATATATGCCCCTCCCATCTGAGCAAAGACATTAGGAGTCATCTGGTGAAAGGGGATATCGAAGTAGGAGGCTATATTCATGAAGAAAGGGGGGATAGGGAAACGAAGTCCTGACTCCACTTGCCCCAAAAAGAAGGTCGAAAAGCCTGCAGGAGGCTCCACTGGCGTCTGGTCTACCGGGGGGATAACCATCACCATCTCAGCCGGAATGTCGTAGGCCTCAATGGCCGACTGCAGATCCTCCGGTCTCACTCTCGAGGAGACTGACTCGTACCACTCCGCCCAATAACCTTCCATGATTCCTAAGGGAAAAGATGAGGAGGAAGCGAACTACTTACGTTCGAAAGAATCCTTAGAGAAGAAAAGAGAGACGAGGTGCCCCCAGTCACGCAGTCAGAAGTTGCCCGAAGATCCTCGCCTTCCCTTCTTATACCAAGGAAGCCGCCTTTGTTAACGCAATAGGGACGAAACACGTGGAAAGCAAGAAACTGCCGCATCGAGGCTACACCAGAGACAGTCGCCTGATGTGAGCCAGTTATAGTGGCGCATAGTAAGAAGACGTGCAGAGGGCCGTTGAAACACGTGACGATGGGGCATTCGCAGGAGGACTCTGTCGCCATCAAGGAGCGTCATGCGCCTTTATATCGGAAGGGCAGGTATCATTGCGATACTTTGAAAGCCGTAGGATCCTTTCGGGAAGGCTGAAACCAAAAAGGAAATTCCTAGGAATCAGGGGCAACCTCTACCATCCTAGAACCCCACATGACTACTAAAGGAACAGTAATGGATACAAAGACCCACAGGGGCACAGCTTCTTCATCACTACACTAGTCTGATCAGTCAGTCATACTTCCTTCGATCATACTTGAAGGGAGGGACTTGTGATGGGGTTGAGTAGCCCGCGGCGAGCACGTGGGATAAATAAGTTGCGTAGCAAAACGTAATGAGTCTGAGCGACTCCTCTGTTAGAGCTCTCGGGACACTTTCAGGAAGAGAGCCTCCAGGGACCCTCTCGAGAGATACGCCTGGAAGGTCAGATCGGAAAACCCCTCTTGGGATCGCCTCGGGAAGCCGGGTCCCGAGATTACCTCGGGGAAGTAGAGCGCCTGCGATTGCCATGGCCAGAAGACCCCGAGATCACCTCTGGGAAGCGGAGTCCAAGTTGCATTCGGCCTCAAGTAACGATTCCCCCCTTTTTTCTCGGACTTATGGATAAGCATCCCCATTGACGCGGAGTCATCATGACCCTTAAATGCCGCAAAGGGTCGAAACACATAATGACGGCGTGGACCGTTTCAAAGGTTATCCAGTAACCACTAAAGAGGGGAGACATGGCACAGATCATGGGGACACGCCAAGGCAGCCGCCGCGGGTATAAAAGGTAGTCCAACCCCTCCGATAAAGGGGTTATGCTCTCTTTGCTACTCATATATTTTTCCTACTTACTACTCACCTTCTCCATCGAGACACTGACTTGAGCGTCAGAGTGGGCTCCGCCAGACAACCTCCGGCCTGTTTCCCTAACGCTCGTGTTGATCTCGCAGGGCACAGAGTTCCTCCTCTCCTGTCGGCATCCACGTGAACTGAACCTCGATGACTGGTCATCGACGTCGATTCATTCCGGAACCAATACTAAAATACGCCCTCCCGAGACAATGTCGCGGGTTCACGGTTGCCAATTTCACAGTGAGATCGATATTTACAATTGCATTTGACTACTGTTTAGGAGGACTCTTAGTTATTTTTTAAATTTTAACTATATAAAAATACTTTTGAATGTTTGTGAATGTCAAATTCTACTTTAACTTCTGTAACTTTTACTTAAAAATTAAAAAAAATTAATTTTTTTTTGCTTTTGTATTTTTACTTATGGTCCAGAATTAAAAATTGACATTTATACCCTTAATAGATTTATCATTTTACATAATTTCCACCACGCTTTTAAATAAAATTTTATATATTTATATAATTTATACTTTTAAAAATGTTTATACATATTTTTATAAATTTATATAAATTTTATTATTTTTTATATTTTTATATTTATTAATTTTATATCTTTTTTAAACATATATATTATTAAAATAATAATTTTGATATAATATTTAAAATATAATAATAAATATATAAAACATTATTGATGATATATCAAAATTATATTTAGATAATTGAAAAAAAATAATTTATATAGTTTAAGGATATTATTGTCATTTAACTAAACATTAAACTTGAAAGTAATTATTCACCAAACACATAAATTTTATATTGTATCAGGTTTTTACTTCTATTTCCAAACAGTACTCCATATTTTAATTTCTCACTGACTTCAAGATAATCTCTATAAGAATCACTTTTTGAGAAGTAAAAGTTATTTCAAACACTCCCTAAGTAGAGTAGCTAAGGCTATCTATACCCCAAAACAAGAGGCAAATAGTTTGGACTTAGTTAACATTGCTCTAATCAAATACTTGTACCTACCATAGGTAAGTTTTGATATGGTCAACCGAATCAAGTTAGGTGTTGTTATGTTTAATCTCTATGTCTAAGTGTGCAGGAGCTTCCTATTATATTTAATCCATGTGTCTAAGTGTGCAGGAGCTTAGGAACGCAGGAAGTCAAGCAGAAGACGCAGCAGTCGAGAAGAATGACATGAGATGGCAGTCGACGAGCTTGATGCATCCGAGGGACGCAAAGGTCTGCGGAAGAGTACGTCGGTGGAGCGAGAAGGACGTGTGCAACGTCTGAAGGATGAGAAACCGATGGTAAACACGCTCGAGGAGAAGACTGGAGGAGGGTTCAGATGAGCCCAACTCTAGAAGGCCCGAGATCAGCCAAAAAGACCCGCTGGAAACTGGTTAGCACTGGGTTGACCAAAAGTCACTCGGGCGCCTGAGTCCACTCGAGCGCCCGTGAATGAGGGTGCCCCTATGCACTAGGGCGCCCGTGTTCCCTAGCGCCCAAGTGCATATAAGCGCCCGAAAACGATAATTCATCCACAGCTAGCCGTTCGCGAACGTTGCGCAGGGGATAACCCCTGAGCCACGTGTCAGGTGCCTCCAAGCATTCAGGCGCCCCTGTAGGGTCACGTCAGCGATCGGATAAACTTCATTGGGGCTATAAATAGATCCCCAAAGTTCAGTTACTTTCAACAATTTTTTTGTACACGAATTTCTTTCTAAGTTTCTATTATTTTCTTGAGTTCTTTATTCTGTAAAGAGGTTTCTCCACCTCAAGGAGTTAATCAGAAGATCCAACTTTATTCTACCTTGGATTAGCAACCTTCCTAGTTGTAAACTAAGTAAATCAGTTGTGCATCTTTTTCTTTTATTTATTGCTTTAATGTTATTAATCTGTTTATATTATTTGTGGAACTAATATTGATCTTTGTTTAAGCAAGACAAAATATAAATTTATATTTGTAAGGGCAATTCACCTCCCCTCTTATCGACTGCACAATCATCGACAAGTGGTATCAAAGCCAAGATGCTCCAAAAGAACTAACCGCCAACTGAAGCACTTACAAAATGGTTGGACCAATTATCTCACCGCCAAAGTTTGAGGGGAGTTCGCTAATTGAAAGTGAAAAATGTAGGTATTTTTAAAACTAACTTTAAACTATTACTAATTATGAAACATGGTTTTGAAGTTCATAAAGACGACAACAACAAAGACAAAGATGAAAGTCTGTGGACAAAGAAAGAGCAAGCGGAGTTTATAGCAAACAGGAAAGCGAAATTTTATCTGCTAACCGTTCTACCGGCGCAAGAAGTCAACCGTATTGGAACCTACAAGTTAGCAAAGGAACTTTGGGTAATGTTCCTGGAGCTTCACGAAGGTATTTCTGAAACAAAGATGGCAAAACGAGATCTGCTCCGAAACTAACTCAGCAATCTCTGAATGGAAGAAGGAGAATCAGTTGCCCAGTTGCACGCCAAAATCAAAGAGCTGATCACGGGACTTAAGAACCTCGGAGAAACTGTAACGAGTCGCGACGCACAGAGGTATGTCTTAAACGCATTCCCGAGGACCCTAGATTGGACTTCCGTAACAGGCGCGTACTTCATATCTAAAGATCTTGAGGTGAGTACATTAGAACAATTATTTTTGACATTAGAACTTCATGAATCTCGATATGCAGGAAAGAGTAAGATGGATAACATAGCCCTAAGCACGAAAAAGATCCAACACGAGGAGGAATCCTCAAAAGATGAAGAAGACACAGCATACATGGTAAGAAAACTATCCAAGTATTTCAAATCTAAAAGACTTAATAAAGTGTAGGGTAAGAAACGTTCCCCAAAGCAAAGGAAGATCCGTTGCTACAATTACGAGGAAGGACACATCAAGGAAAACTGTCCGAGGCTAAAGGTGAACAAATCCAACAAGGTCAAACATAAGAACTTTAAAGTCACATAGAACGAATGATCATCAGATGAGTCCAATCTCATGGAACACGACGGATTTGCGCTAATGGCCACCCATGAAGAAGAAGAAACATAAGAACTTAAAAGCCACATAGAACGAATGATCATCAAATGAGTCCAATCTCATGGAACACGCCGGATTTGCGTTGATGGCCACCCACGAAGAAGAAGAAAGTATCGATGAAAAGGGAGTTCTGAAGATAGCAACGATAAAGGGGGAGCTTCGGAGTTCGAAAAAGATATGCTAAGTAAGGTATATTTTCTACCTCCTGATGAACTTTATTCAGGTATTAAGGCAATAATGAAATCAATATGCAAATTAGAAAACAAAAAATTAGAACTGAAAAAATAACTAGCTTCTTCATTCCCACTTGAAATATTTAACAAATTAAATATGAAAATGAAAAGCTAAAGGGAGAAATTGAAATATTGAAATGCATGCTCTAAAGTTCCTAGTTTTAAAATTAGATATACTAGAGGATTAAATTAGTATTTATGATTTCATAGATGCCAAATTGTAAAAATTCCTCAAACTTATATTCCACCTAAATTTTTTATTAATCCTGTTGGAAAGAATTTATATTGGGTCCCAAAATCTATAATAAATTATTAGATTTCATTTATCACTTGTTTATCAATTAGTAATTAATTATTTTTTGGTAATTAATGCATTATTTGTAATGTTGTTGAAATTTTTTTTCTTTCCGGTGACATAACTATTGTAGAAAAATTAGTTTAATATTTTTTGATAATAGAGTCTGTTGTGAGCTATCCACAATTTTTTTATTTGAAATTTTGAATAGTTAAACAGATTTATTATGATTTTTCATTCGAAAACATATTTTTAAATTTTAAAAATATATTAAAAATTAACTTCATCGAATCTGATTTTTTAGGATATATGGATTATCTTTTAAGCGTTGAGAAAAAATTTCAAATTTATTTGAAGTCAAAATCAAATTTTAAATTTTTTCAAAATTATCAATTTTAAATTCAAAATTATCTTCTTAGAAGTTAGAAAATTAATTTTACTTTGACAATGTTTATAAAGATGCGTCTGCAAAAATTCTAACTTAGTTAAAAATTTAAGTAATTTTTGTGTAAAAATAAACTTTTTATAAATTGTTTTTCAAAAATTGGACTTTGGATTTTAAAAATAATTTTTTGACCAAAGTATGAAAAATAAACTAACTATTATGTTAGATATGTTCTCAAAAATTTTCAAAATTTTTAGATGCTTAAATAATTTTCTATGAATTTTTATAAGTCATTCTTAGTAGTGTTAATTTTTCCATTAACATATTTTAAATTTTGATGTGATTAAAGAGGGAGAGAATAGGATTAAATTAAGGGGGAGGCTCAATTTTAATTTTTTTTTTAAACTACATTGTCATATATTTATTTTTGTAATTTTATATGTTCTTTTACCCAAACTTAACTCGGATTTATGCAAATAAAAAAGGGCAAGATTGTAAGTACCTAACTCGGATTTATACATATCAAAAAGGGAAAGATTGTAAGTATCCTAGGTAAGTTTTGATATGGTCAATCATAGTTAGATCCTGTTATGTTTGATCTCTGTGTCTAAGTGTGCAGGAACTTAGAAGCGCCGAGAGTCGAGCAGAAAATGCAGCAGTCGAGAAGGATGACACGAGATGGGAGCTGACGGGCTCGATGCATTTAAGAGACGCGGAGGTATGTGAATAGAGCTGTCAATTTGAGTTGGGTCTGTCAGATTGGCCCGTCCCGCCAAATAATGTAAGCGGGTTGGGTTGAAATTTTATCAACCCAACCCCGCCGTGGGCCGACCCGCCTAGGCTCGCGACTCGCATGGGTCGACCCACGACGGGCTTGGGTTGGCCCGCGAATTGAGAAACACATGTTAATTAAATTTTATATCAATTTATTATCTTTCTTTGTTATAATTTTAAAATAAAAATAATATTTTTTATCGGACATGAGTACTTGTTTGTATCTATTTACATTTAAAATACGTGTTTCTAGATATATTTGATTGATGAAACTTTTCCGAAGGAAAATATTGAAGATATGAACTTTTTTATAAAAAAATTGATGGGCCTGCGGGTTGGCCCGCCTAAACCCGCGACCCGCATTAGATTGGATTGGGTTGAGGATTTCCCAACCCACCACGATGACGGGTCGGCCCACCCCGCCCCGCCAAATGGTCGGCTCGCTATCGGCTGACCCGCCCCGCCACAGGTTGGCTCGTCTGACAACTCTATCTACGGAAGAATACGTCAAAGGGATGAGAAGTCGGGGGGAAGCGCGCTCGAGGAGAAGGCTGAAGGAGGATTCAGATGAGCCCAACTCTGGAAGGCTCGAGATCACCCAAGAAGACTCGCTGGAGGCTGGTCAGCATTGGGCTGACCGAAAATCACTCGGGCACTTGAGTCAACTCGAGCTCTCGTGAATGGGGGCGCCCCTATGCACTAGGGTGCCCGTGTTCCCGAGCGGCACAGTGCATACAAGTACCCGAGAAGCGATAATTCATCCATAGCTAGCCGTTCGCGAACATTGCGCAGAGGATAACCCCTAAGTCACGTGTTAGGCGCCCGAAGCACTTAGGCGCCCCTATAAGGCTACATCAGCGATTGAACAAACTTCACTGAGACTATAAATAGACCCCAGAGCTCAATTACTTTCAGCAATTTTTTGTACACGAATTTGTTTCTAAATTTCTATTGTTTTCTTGATTTCTTCATTCTGTAAAAAGACTTCTCCGTCCCAAGGAGTTAATTAGGAGATCGAGCTTTATTCTGCCTTGGATTAGCAACCTTCCTAATTGCAAATCAAGTAAATAAGTTGTGTCTCTTTTTCTTTTATTTATTACTTTATGTTATTAATCTGTTTATGTTATTTGTGAAACTAATCTTGATCTTTGTTTAAGCATGATAAAAGATAAATTTATATTTACAAGGGCAATTCACCCCTCTCCTCTGCCGACCGCATGATCACCGGCAATACTAACTTCTTGCCAGTCCTCAATGATCTAAATCAGTTCGACAAAACATATTATATAAAGAAACAATAACCATTTACTGCCGCTAAGGATTTACACCAATGCTATAATCTCTACAAGAATCAAACAATGAGCAAATATTTCATTTTGACATTACAATATACTTACTCTTGATTCCAGAAAATGGGCAAACCAGTAAAGCAAATTTCTGATACGATAAAGAGATCGAAAGACATGGTAAAATAGTTGTTTAGAAAACATGAAAAAAAAAAATACTTGACCTGGAGGTCTTATTCGTATATCCGTTTTCTCTTTAAGATTGTTGGAAATATGGTGACGAATCCAATCAGGAAGAGTACTACGAGGGTCTTCATGTCGTACAGATCTCTAATTGACTTCAAGTCACCCAGAGCAAGGCCAGCCTGAATACATCACAAGAATGTATATGATGGTTAGAGTTGAACTTAGCTTGCTTCGAATTGAATTCATTAGCAGGACGAATAGTCCCATTTAGAGAAGCGAAAAAACGATGCGTTCAGTAATTTGTGAACTATGATCAATTGAAAATTATCATCATCGATGGATGTGCATAGTGCAAATTCTTCTCATGATAATGTGTTTTGCACATGATGGATGCAAGCAATATGCGACATCACAATTCATATCAAGAAAAAAAAACTCTAATCATGTATAAGATATACAATAAAAAAAATGAAAAGTTGCATATGTTGTAAAAATTGCTAGATTCAAGAACCCAAGTTTCAGCCTCGGTGATAGTTATGTATCAACCATATCACCCAACATCTACAAAGCGTGTGAACTGGAACAGGGTGGCAGAGCTCCATAGAACTGATGTATGGTTGAAAGACATACCATCTACCAGGTGCAAGCACATGAACTGGAAAAAGGTGACAGGGCTCCATAGAACTAATGCACATGACATAGTAGTTTTTTTGCCTGGATATGCCATCCAAAGTTGTAGTCCCAAGTGCTAACATAGATTTCAAAGAAGAAAGGTCAATGCCATGTGATTTCTCTCTCTAATACTCTTCCTAGATCTCTGCATACAATAGACTCTTTCCCGGACTCTGCATTGACGGAAGCTTCGTCCACCGGGTTGTCCTTTATACTCTCCCTAGATCTCATGCAAGCGCAAATGAAGACAGAGGGAGATCCTTCCATTCCTTTCTACCTAATCCAAAATTAATGTCCATAGTTCAGTCAAATTCAATTAAATGACTCCACCAAACTATATGCCTAAATTGGATCAAATCTGAGCCCCAAACCAACCTTAATTAGTAAAACCATGTCCAACCCTAGAGTTCATCTTAAACCCTCCAGAAGCCAATTCAAGTCATTAAACTCAATTAAATCTAATTTAGGTCCAACTCCAAAAATTTCACCATCATTTTGACTGAACTAAAAATTACTACAACATACAAGTATGTAATAATACATAAGTATTATATTAGGTAACAATAGATCTCTACAATTTGTTTTCAGGTATTACAAAATTTAATTGATTATATTCTTCTTTTAAGAAAATAGACCAAGTGAGAAGAATTTGGAGAGGTGAGCCAGCCTAGAACATAGTCAACATATATGACCTGTGGAGACCCATAGCACATGTCTATATATGTCAATACCATTTTAAAGTGTCAGGCAGAGACAAAAGTGGAATAAGCAGAATATTAGACCTTGCTCTTTGTTTCTTTCACTGCAGAAGAAATCAAATTCTTCATAATAACAGATTACTGAGTCCAAGTTTGGACAACAAATACAAAAACATGCATCTAAAATGATAAAATGCATAAAGAGACGAGTTAAAGGTTTTAAGCATGGAGATTTGCAAGTCCACTTATCACTGAAACTAAACTAGATACAGAAAAGACAGGACAGGTGAAAGTGGAACCTAACAAAATGAGAACACAAAATGGGTAAATTCTTTTAAATCATAAATGCACTTACTCTGGCAGTTATATAAGATGCTGGAATGAGACCAACTAATGTTGCAAGAAAGAAAGTATGGAAGGGAATGTCAACAATCGGAGATGCCAGATTTATAAATGTGTTCGGCAAAGATGGAGTTATCCTCAGAAAGAGCATGTAATTTAGTAACTTTTCTCTGTGTTTTGCAATCTGTATCCAGAAATAAACATAATTGTATATCAGTTAACCAGAATTTCATTTAGAAGGTAGTTATGGTCTCAAAATGAGGTGACAAATAAACACAGTGTCTGAGAAAATCAAAATGAAGTCTTAGTAAAGAAAACAATTAGTACCTCTGTTTGGAAAAATTTCAACTTATCTGGCCACATCCAGTTAACCAAAGGCCGGCCAACCATCTTTGAAAGAAAATAGCAAGATGAAGCACCGGATGTTGCAGAGAAAACAATCAGAATGATACCTTTTGCCACACCAAAAAGCGCTCCAGCAAGTAATGACAAGAATATGGTTCCAGGTATCATGAATGTCTGCATGAAGATGTAGATAGAACAGTACCCAAATATAAATTTGGCTTGGTAATCTCTCGCATATACAGCCAGATTTTCTCTGCAATAATGATTGAAAATGGGAATGCCAAGTTAACCAAGAGCATGAATTAGGGAGATGAATGAAGTTATATATTATTGTCAAATATTGTATTTAGCCAGGATATCATGAATGTCATCATAAGCCAATAAAGAAGATAATAGAAAGAAGACAAATAGAATGATCTTTTTGTCATTCCAAACAACCAAAGTTGACAATAGAAGATAGTATTATGTCAAGCACAGGGATAATTTTGCTGCTGCTACAAAGCACAAGGATATCAATTAATAGAAATCTCTTTCAAGTTCCAATGAAATAAATATGGAGCAACATTGACTGAATTTTTCACATTATAATTTTCCATATAATATTGTTCAGACAAAAAAATTATCCATACAATATAATTGAGTTGAGTCATGATTACTCTTACTTGTGAATGATTTCATTAACACAATAAAATGATAACTACTCAAATTTCTAGGTTATGATTTATTAGTGCATCCAAAGTATCAAGGATTAAAGCAATGCAACTATTATGGGTTTATAAGATTTAGGGCATAAATGTGGGCACTTATGCAGTGAATACTAAGGAATACTTGAGACTAATTCCATCAATAAAATATATGATATGTATAACCAAGGTTTGAAATATTGTTCTTAGCCAAGGTTTCTGTCCCTGGTCAAAATGATAGTGTCAATCTAACACTATTTTAATTTAATATTATTTTAATACTGACCAACTATATGTTCTTGCTTAGGCACCCACTTATTGACTAAGCCCTATGCAGTGGGTTGCCCACCTACCACTTGAAACTATTTAAAAACCTTTCAATTATTATCAACTCAACCTAAAAACTAAAACACACAAACAAATAATATGTAACTAACCCCACTATACCATTAATATTATTAGTTCAATACACTTGATGCTCCCCCTCAAATTGGAACACAGATACTCTTAATGTCCGTCTTGTTATGTATAGTAGAATATAAACTAGATGCAATAACAAGTGAGAAACACACTACTTGCACATAGACAAGATAAAAGTTCAGTTAATGGAGCACATCACCAACAATCCCTTCAAGTTAATATCAACACACAAGCAACTATGTCTTCAACATAAAATCAATGTATCAACAAAGATGGAAAGAATAAAGAGAGAAAATCCAAGTGAAATGACAATGTAGATAATTCTCCAAACTGTTCTCTTAAATAGGCCTCTTCCTAATGAGGTGATTCCAGTAGCACATAATAGATTGAGGCGAAGAAAAATGCACGAGAGTCCTAAGGAAAAAATGGGCAACATGGCCAGGTCCTTTACTAAACAAAAATAGGAACCAAACAACTTCTCTTTTCATGTTTTCACTGAAGAAGAAAAGCACAGCTTGATGTAAAAAAATAAGAACAAAAAATTTCCTAGTTTTCAGGTCTTCAGTAAAGAAGGAAAGCACAACAAACCTTTTAGCTTTGCTAAAGGTAGAATTTTCTCTATTCAAATGACTTTAAGTGACATATACAACACACATATATGATAAAATAAAATATATTGACAGCACAATATAAAATCCATAATGAAATCATGCCAATAAAGCTACAAATCATTAGTTTAGTGGTTGAATGGTGGATCAATTGGTAGATTGCATGTATCCAAATATTGAACAGTGGTATAGATCCACTAGTTAGACTGCAAATTTGTTGATTTCTTCATAAGCTATAAATTAAGTAATGAAGAATTACAGAATAATGTCAGATAAACAAATTCCACAACACAATGAAACGCTTTGCTATTTCATTACAATTTAGTGTGCATCAATAAAAATAATCTAAAACAAAACTTGACGAGCTCTATATTGATTTAAATTACTAGTAAATGATCAAATATAAAATATAAAAATTTAATTTACTAGTACATATTGAACAATTATTGATACAAAAAATTGAATAATCAACTTGCAATTATATTATAAATATAGAGGATTCTAATTTTTTTTTGTATATTATTAGAATAGGTTAAAATATTGAATGTAATTATTTTCTTATCCCATGTTTGATTATTTAAAATTATAAATGGCATCTTTTGATATATCAAGTTTATGAGTAATTGACCCAATTCTCTAGAAATCTTTCTAACCGGCTCATTTTAATAAATAAGGCTTAATCCGACCTCTTTTTTACCTATTATTTTGCATGAATGTTCAATGAGCTAACACGGCCCAAAGAAGTACTCTGTTATAGTTTTCTAGGTCGCATGGTGGTTGAGTCCAATTTTAATAACTTTGGGTAAAAGGAGTAAATAAGGGAGCAAACACAGAATGCACATGAAATAAGAAATAAGGAGAAATGAGCAACAGAGGTACCTAAAAGTGCTACAAATAGCATGATGAATAAATGCCCAAGGACTCCCCTTGTAGCTTGGCCAAGTGAATATATGCATGCCAAAAATTACAATAGGATGTAGAGAACACACAAAGAAGATGCAAATGGTGTTAAAAGCCCTCACACATGGAGACAAGTTGTCAAACTTTACATGGTGAAGAAATTAAAAGCACCTGGTGATGCCAAGTTGAATATAATGAGAAGAAATAGGAGTTGAGAGTGACACAACGAAGAATGCTAAGATGAGTGATATGTCAAGCATGAACCTTTATGAGTGGCACAACAAAGAATGCTAGCATGCACACCCTTGGAATGTTTTAGCTTAGAAGCTCCACTCATCTTACATAGAAAATGTGTAAATAAGGAGCATCCTATAACTTACATGGTGTATCAGATATAAGTGCATACATAATTTCAAGTTAAAGTGCAAAGAAAAAGGAGATTAAGAGACGCCAAAGTGAATTTAAGACCCCAGTTCGTTGTGATATGATTAGTTGAAGGTTATTAAGTCCTCAGAATAAAGAAAAAAAATTCTACTGCTCAATTAATCAAATATGCTGACAGTTGAAATATATATATCCAAACAGGTCAGCAAGCATCCAAATTGAATACGAAGCATTGAAGTAGCATATGTGCAAGCAACACTCTGGACTACGGCAACATAATTTAATAGAGGATTGAGGAGGACATGAAAAGGAAGGGACTGGAAGGAAAACCAGGAGGAGCTAACAGCTTCCCCCTCCGGTCTGGATTATCAAGCATGACCTCTTTATCCTGTTTTTTCACTGTTTTTGACAAATCATACAGCTCTAAAATTTAAACATGGCTTTCGGATCAGAATTGGCATCATGTTGGTTGAAACTTCATGCGTGAAACAAAGTGCCACAAATTTTGTTTGCTACTCCTAGCAATAAAGGTCTTTTCTGGTTGCATCAGACAAAACTCTATTTAACAAATCCTGAAAACACTTACAATCAAGGGGGCATATAAGGACGAAAACACAAAGGAGGCTAATCCACCGCATTACGTATTAGCAATTTCATGCAAAACAACATGAGAATTAAAAAGGAGCTAACTTGAGGACGCGAAGATCCGAGAGGTTCCGCGGAAGCCTGAGGATCTTATCGTACTCGGCCTCGGGCATTGTAAAGAAGATGCAGCACAGCCCGACAGAGAAGACCAAAAACACGGTCGCCGCGGCAGCAGCTTCCCACCTCGTTAAGGAAGTTGTGGATTCGGCCCTAGGAGGCCTCTTCGACGTGGGCGAGTCGTCCGCTGCGCCTCCATCGGCGCTCTCCTCGTCCCGAGGGCCGGCCGCCATCCTGAACTGCGCCATGGAGGCAAGGGACGGGACCGGGCAGCAGAATCAAGTGGGCGACGGGATCGATTGCAGGAGCTTCGACTGCTTCATGGACGGAGGCGAGAGCAAGATCGCACCATTTAGGAGGAGGAGGAGGAGGATTTCCGCGTGGGATCGAAGAGTTGAAAGGGTCGAAGAAGAAGGTATTAAAGTCGTCGATTGGGTTTTTGGGAAGGGACGAGGAAAGAGAGGGATTTGGTTTATATATTTTTATAGGCGATTTTTTTAAAAAAACATCTTAATTAAAATTATTTTAATTTAATCAAAATCATTTTAATCAAATTATTTATTTCCCCGCCTTGACTATTATTTTCAATGCAAAACTAGAATATTATGATCAAATTAAATTTTATTCCTTGAATTAAAATTATAGTAATATTTTAATTAAAATTAAATCACTTTATAGCAGTTTTGATCAAAAGGACGCCATCTTGATGCAACTTTGACAAACCTTAGTTAAGCTACTCTAAGTTATATATAATTTGGTTAAAATTATTTTAAAGTGGAATACTAAAGGATATTTTAGGTGTTAAATTATTGATAGGTTTTTTTTTACTAATTTAAAAAAACGAATAATTTTTAAGAAAATGAGAATTTTATTGAAAAAAAATGATTAATCAAGTTAGGTAACAACAAATTTGGGATAATTAATTCGATTCCATGAAAATTTTTCACTGACCGTCAGAATAAATCGAAAAGCGGTCTAGAAGCCTAATACCCCATGGTTGCGAGTCTCATTTGAAAAAAAAAATCATATAAAATTCATCATAATTAAAGATCGAATCGTAATGCTTGAGAGATAATTAATTACTCTTTTACTGTATCATAGGTGAATTTTATTGAAATGAAAGAGTTGCCACAATATAGTCCTTTTTATTTTAATTTTGTTATTTTTCATTATTAATTAAGTCAGAGTCAACAATATTAGGGAGCATTTGATTTAGGATAATAGGGAATAGGGAATGGGAATCGATGGTAATCATTTTTATTGACACTTTTTGATAAGTGTTAATGGGAATGAAAATAAGGGAATCATTCTCTCATTTTCATTCCCTACTCTCCCCTCATCAATCAAACTCCTCAATCATTCCTTCATTTTTATATATCCAAAATACTCTTTTTTTAATTTTATATTTTTCATTTTGCTATCTCCTTTTGCATTCACTCATTTGGCTTTTTTTATTTACATTTAAAAATTTTTCTCTACATATTTATTCATTTCTCTCTCTATATTTTCTATTACTTTCTCTCTCTACATTTCACATCTCATTTTCTCTCTATATATTTTTCAATATTACTTTTTCTCTCTACCTCTCTTATCATAATTTATTTATTTTTATTTTTTTTATATTTTATATATCACTTTCTCTCTCTATATTTTCTATATTATTTTCTCTCTCTACACTCTCTCATCTCATTTTCTCTCTATGTATTTTCAATATCACTTTCACTCTCTATCTTTCTTATAATAATTTATTTATCTTTATTTTTTATTTTTTGTATATATTTAATATATATCACTTTCTCTCTCTATATTTTCTATATCATTTTCTCTCTCTCATCTCATTTTCTCTCTTTATATTGTCAATATCACTTTCTCTCTTTACCTCTCTTATCATAATTTATCTATATTTTTCACTTTTTTCAATATTTTCTATATCACTTTCTCTCTATATATTTTCTATATCACTCTCTCTCTCTACCTCTATTATCTCATTTTATCTCTATATATTTTCAATATTACTTTCTCTCTCTACCTATCTTATTATAATTTATTTATCTTTATTTTTCACTTTTCTCTATATCTTCTATCACTTTCTCTCTCTACATTTTCTATATCTTTTTCTCTCTCTATCTCTCTCATCTCATTTTCACTCTCTCTATATTTTTTTTAATGATCTCTCTCTTTATTTTTTTATCACTTCTATCTTATCTTACTTTCTCTCTACTTTTTATTTTCATTTTCTCTATTATTATATTTTTTATCTTTTTTTCCCTTCTGATTTCTTTTTCTACTTATTTATCATAATTTCTTTCTGTATTTTTTTACTTTCTCTCTCAACTCATTTTATTTCATTTTCTCTATTTTGTAATAATTATATTATTTTAGATAACTTTGAAAATTTTATGGATTCTCATTACTAAAGTTGAACTGAACCAAACATTATCAATGATAATAATTTTATTCCAGATTTTGAATCAAATACTATCAATGTAATCATAATTTCCATTACTATTGACCCCACAATGAATCTCATTATCATTCTGATTAATAAATTTGAATCAAACGTACTATTAAACTCTTAACAATTTCCCAAAGCAATTATCCATTTCTTAAGCAGAGCCAATCATGGGATGATCTAAGTGAGCCTGGCGCATAGGCCCCACCTTTTTGTGGGTCTCAATTTTTTTGTATTTTTTAAATAAATATTGATTTTAAAGCGTAACAAAATAATCCGATATTGTATCATACAAAATAAATTAAGAAGGATTTAATTATAAATTTTAAAATTAGATAATAGTGCAATGATCCCTTCAATGAATAATTAAGATATCTAAAATTTGAATCTATCTGTAGCACATTATAAACGATTTTTCTTTCCACTAAAAAGTAGATTTGAAAATCTTGACAGTCTAGATTAGCCTCTATGAATCCTTCCTGATTTATCTTGATGTTGAAGGGAAAATTTTTATAAGATTGGATCGGTCATTCTTAGGATTGGTTGGTTCTAAAAATTAAATTTTAGATGTAAATTAACCTAAAAAAATAAATTCTAAATGAACTAATTATAAATTTTAAAATATTATCAACTTTGTTATAAACCTATTTAAAAAAATCACATAGGCCCAATTTGTTTTAATATGAATAGGACCGGACCTTCAAAGTCGGGGTCGGCCTGGTTCCTAATTAAGCCTTAACCATTCTTATAATTCAATTTTATAATATCATGGTTAAACTAGATTTTAAAAGTGAGTCAATATTACAAATTAATATCATTCAATATTTTATCTAAAATTACACTTTTTAACAAAAATTGCACCACCTTAGAGCAACTTTGACTAACTTTAATTAAACATGCTCTAAGATGGCGTAATTTGGTTAAATTTACTGTAAAGTGAAATACTAAATGGTATTTATTGGAGATACGCACAACAAAAATTCTAGCAAATAGCGACGGACATATTCCGTCACTATTTTGTCGCTAAACACAAAATAGCGACGGAATAAGCACTATCGGTTATCTTTCTGTCGCAGCTGAGGGGTAGCGACGGATACTTCAAATCCGTCGCTATTAGCGACGGACATTAAATAAATAATCCGTCGCTAATAGCGACGGATAAATACCCCCGTCGTAAATTACCAGTAGCAAAGTGGTGACGTATTCTGGATAAATTAGTGACGGAAAGTCAAAAATCCGTCGCTATTAGCGACGGATTAGTCAATTATCTGTCACTATTTTATCGTAATTGGCAACGGAAAGTTAATTATCCGTCACTATTTGCGACGGATTTCATAAAAATCCGTCGCTAATCCTGAAAAATTTCCAACAACTGATTTTTTATTTTCCCCTTCTCATATATACATTCAATATATACAATATCATTCAAATCACACCACACAAGGATATCCAAATAAAATACATACAAACAAACAAATTTCATATCCAGACACATACCAAACATGTATCAAATACATATATACAAAATCCAAAGTCAAACATATCATATAAGTATCGTAATCAACACAGTGTCAATATATAATACAAAAATTATAGTATGATAGAGAAACAATACAGAGTCAATACTGGAATCAAAAGGAATAAGATACAGAAAAGATAAACCATGAGGGCTACTGGCCCAGATATTTAACTAATGCGTGGGGAGGACAATCACATTAACTTCATTAAATTTAACCCTCATATATCAAGATGATAATATTCACATATTAACTATCCATCTATATCCCATAAGAATAAAATTAATATCATCCAAGCCTCCGGAGCTATGGTGCAACGGTAGGACAACTAATCGCTATCCCAGGCATCCACGGTTTGATCCTCAACTACGACATATTTGCAGGAATTTTTCCTTCAAATGGGGCACGAACCCTGGGACACTAGGCTTCTAGATCGTTCATCATGAGCACTTTCCGATTTACCCTAGCGATCGATAGGAAACTTTCATAGGGCTGAACCGATCAATCATTTTTTTAAAATTAATATCATCCAATACTTTAACTAAAGTTACACTACTTTAGGGCAATCTTGACCAAAATTGCACCATTTTGGTGCAACTTCGACTAGCTTCAGTTAAAGTTGCTCTATTACTTTAAAGTGAAATATTACGGGGTATTTTAAGTGTTAAATTATTGACAAGATATTATTTTAAAAAATAAAATACATAGAAAATGAGAGTTATATTGAAATGGAAGAGCTGCCGCAACGCATTCCTTTTACTCTTTTAATTTTAATATTGTTGTTTTATCACTATTAAGATGAATCAACAATATTAAATTCTTTAAAATTTACCAAAGCAATTACTCATTTCCCGAGCCTTAACTATTTTTGAATGCAATTTAGAGTACTATGTGATGCTGGGTCGAAATAGGTCAAGCCAATTCAAGAGGTCACATTATCGAATATAAATATTTTAACTATCTCAATCTTCAGAAAAAAAAGTAACTGATTAGAATAAATAAATTCTAACTAAAAAGGAAGATTAAAATTGATTTACATCTCTGGTACTTATTCACTGATCGACCAGTTATACTTTTTGTTGAGTACTTAAAATGTGATTGTGAATAAATATATTGATTAAAGATGTTGAATATGCTTTTGACATAGTAGTCATATGAGAGATTAGAGATGTTCATATTGATGTAAATGATTTAATTAGAGTAAAGATAAGTTATTGATGTCTCTGATTTGTTCTATAGAGCAGCTAAGTTAAGTGTAACAACTTTCTTAGTAGTAATTGCTTAGTGTGCTTGTTGTCGCACGAACTATTTTTCCTAGAGTATGAATTGAATGGGTTGATGCAGTCTGACCCTGATTGTTGTTTTGGTGTTGACATCGATTTTAGTTTAGGTCGATGATTATGATTATGATTAAGTCCTAATCGGGGATTAGGCACGGAGTGATTAGAAAATCCTAGCTTGGAGGGCTAGGTGGTGAAAAGTCCTAACCTGAAGGGTTAGGTGTGACAAATCTTAGCTTGGAGGGTTAGGTGTTGAAAAGTCCTAATTCGAAAGGGTTGGGTGAAAAGTCCTAGCTTGGAGGGCTAGGTGAAAAGTCCTAACTTGGAGGGTTAGGTGAAAAGTCCCAACTTGGAGGGTTAGGTGAAAAATCCTAACTTGGAGGGCTAGGTGTAGAAAAGTCCTAACTCGGAAGGTTAGGTGAAAAGTCCTAGCTTGGAGGGCTAGGTGAAAAGTCCTAACTTGGAGGGTTAGGTGAAAAGTCTCAACTGGAGGGTTAGGTGAAAAATCCTGGCTTGGAGGGTCAGGTCCTAGCTTGGAGGGCTAGGTTGTTAGTGATATGAGATAAGTGTCCTAAGGCAATCGCCTTATGATTATAATCATTTATTCTAATAAATGAATATTCACTATTTGAGTATACATGTTTGTGTATTTGATTGAGATCTTAAACTCATTTATTGAATGTCTGCAATACAATTCACAGCATAAGAGAATTTGTGATGAATTCACAACTAGTGATTATCTCTACATGTGCAATTGTAAAGTATTGAAATTGTCCCTAGTCGATGAATTGATAAATACGGACACTATCAATTCTGTTGAGACTAGCATGGGTTATTCTCTAATCAGCTGATTCTCACTGGCTAGTGACATTGAGATGTCCGGAGATAAACATGAATACTAGTTAAGGGAACTAGTTCATTGGAGTGACTGGCTGTAAAACTTCATATGGTAGTCTACATATAGATATGTCAGTGAAGTTCTTACTGCAGCTTAAGTGCGATGTTCCTTTGACTTGCGGTGTTCAAGTCATCTTGGTCATGGAGACTTATACTTTGACATCTTAAGCAAGCATCTCCAAAGAGGTGTGGACCCAGGATGATTGGGTATAAGCCGAAGTGCTCGAAGATGTTTGAACAGCCTACAAAAGATTCACCACTCCTTGCAAGGAGATGTATACCCGAGGCCTATCGTCGGATTGTTACTCGAAGCCTCTGGCCAGAGCATGACATGTTCAGAGTATGAATCTCTTAAATACATTAGAGTAATTAGAATCTGTAGGACGAGAAAACGTTACTTGGGCTAGGTGTGACGTAGTCAGCCTAGTGGGGACTGACACACATAGACCATGTCCTGAACCAAGTGGGTATAGGATGGTGAAGGGAATGAGGCACGATTCATTATAGCTGCTGAAGGGTTTCAGAATTGTTTCTGAGGTCAACCGTTGATCTTTCGATTAATTGGGGATCATGATGTACTACTAGGTGTCACTCATGATCGTTTTATAATTGATTAATTATAGACGGCCAACATAAATCGAAAGCCTATTTAGTCACACGCACTACGAGTAATCTGAGGGATTTAAAACGAGTTGAAAATTAGATTTTTCCAATCAAGAGAGATTAAGTTTGGTTGAGCCAAACGATAAGTCGAATCAAAATTTTTCAGAGACGCATCGGAAGCGTAAAATGGCTAAGTCTTTTGAAGACTTAATAGATGAATTAAATAAGTTTAATTCATTGGGGCTTGGCTTGGATGGGCCGGCCAAAGAGGGCCTCCATCCTCTTTGCTTGGTCGGCCACAACAAAGGGAGAGAACCAAGTTTTGGTTCAATTTATAAAATAAACCAAGTGTGGTTTGTTTTATAAAATTATGGATGATATAAATTTTTAAACCAAGGTTTGGTTTATTTTTCATAGAAATTAAAATGAACCATGGATTGGTTTATTTTATAAAATCAATCATGGATTGATTTACCATGATAAGGAAATTTATTCCATAGGAGAGAAGATTTTTATCATGAATTAAAATATGATTTTAACCATGATATAAAATCAAACTTGGCATGATGGAATAAGTTATTCCATATTTGAGAGGCTTGATGGTTGAGAGGCCACTATATAAAGGACCCAAGGCAAGGCTTGGGTGATAATAAAAGAGATGAAGGCATAGGCTCTCTCCCTCTCTTTCTCTCCTTCTCTTCTCCCCTTCTTGTCGTGCGCCAACCAGCCCCAAGAAGGAGCACCAGCCGGCTGCCCCTGCCCTTTCCCTGCCGACCACCACCTGCTGTCGGAGAAGGAAGCTCCGGCCATCTCTTGGCCGGAAGAAGGTGCTGCCGGAATTAGAGTTTGCCGCAAGGATCTTTTTGCCGCAAGCCTCTTCTTTTGCTTCGCCGAAATTTTGATTCCGGCCATCCTTTTGTGGTTAGTCTTCCGACTTCTCTCTTGGTTTTTCTCGTCGCGTTCTCGGAGAATCTAGTAGTTCTCGAGAACACGAAACTCGTGGCTTTGCGAAGTCATCCCGAAGATACTCGGCGTGGACGCGAATAGAGGCGGAGCATCCAAGGGACGCTTACGGTTGGATCTCGTCCCTTCCTTCGAGTTACGCGAGGTAATACGTAAATTAGTTTACGTTTCTGCAAAATTTTAAATATATGATCATGTCTACACAAGATAAAATTGCATGCTTAGATGTGTGGTTAAATAATTTGAGAAATTATTTATGCTAAACCTTCCGCTGCACGTAATTAATTTTTAAAATTACGAACCTGCATCCATGTCAACATGCACCCAGTCCCAACATAGGTTGGATGAAACCCTAGCTTAGAGGGCTAGGTTGGAGCTCCTGGATCGGTCTGGTGACCGATCAGGGAGATTGGCACGGTGCTCCTTCGTGGATCGGTCTGGTGACCGATCCAGCGATGACTGATCGATCTGGAGACCGATCAGGGAGTATGCGTTTCACTCACTGCACAGCTCCTGATCGGTCTGGTGACCGATCAGGGAGCCCACAGTGAGTTGAGTTCCCCTGCTGATCTGCTCCTGATCGGTCTGGTGACCGATCTGGAACACTGTTCAGACCGTTCCAGAGAATGATCAGGTGTCGCGAGTTCCTCACTATGACCGATTAGGACGGAGCCTGATCGGTCTGAGCATGATCTGATCGGTCTGGTGACCGATCAGGAGGCTCCCTGATCAGTCCGGTGACCGAACAGGAGGGTTGGACTGCGAAGCTCAGAAATCGCCCGACAAAGGGGTCAATCGGTCTGGTGATCGATCCACAACCTAGGATCGGTCTGGTGATCGGTCCAGGAGAGTCCCAGGGAAATCGCGATTTCTGATTGAGCGTTGGGGACCGATCAGGATGGAGCCTGATCGGTCTGAACCCAGCCTGATCGGTCTGGTGACCGATCAGGAGGCTGTCTGATCGGTCGGTGACCAATCACTTTAATTCAAATTGCACTGTCAAACGCTCTGATCGCGTCTGAACGTATCTGATTCACTGCGTTTGATCTCTGATACTTGATTTTCTGCTTGATATGCTGTGCTAATGGTCTGATTAAGCTGCAGGTGACAGGGATGGATTCAAACACTCAAGGAGAGTCAAAGGAGGCATTTCCTTGGAGCAGGTTTGTCCATTTGCCATCTCAGGTTGCAACGGCTGGAGCTGCTGACTGGAGCTGCTGACTGGAGTTTGGCTGAGGGAAGCTCAGGGAGTCCAGGGAGAGCTCAGTGGTAGCTGGCGTTGGCAGGTGAGCAGCTGGAGGCTACAGTGAGATGGTGTCACCTGATGTTCAGTGGAGAAACAAAAGGAGCGTAGCGGAGAAGAGCAGTGTAGCGTTCTGAAGAGAGTTCTGGGAAGTGACTTCTGGCTTGAGTTCTTGCTGTGCGATTGTTTTCTCCACACTTTGCTTGTGGGATCTGATGTTCCATCATCTTGAGCAAGCAACTGTGATCTTAGAGGCAACCATCGATTACTTGGGCACTTGAAAGAAGGAACAAGGATCTTGAGTTCATCAGCGAGAAGACACGGAGAAGGGTGTTCTTGCGTGAGATCTGCGCTGGGTGGAGCTCGGGAGAAGCTTGCTTGTGTTCTTGTCTGTTTTAAGTGCTGAGTAAGATCTTTCTTGTGTTTCATTGTACTTAAAACTATATCTCTGTTGAAACGTTGTGGAGAGGTTACTCCACCGAGAAGGAGGTTGCATTTTATCCGGTGTTCACCGGGGCTTGATCTGCCGACGATCAAGAGATCGTCCACCTTAAGGGCACGCCAAGGAGTAGGGGCAAGTTATCCCCGAACCTTGTAAATCCTCTTGTTAGCGTTCTTGTGTTTGCTCATAGCTTAGGGTTTTTATTTCTGCAAACTCTGTTTTCTTGTGCTTCCGCTGTGTTACTAACGTGTGAGTTGCAGAAAAATCGATAAGTGCTAAAGTCCAAGTGTTTGGCTATATTCACCCCCCCTCTAGTCATCCGAGCTCCAACAAGTGGTATCAGAGCTTGAGGCTCTGTACAAGCGGATTAACAACCGAGAGCTATCAAGAATGGCTTTGAGAGAAGGCTTCTCCACCACCCGACCTCCTTTCTTCGATGGAGCAGATTTCCAATATTGGAGATCGAAGATGGAGTACTACCTAAAGATGGACATCAACACTTAGTTCGTTGTGAAAGAGGGTTTCACCCCTCCTAAGGATGATGAAGGCAAGGAACTCGAATCAGGGCGTTGGTCGGCTGAACAAACCCGAAAGAGTGAAGTCGACGCGAAGGTGGTGGTGACCCTACAATGTGGCATGAACAAAGACCAACTCATCAAGGTTGGTCCATTTTCAAGTGCAAAAGACTTGTGGAACAAGCTCATCGAACTCCACGAGGGAACCCGAGACTCAAGAATCGCCAAGAGAAACTTATTCCTCAATCAACTTCAAAACCTCTCCATGAAGGAGAATGAGACTGTAAGTGAGCTCCACAGCAGATTCAAAGAGGTATTGAATGGTCTCCACTCAATTGATGAAAAGGTCGAAAATCGCGACCTTGTGAGGTATGTGTTAAAAACATTTCCAAGGAATGCTTGTGGTCATCCATGGTGGATGCCTACAAGGTTTCCAAGGATTTATCAATTGTAAAGTTAGATGATTTATTTTGTGAGATGGAACTTCATGAAATGGCTAACAAAGGCCCCAAGGAAAAGGGGATTGCCTTAGTTGCAGGAAACCGATCCAACAAGAAGAAGAAGGAGAAGAAGAAGGAGAAGGAAGTCTCCTCATCTTCATCCTCATCCGAGTCCGAGTTCGATTCCGAGGAAGATGGTAGCAGCTCTTCTTCCTCCGAGATGGCAAATTTTGTGAGAAGGATGATGAGAAGGGGTCGATGCTTCAAGGGTAAAGGTAACCCTAGTGAAGCTAAAGTTGATAAGTCTAATGCTTCTTGTTATGAGTGTGGCAGGAAAGGGCACTTCAAGAGTGAATGCCCAAAGCTAAAGAAGAAGGAGGAGAAATCCAAGAAGAAGGAGGAAAAGTCAAAGAAAAAGAAGAAGGCCTTGAAGGCCACTTGGGATGAATCCTCCTCAAGCTCATCGGATGAAGAGGAGGAGAAGAGCACAAGGCATGTGGCACTCATGGCTCTTGGAGAAGAAAACAGTGATGAATCCTCCGACTCCTCAAACACGGCTTCATCATCTTCGGATGATGAAGAGGTAACCTCTCCCGAACTTGAAAAATGTTATAGAGCAATTGCATGTTTAACCAATATGTTGAAAAAAATCAAAGAATAGGGTTAAATCATTGCAATTAGAAGTTGAACAATTGAAATCATCTAGGATGAGAACATAGACGATTTACATGTTAAAATGTTAGAGGATGAGATTAAGTCTTTGAAAATTGAAGTTGAACAATTGAAATCCTCTAGGGATGAGGATGTAGATGATTTGCATATTGAATTGTTAGAAGAGGAAAACAAATCATTGAAGAGTGAAGTTGAGAGACTCAAGAATATTCTTGAAAAGTTCTCAACTAGCTCAAAGAGTCTAGACATGATCTCGAATGCCCAAAGGGCGGTCTACAATAGGGCCGGTATTGGTTACCGACCTAAAGAACCTTCATTTGTGTCCTTAATGTCTAGGACTGGTGTTTGGCCACTTAAGACACCCAAGATTCAAAAGAAAGTTGTCAAGGCATGGGTGCCTAAGTCTTGTCTAGTAGGTGCTTTAGGTCCCAAGGTTTGGGTACCTAAAACTTCTATTTTTCGAATTGTGTAGGTTATGATTGAGGGGGAGCATCTATCAACTTGGTTCGTTGATAGTGGATGCTCCAAACACATGTCCGGGGATAGATCATTGTTTACCACACTTCAAAGAAAAAGTAGAGGTAATGTTTCATTTGGTAACAATGGTAGTCTTAAGGTCATAAGAATAGGAGACATTCAAATATCCGAATGTCTTGGAATCAAGAATGTTCTTCTAGTCAAGGGGATGACATTTAATCTCCTAAGTGTCAGTCAATTGTGTGATGCGGGTTACATAATTGATTTCCAATCAAGTCAATGTCTAGTTAGACACCATGACAATGTTGACACGGTACTAGTAGGAACTAGAGTAGATAACATTTACCAAGTTTCCTTTAAAAGTGCTATTAATGCTTTTGCTAAGTGTCTCATGTCAAAAGAAGAGGAGTCCACCCTTTGGCACCGGAGGCTAGCACATGTTAACATGAAGAACATCCGGAAGTTGGCCAACAAGGGATTAGTTCGTGGCTTACCAAGCATTAAGTATGAAAAAGAAAAGATTTGTGATGCATGTCAAATGGGTAAGCAAACAAAATCTGCACATAAAGGTAAAAGCGCTGTAAGTACATCTACCACTTTAGATTTACTTCACATGGATCTATTTGATTGTAGTACTATTATATCTTTGAATGGAAGTAGATACTGCTTTGTTATCATTGATGATTTTACTAGATATACATGGACTTATTTTCTTAAATATAAGGATCAAACCTTAGATGTTTTCATTTCGTTTTGTAGAAGGGTTGAAAATGAAAAATCATCAACAATTAAAACAATAAGAAGTGATCATGGAGGTGAATTTCAAAACCTACGATTTTTAGAGTTTTGTCAAGATAGAGGGTATAGACATGAGTTCTCCACACCTAGAACACCACAACAAAATGGTGTTGTAGTGAGGAAGAATCATGTTTTACAAGAGGCTGCACGAAGCATGCTCAATGAGTACTCACTACCGAGTTACTTGTGGGCCGAAGTTGTAAACACAGCTTGCTATGTGCAAAACCGAGTCCTCATCCATAGGTTCTTAGGAAAGACTCCCCATGAACTTTGGTTTGGAAAACCACCTACGGTTAAACATCTTAGGGTGTTTGGTTGTAAGGTGTTTATCCTAAACACCAAGGACCACCTTGGAAAGTTCACGGCAAAGGCTGATGAAGGGATACTGGTCGGGTACTCCTTAGTTAGCAAAGCCTATCGAGTCTACAATAAGAAATCTAGATTGATTGAAGAGTCTTCTGATGTGGTTTTTGAAGAAATTCCAAAAGCAAATGACCAATCAGAAAATGTAGAAGGAGTTCAACTCGAACTTAGGAGACTAAGTTTGAATGAAATTTCAAGTGTTGTTGATGGTGATGAATCCGATGACGGTGAGCCTAGACAACCCATTGATCAGGCGGATCCTGAGGTTGAGCTTGTGTCTAGTGAAACCATTCAAGAAGCACCACCAACACCAAGGCAAACTAGATTAGCCTCTAGTCATCCCCAAGACCAAATTGTTGGAGATATCCATCATGGTGTTAGGACTAGATCATTCTTCCGGAATAAGGCTAATGAAGTTGCTCTAATTTCCGAAATTGAACCTAGAAAAATTGATGAAGCATTAAATGATCCCGATTGGATCATTGCAATGAAAGATGAACTAGGTCAATTCGAAAGAAGTCAAGTTTGGGACTTAGTCCCTAGACCCAAGAAGACCACCATTATTAGAACCAAATGGGTCTTCAAAAACAAATTGAACCACAAGGGAGAAATCATAAGAAACAAGGCACGCTTAGTAGCCAAAGGCTACAGTCAAGTTGAAGACCTTGATTATGATGAGACCTATGCTCCCGTGGCACGATTAGAGTCTATCTGATTGATGCTTGCATTTGCAGCGCATCGTGGGTTCAAGTTATATCAAATGGACGTCGAATCGGCCTTTCTAAATGGTTTAATTAGAGAAGAGGTCTATGTTGAACAACCTCCGGGGTTTGAGAGTACCGAATTTCCAAACCACGTATTCAAGCTCAAAAAGGCACTCTATGGCTTTAAACAAGCACCCCGAACTTGGTATGAGCGGTTGTCAACATTCCTAATTGAGAAAGGCTTTGTAAGAGGCCAAATAGACCCTACACTATTTCTACGGAGAGATGGTGACAATATATTTGTAGCCCAAGTTTATGTCGATGACATAATATGTGGCTCAAACAACAAGGGCTATTTAAATGAGTTCATTGGACACATGGAGAGTGAATTTGAAATGAGTCTAGTGGGAGAGTTGACTTTCTTCCTTGGACTTGAAATCAAACAAACCCGAGATGGGATCCATGTGCACCAATCAAAGTATACTCAAGAGATGTTTCGAAAATTCAATATGAGTGATTCAAAAGAGGTAATCACTCCCATGGCTACAAACACAAGATTAGACAATGATGAGAGTGGTAAACCTATTGATTTGACTCAATATCGAAGCATGATAAGTAGTCTGCTATACCTCACAGCCAGTCGACCTGATATACTTTTCGCTGTGGGTATGTGCGCTAGATATCAAGTTTGTGCCAAGGAATCTCACTTAATTGCTATTAAACGAATTTTGAGATACCTCAAAGGCACAATTGGTGTCGGTCTATGGTACCCCCGTACCGAATCATTTGACCTAATTGGCTACACCGATTCCGACTACACTAGATGTAAGTTGGATCGGAAAAGCACAAGTGGGGGTTGTCAATTTTTAGGATCATCTTTAGTTAGTTGGTCAAGTCGGAAGCAACATTGTGTTGCTCTCTCCACGACTGAGGCAGAATATATTGCTATGGGAGAGAGTATATCGCAATTGTTGTGGATGATATATACTTTAGAGGACTATGGATTGAGCTACAAGGGTGTGCAAGTGTTGTGTGACAACATTAGCACAATTAACCTAACCAAGAATCCAGTCCATCATTATAGGACTATACATATTGAAGTGCGTCACCACTTCATTAGGGATCATGTTGCTAGAGGAGATGTTGTATTCTCATATGTAGAGTCCAAATCAAATTTAGCAGACATTTTCACTAAACCACTCCCCGAAAATGAGTTTAGCTTTTTAAGAAGGGAGTTGGGAATGTGTCGCGCTTCATAGGTTACAAAATGCATTCAAAACCTTTCATGATTAGTTCTAATTGTTGGGATACAATTGGGTAACTTTGGGAACATCTCACACAAACTATAAGGTTCAACAAAACGTTTTTGTTTGCTAGAAATGGGGTGAGATGTTAGGATCAACTCAATTTCTCGAAATGTTGATGCATCCCTTGAGAAATTAAGTTGACGAGATAAAAATCATTTCGATGACCAAGTATGGGGAAAACCAATGCATAACACATGTATACTTGGCTCTATAATCATACTTGGACATTCCAATCAAGGAAACTTGATTGGAGACTTGAATTTGGTACAAACTTGGTTGATTGATTGTTGATTAAGTTTGACTCCACTTGGGTAGATCAAAGTGATTGTTAAATCCATAAGGACCTTTTATCCTTATTCAGGGATCAATTTTAGTCAAGGGATCACTTCCAAGATCGATAATCTTCATCAGATCTTATCAGAAATCGAAGAGAAGTCTGAAACTGAAAGTTTCAGATCGTATCAGGCAATATCAGGAACCCTGATCGGTCACTGGACCGATCAGGAGTAAGGCTGATCGGTCCTCGGACTGATCTAGCTCTCTTCTGTGGTGATCGGTCCATAGACCGATCAGAGGGGTCACAGAGACTTTGCGAAATTTTGGCTAAATATTCTGTGCTGGCCTGGATCGATCCCCAGACCGATCTGGCACCCCGTGGTGATCGGTCTACAGACCGATCAGGGGGCTCACGGAAAAACTCTACGAACCTACTGTTCGCTTCCTGATCGATCAGCTGATCGATCAGGAGCCTGCCTGATCGGTCACCAGACCGATCAGGACTAGGCCAGTCTGATCAGGCCAGAGCCTGATCGGTCTGGGCGCTTACTGATTGAACGGTGATCCATTCAATTGCATTAAATTGCGGTTGGTGGACCGATCCACCAACCAATTAATTTCATGTAAAACCCTACCTCCCGTGCCCTAAGCGCCGAAGCTCCTCATCGCCGAAACCCCTCAGTGCCAAAACCCCCTCTCCTCCTGTGCGTGAGTTCCTCTTGCGAGTGAGCTTCTGTGTGCGTGCGATCTTGAGTGTCCTGCGAGCTCTTCCTTGTCTTCGGCAAGTTTCTCTCTCGCTCAAGGTCTTGCGCTCCTTTCTTGCGCCGAGAACTTTTTCCTGCGTGAGCTCTTCTTCCAGACTTCAAGATCTTCTTCACAAATCATCAATGGCACCTAAAAAGTCATCCAAAGGGAAAGAACCAGTAGAGGGCAGCTCGAAGGGTAAAGCCCCTTCTTCATCCGCGCCCTCCTGAAGGCCTCAGTCTTTCTCAAGCTCTCGCTTTCCCAATGCTGCCTGTGAACATGCCTTTCAATCCCGTACCTTCAAATTACTCTCCTGCCGATCGATTGATGTTCCATTTTTATCCGAGTACTGTCCCTCCATTATGGAGATAGTCACTTTCTACAACCTTGGCTTTCTCCTCTCCTTAGAGCGGAAGATAAACTATGATCTTGTCTCAGAGTTTTACAACAATCTTCAACAAGGGCCTCAAGGAGGTTTTGAATTCACCACCCGCGTAGCAAAGAGAAATCTCGATTTCTCTTATGAGATTCTAGCGGAGTATCTAGGCGGTCGACGATCGCCTAACCTGTATTCTATTTATCCTGAGCTCCCAGACCCCTTGTTGCCTCCTTTTGCCGATGTTACCCCCAGACCATTTATCAGCATTTCTTTGGACATCCCCGCCCAGCCGGGCTTGATGAGTTGAGTCCTGATTTTCTGACTTTTGCAGCCCTACGACTTGCTCCTGTTGACTACATCCTCTTCAAGATAATCACAAATTGCATCTTGCCTATCACTTCAAAGCCTTTGACCGAGATCTGTCCCTATTATTGCCTGATGCTCTATGGTATGCACTGCCGCATGGACTTTGACATCATGGAGAGTATTTTTCAGTCCATTCTATCCTATAGAGAGCCGAGCCGACGCACAGTCTATATGCCTTTTGGTCATGTCATCACCGACTAGCTTATTTCAGTAGGAGTTGATGTCACTAAGGGCAGGACAGTGCCCATGGTCAGACAGGATTGTCGGCTTGGCCGGAGAGCATTCGCCAAGTCTGTTATTATTATTCGAGATCACGATCGGGCATTGGTTTGGAAGGATAGGCGGGGTCTTGGTGATCTACCAGGGGAGGTCCACATTTTCAGGCACCAGCCGATGCTGCTGCATATCAGGAGGTTCCCGCTGCTGCTGCCGATTATGATTATGAGCCAAACCCGGACCTACGATGGCAGATTTCCGAGCTGGATCAGACGATCCAGTATGATCTTCATCAGTGAGAGCTTTATCGAGAGGAGGTCCGTTCGGGGTTCCGATCTTTCGACCGTAGACTGACCGCGGTGGAGTCTGATGTCTCTGGGGTTCGTGCACTGCAGCAGACGTGGTACGATGAGTGGCGCCAGCACACATTCCCTGGAGGTGCGCCCTCTGTCAGTGCTGCACCGGGGCCTGTTATTCCTGATGACGACTCGATGGATGACCCCATGCAGGACGCTGACCCCCCCCCCCCCCCCCCCCCCCCCCCCCCCCGCCCGCGCTGATGATTGATTGCCCTCTGCTCTTACTTTGTGGTATTTGACTCTTTGACGGATCTGTCCGTTATGACTATTTGCCTGTTATGGCCAGCTGTTGACTTTGATGCATTGATATGCATCTTTTTATATGTCTGGTATTGATGATTGATGCACTTGACCTTTTTAGGCTATGTTTATGCCTTTTCTAGTTATGGTTAGTTTATATGATGATTCATATGCCTGCTATCGTTATGCCGCATCATGCGTTGCTATGATTTTACTTATGATGTCATGTTCATATGATGCATGTGATTGCTATATCTTGATCTATCTTTTTCACATGATGTCATATGTTTTTCAAAATTAACTCATACCTTCGTTGTTTTGGAAAACCCCTAGGGTTGAGGGGGATTTTGTTTGAACTTAACAACCCGTCTAGACCCTTTTCGGTGTTCGACAAAGGGGGAGAGTGTGGTTGGTTAAGTTTGGGATGATAATGTTGTAGGGGGAGGATCCTGATTCCCCTATGATTCTGAAAGTTGAGAAATTGATTTCGAATCCCTAAACTTAAAATCGGATTGTCAAACAACAAAAAGGGGGAGATTGTTGATGCAGTCTGACCCTGATTGTTGTTTTGGTGTTGACATCGATTTTAGTTTAGGTTAATGATTATGATTATGATTAAGTCCTAATCGGGGATTAGGCACGGAGTGATTGGAAAATCCTAGCTTGGAGGGCTAGGTGGTGAAAAGTCCTAACCTGGAGGGTTAGGTGTGACAAATCCTAGCTTGGAGGGCTAGGTGTTGAAAAGTCCTAATTCGGAATGGTTAAGTGAAAAGTCCTAGCTTGGAGGGCTAGGTGAAAAGTCCTAACTTGGAGGGTTAAGTGAAAAGTCCCAACTTGGAGGGTTAGGTAAAAAATCCTAGCTTGGAGGGCTAGGTGTGGAAAAGTCCTAACTCGGAAGGTTGGGTGAAAAGTCCTAGCTTGGAGGGCTAGGTGAAAAGTCCTAACTTGGAGGGTTAGGTGAAAAGTCTCAACTGGAGGGTTAGGTGAAAAATCCTGGCTTGGAGGGTCAAGTCCTAGCTTAGAGGGCTAGGTTGGATGAAACCCTAGCTTGGAGGGCTAGGTTGGAGCCCCTGGATCGGTCTGGTGACCGATCAGGGAGATTGGCACGGTGCTCCTTCGTGGATCGGTCTTGTGACCGATCCAGTGATGACTGATCGGTCTGGAGATCGATCAGGGAGTATGCGTTTCACTCACTACACAGCTCCTGATCGGTCTGGTGACCGATCAGGGAGCCCACAGTGAGTTGAGTTCCCCTGCTGATCTGCTCCTGATCGGTCTGGTGACCAATCTGGAACACTGTTCAGACCATTCCGGAGAACGATCAGGTGTCGCGAGTTCCTCACTATGACCGATCAGGATGGAGCCTGATCGGTCTGAGCATGATCTGATCGGTCTGGTGACCGATTAGGAGGCTCCCTGATCGGTCCGGTGACCGAACAGGAGGGTTGGACTGCGAAGCTCAGAAATCGCCCGACAAAGGGGTGGATCGGCCTGGTGATCGATCCACAACTTGGGATCGGTCTGGTGATCGGTCCAGGAGAGTCCCAGAGAAATCACGATTTCTGATTGAGCGTTGGGGACCGATCAGGATGGAGCCTGATCGGTCTGAACCCAGCCTGATCGGTCTGGTGACCGATCAGGAGGCTGTCTGATCGGTCCGGTGACCGATCACTTTAATTCAAATTGCACTGTAAGACGCTCTGATCGCGTATGAACATATCTGATTCACTGCGCTTGATCTCTGATACTTGATTTTCTACTTGATATGCTGTGCTAATGGTCTGATTAAGCTGCAGGTGACAGGGATGAATTCAAACACTCAAGGAGAGTCAAAGGAGGCCTTTCCTTGGAGCAGGTTTGTCCATTTGCCATCTCAGGTTGCAACGGCTGGAGCTGCTGACTGGAGCTTGGCTGAGGGAAGCTCAGGGAGTCCAGGGAGAGATCAGTGGTAGCTGGCGTTGGCAGGTGAGCAGCTAGAGGCTGCAGTGAGATGGTGTCACCTGACGTTCAGTGGAGAAACAAAAGGAGCGTAGCAGAGAAGAGCAGTGTAGCGTTCTGAAGAGAGTTCTGGGAAGTGACTTCTGGCTTGAGTTCTTGCTGCGCGATTGTTTTCTCCACACTTTGCTTGTGCGATCTGTTGTTCCATCATCTTGAGCAAGCAACTGTGATCTTAGAGGCAACCATCGATTACTTGGGCACTTGAAAGAAGGAACAAGAGCTTGAGTTCATCAGCGAGAAGACACGGAGAAGGGTGTTCTTGCGTGAGATCAGCGCTGGGTGGAGCTCGGGAGAAGCTTGCTTGTGTTCTTGTCTGTTTTAAGTGCTGAGTAAGATCTTTCTTGTGTTTTATTGTGCTTAAAACTATATTTCTGTTGAAATGTTGTGGAGATGTTACTCCACCGAGAAGGAGGTTGCATTTTATCCGGTGTTCACCGGGGCTTGATTTGTCGACGATCAAGGGATCGCCCACCTTAAGGGCACGCCAAGGAGTAGGGGCAAGTTATCCCCAAACCTTGTAAATCCTCTTGTTAGTGTTCTTGTGTTTGCTCATAGCTTAGGGTTTTCATTTCTGCAAACTCTATTTTCTTGTGCTTCCGCTGTGTTACTAACGTGTGAGTTGCAGAAAAATCGATAAGTGCTAAAGTCCAAGTGTTTGGCTATATTCACCCCCCTCTCTAGCCATCCGAGCTCCAACAGAATGTTCTTATATGGTCTTTGTGGCTTTCTTACATGGTCTTTGTGACTAAATGACCTATATGGATTGACTTGGACGAGTGAGAGATATTGAAGTTATAGGAAGATAAAGAGGGCACCCCTTCCTCTTCATCTTCCAATCCATTCACATTCCTCCATTAATAGAGGTAGAGGAAGAGACTTCTTCCTCTTATAAAATGCATCCAAGGTCATGAGTAATAGAGAGGGGTAATGTGTGCGTCCAAGCAATGAGTTCATCGGAAGAGACAAGCTATGTGCGAGGTATATGTAAGGTCAATGAGAAAGGGTTCGTCCTGTGTGTATAAAGTCTCTGTGCAAGGTCCGTCCAGGTGCACAAGAGGAAGAAGAGGTTGTTGCGAAGAACATTCAAGATTGATTCGTCCAATTACAGAAGAGGGATTTGATTTGTGAATCTTGAGAGACGGTTCATTTTTCGTGATCGTTTATCACCGACGGCAATTTCTTCGATGCAGCATTCTTCACTAGTTTCTTCTCCAGATCGCTTTGAGTGTTTACTATTTTGATTTTGTATTTCATGCTAAAGATCTAACATTGGTATCAGAGCATGTTAGATTTGTAAAAGCATGAAATTTTTTGAAATCATATTAGTTCACTATCAATCGCTCACTGAGAAATCGCGACTGCTCTTTTCGGCGGTTTCTCCTTGTTCACCTCGTTGACCCAGCGACCGTGTTTGTCACAGAGAAGAAATCACGACGATGGTTGTCGTTGGGGCTGGCTATTGCGACAGGCGACAGGCGATTGACTTCTGTGGTTGGAAAGCACTGACGATCAAACTGAATTGGCTGACAATCTAACATTCATTGCGACCACAGAGAAATTTTTAATTAATTGAAACATATGTAATTGATTGAAAAATAGATATGATCGATTAAAATAGTCTTTAATTCGATTAAGAGAAATATTTAATCAATCAAAAGAAATGTGAAAAGAAAAAGAATGCCATCACGAAGGATCGGACTACATACTTTCGTTGAGAAAGTGTAAAGCTCTACCACTGAGCTGTAACGATAGTTACTTTTAAATTTGGTTCAATAAATTTGAACTAATCTATCTAATTAGACTTGGTTACCATTTGTTGGTTTAATTAGATTAGGTTGGTCCAATCAGACCCGGTTTGGTTCAAACCATCTATTGGTTTAACCAGATCAGTTTAGTCTAATCAGGATGGGTTTAGTTTATACCATTGGTTGGTTTAACCAGACCAGTTTGGTCCAAATTATAACCATTCTAATTGGTTTGATGAATAAGTTTGATTTAAACTTAAATAGGCTTAAATTATACAAAAACATTAAGATATTCAATTAGATCAGTTCTAATGAGGATAAAGAAATAAGCTAATACTTGAGATTTAATTTCTAAATCGACCAGTCCAGTGTGTTAGTCAACTGGTGTTCCTCAAATAAAGGAAATGTGTGTTCTTATTTGCTTATGATTATATGTGTTTGTTCTATGCATATATGTGAATTGACATAAATCAATTTTGTTACTAGATTGTCAGTTTTGTACTGACAATATTATTTTTCAATTCCACTTGCCAAGGATGATATACACGATGACCCATCTCGATGTGTGACAGAATGAGGTAAGGGAGGCGATTGAGGAGATAGAGCACAGTCTAGGATAAAATGGATTGTGTTAACAAATACACTAGCCTTTGTCCCAATGACAGTGACATTAGCTTATCTAATTTGTTAGAGTTTTGTTATTGTTACTGTTGTTATGTACGAATAGTATTGACCCATTTATGAAAGTCATATGGTATACATTGTTGTTTTGTACAAACAGTACTATTTTATGAAAAAAAGTCATGCTATATGTTAACAAATCTTACAAATAATTAGTTCATTTAATGATTAGTTCATTCTTACAAATGATTAGTTCATTCTTATAAATGATTAGTTCATTTAATGATTAGTTCATTCTATGATTAGTTCATTAATACAAATGAGTAGTTCATTTGATAGGATGTGTATAATAAAATTTATCAATGTTGATTAGATTGGATTATACGAATGATGAGTGAAAACGTAGTTACCACTTGATTTTATAAATCAATTCTAATTTACAATAAGTCAATCATTAATTAAATGCATATAAATTACACTAAATCAATAAATAATGTGTTTATTTATGATAGATCATGACAACTAAGAATGTCATAGCTGAACTCAATAAAGGAGAAAGATTATTTGGGGATAATTATAAAATATGACATCTCAAAATACAATATGTTCCTGAGGAACAAGAAATTCTAGAGACTGTGAATCAGTTCATGGAAGAACCTGCTAATGGTTCAATAGCATAGCATAACTTGATCTTGATGCCTATAGGGCATGAAAGAAAAAGGACTCCACTATTAAGGGCATATTGATTAGTTCAATGGTAGACGATTTGATATTTGAGTATGAGTCATTACCATCTGCTCATGCTGTCTGGGTTTCGCTTAGAGAGAAATGCAGTGAAGTTAGCTTGAGCAAGCTTCGTTAACTGACAATTAAGTTTGACAATTGTAAAAAAGCGCTCGAATATTACCATGGCCCAACATCTGAAGGAAATGAGGAATATGATTCGAGAGCTAAAGGCTGCTGGTCATGAGTTGACCGATGAATAATAGGTTCAAGCAGTTATTCATTCCCTTCTTAATTTTTGGGAAATGATGAAACAAAGCCTTATTCATAGTGAGAGTATCAAGACTTTCGTTGATGTCTCATGTCATATTGAATTGGAGGCGGAGAGAATAGAATCCATAAGGATTTCTAAATAAGCTTTTATAGCTGAAGGTTCTGGATCCAAGAATAAGAAAAGATGGTTCAAGAAAGGAATGGGAAAAGAAGCTACTGCTACTGCTAGGCAAAACCCAAACAAGAATAAGTTTCATGAGCATTATGTTGCTAGTTCAGTGTTGTTAGTTGATTCTTATCCTTTGTGAATTATAGATTCAGGAGTAACGAACCATATAGCTCTTGATCGAGCTATATAAGTGGAGTACCGTCGGGTACCATCTGGTAATAAGTGGATATATGTGGGAAACAATACAAGAATTGAAGTCAAAGGAATTGACATTTGCAAACTCAACCTTCGTACTGAACGTACCTTGTTTCTGCATGATGTCTTCTATGATCCTAAAATTCGACGAAATCTAGTTTCCGTTAATTATCTTCTTGAATTGGGTTATTATATGAACTTTTATAGTCGTTGTGTGAAACTGGAAATTAACTCTCTGTTAATTAGATATGGTTATGTATCAAATAATTTCATGGTTCTTGATATAAAACCAGATGTTCATTGTGAAAATAATGTTGAGGCAATCTATGGCCCGGAGTGACCATGCGTTTTGATGTTTGGGCAAAGGGTTTAAGTTATGATTTTCTTTGTGTTCTAATATGTGTATGTGAGTGTGCAGGATGTGCAGGTTACACATATGGACTTAGCTGGACGGCTTCGGTACGGTGAAGGGTGGCATGGAGACAAGTTGGAGGCTTATGTGCACCCGAGGGACCATGGATAGTAGGGATGATGAGCCGAGGGGCGCGGACTTGGAGGCATGCGTGAAAGATGGCATGGAGGCAAGCTGGAGGCTTGTGTGCATCCGAGGGACGGGAGCCGAAGACGAAGAGGGCGCGAAGGCAACAGTCAAGGCTGCTGGTGAAGAGTTAGCTGAGTCATGAAAGGACAAGAGCCGAGGGAGGAGGACTCCAAGGGCAAGCCGGGAAGTGGACTTCAAAGGGCACACGTGAAGGGTGACATGGAGGCAAGCCAAGGGAAGGCTTGTGTGTGCATCCGAGGGACGATAGCCGGTGGAAGAAGACTTCAAGGGGCAAGCCAAGGGAGTGTACCTGAAGGCACGCATGGAGGAGGGTCATTGGAGTGAGGAAGAGTGATTGTATAAGCTGGGCAGTCGACTGGGAAAAAGGCAGTCGACTGCCAGCAAGACTCGAAACTCACAGAAGGTTTCTGACCCTGAATCAGTCGACTGTCTTGGGAGCAATCGATTGATAGAGACTGTTAAGTAGGCTGAAAATTTGAACGTTGAGCTGCAACAGTCGATTTTCAGTGGGACCAGTCGACTGCCCTAGGAGCAGTCGACTGGTCGGGTGTTTTTCAGCCCTAAGTTCTATTTAAAGGAACTCGGTTTGGCCTGGGAGCTCTTGGCGAAACTTGCTTGGATAGAGTGAGTTAGTAGCCTGGTGTGCTCAGGTAGTGTCCAAGGATTGTGGAGAGGTTTCTCCACCCACAAGGAGCTATGCGATCTAGCCGGAGGTGCTCCGGAGAATCATCCACCGACGGATTAGGGATCGCCCACCTTACGGGCAGCCATGAAGTAGGAGTATCATCTCCGAACCACGTACATCGGTGTGTTTCTTCCTTGTTTTAGTTTAGTTTAGTTTTATTTTAGTATATTCCGCTTGCGCAACTAACCTTGTAGGAAGAACGAATCGAAAAGTGCTATTCACCCCCCCTCTAGCAAGCCGACACAATCTAACAAGTGGTATCAGAGCAAGGTTTGCTCATCTACGGACTAACCGCCGAGAGGGCACAAGCTAGAGAAGATGGCAATTGAAGATAAGTTGGGGAATGACATCAATGTCCCACCTCTCTATGATTCCAAGGATTTCAACTATTGGAGGATGCGGATAGAGACATGGTTCGGAATGGAGTGGGACCTTAGGATTGCGCTTGAAGAACCATTTGAAATTCCTAGAGATAAGCATGGGAAGAAGTTCCGACCAAGATATTGGAATCAAGAGCAACAAAATCAATCAAAGGCAAATGAAAAGGTAATTACAATTTTACTTAATATTTTACCTAATAATGTAATTAGTGGTGTAGGAAAATATCAAAATGCACATGAGCTATGAAACAAGTTGGTAGCATTTCATGAAAATCCTACACAAGCTAAAATAGTGGAAGAACCAAAAGAGATAAGTTCAATGACTCAAGAGAAGGAAGGAGAAAAAGAAGTGTCTAGTGAAGTGGCACAATCAAGTGAAAGATCATCCACTTCATCAAGGGAAGAGGAAGAGGTCTCAACGTCAAGAATTGAGGGGGAGGAGAGGCCCTCATCAATCCCGGAGCAAGAAGAAGCTCCAACCTCCACCAAAGCAAAGACAAAGGATCATATCATATGCTTTGGGTGCAATGAAAAGGGACACTACAAAGACAAGTGTCCAAAGGGTAAGAAAAAAGGAGGTAAACTCTAAACCCATTTCAAGTTCTTTTAAATCTAACATGGGTTGTAGGAATGGAGAAGCTCAAGAGAAAAGAAAGAAAATTAGATGCTTCACATGTGGAGAGCTAGGACATTATCACACCAAGTGTCCAAGAAAGAGAGAGTTCAAGAAAATGGAGCACTTGAGAAAATGGGAAAAGTATGAGAAGAAGAAAAGCTCACAACAAGGAGGAGCTACAAGGGTAAGGAAGGTAATCCCTAATCTTAAATTGAAATGCAATTCAAATTTAAGTTCCTCCGTGCATGTTAAAAATAGTGTCAATTATTCATCCATGTATGCTAGAAATAATGAAAAGTACTTACTTGTGCATAATCATGGATTTAGGTATAATGATAGGAATAGGGTTAACAAGGTAGATCAAAATCCTATAAAGGTCATGCATCATGATAAATCTAAAACCACTAGACCTAAGGATCAAGGTAAAAATCCCAAGAAGGAGAGACATATGCCTAGAAAGGTGGGTAGGTCTAGGAATGTCTAAGGAGGACATATGGATTCTAGGGTTAGAAGCCTAGAAAAGGAAAATCAAGCTTTAAGGGGGAAAGCTTGATAGGTTAGAGAAAATCCTAGAGAGATTCATCATTGGATCTAAGGGTTTAGATATGGTGTTGGGTGGTTCAAACCGCACCAATGATAAATCGGGGTTGGGATACCGATCTAAGATCTCCAAGGCCAATGGAAAGAAATATGCTGGGGTAGCATATGATTATGATAAGAAGGAGAAGTCCAAAAATGGCAAGGGGATGTCATTTAAAGGTAAAAAGAAGGACTTAACCAAGGACAAGGTGTTTAAGGTTAAGAAGGTTAGGTTTGTAGGCCAAGAGTCACCGGAGGTACACCGGTGTGGCCTAGTGTTTGTTGAGTCACCTAGGGAGGTGGCTAAGGCTAAGAGCTCAAGGGGGAGCTCTAGGAGTCTTTGGGATATATGGTGAATGGATCTCGGGAGGTGTTCTCCTAGAGGTCTAGATGGACCAGGGGATGTGCCAAAAGAGTTGGAGACGGACTTGAGTCTCAATTCTTGGATTTTGACACATGGATTATGTGTTTCATACATGGAAATATGACATTAGGGTCATATAGCATGAAAGTTGGTTTTTGATGTACAAATGTCATATAAATCAATGCTAGGGATGCATTGTGGGTTGGTATGGGCAGAGACATCAAGGGGAAACCAAAACTAGGACTTTAGGTCAAGGTTCAATTGAACTTTTTAGCCAGTTTTGGATTTTATGTCAAACTTGGGAATGATGATAGATATATTTTTGGGTGTATTTTTTCCAAGTAGGTATAGGTACCACAAACCTCTCTACAAAATTTGAGAATTTTTGGAGATTTGTGAAATTTCTGACGCATTTCTGAATTTGGATTCAGAAAGCTGATCAAAAATTATTTTTCAGTGTGCCAGCCGACTACCCCTGGGGGCAGTCGACTGATCTGGGCTGGATTGAGTATCTAGTAGCTGATTGATGTCCAAATGGTGTAAAACAAGTGTATGGGGGGGTCTAGTACACTGTGTTTATGATCATTAGGAGTTAAAAGATCCAATGATTGAGATATTATTGGAGTCTTTTTGATATTAGGCAAGGGGGGAGAAGTGTTGGGTTTAATTTGGGAAACCAAACAAACCTTTGCAAGAAATCCTAGGTCTAGGGGGAGCCTAGGTGAAGGGGGAGCATGGTTGCTCTATTCTTGGCGTAAGGGGAACCTTGGAGAGGTTCTTAAAAAGCCTTTGTAAGTCCAATGTAAGGGGAGCCTTGGGATAAGTTTTAAAAAGCTCGTTTTGGTAAAAATTCCTAACTTGGGAAGGTTAGGTGTATGAGATGCCTTGGGATAGGATCCATGATTGTTTGCATTGCATATGCATTGGCGGTGTAAGTCTAAGGTGGAGCCTTGGCAACGTAAGTCTAAATGGTTGTTTAGCATTGTTATTGCTATTTATTGCTATTTGTTTTTCCTAACTAAAACGTATTACCAAATATCAAAAAGGGAGAGATTGTTGAGGTAATCTATGGTCCAGAGTGACCATGTGTTTTGATGTTTGGGAAAAGGGTTTAAGTTAGGTTTTCCCTTGTGTTCTAATATGTGTATGTGAGTGTGCAGGATGTGCAGGTTACACATATGGACTTAGCTGGACGTCCTCGGTATGGTGAAGGGCGGCATGGAGACAAGCTGGAGGCTGGTGTGCACCCGAGGGACCATGGATAGCAGAGATGATGAGCCGAGGGGCGTGGACTTCGAGGCATGCATGAAGGATGGCATGAAGGCAAGCTGGAGGCTTGTGTGCATCCGAGGGACGGGAGCAAAGGCGAAGAGGGCGCGAAGGCAACAGTCAAGGCTGCTGGTGAAGAGTCAGCTGAGTCATGAAGGGACGAGAGCCGAGGGAGGAGGACTCCAAGGGCAAGCCGGGAAGTGGACTTCAAAGGGCACACGTGAAGGGTGGTATGGAGGCAAGCCAAGGGAAGGCTTGTGTGCGCATCCGAGGGACGATAGCCTGTGGAAGAAGACTTCAAGGGGAAAACCAAGGGAGTGTACCTGAAGGCACGCATGGAGGAGGGTCGTTGGAGTGAGGAAGAGTGATTGTATAAGCTGGGCAGTCGACTGGGAAAAAGGCAGTCGATTGCCAGCAGACTCGAAACTCACTGAAGGTTTCTGACCCTAAACCAGTCGACTGCCCTGGGCACAGTCGACTGGTAGTGGCTGGTTAAGTAGGCTAAAAATTTGAACGTTGAGCTGCAACGGTCGATTTTCAGTGGGACCAGTCGACTGTCCTGGGAGCAGTCGACTGGTCGGGTGTTTTTCAGCCCTGAGTTCTATTTAAGGGAACTCGGTTTGGCCTGGGAGCTCTTGGCGAAACTTGCTTGGATAGAGTGAGTTAGTAGCCTGGTGTGCTCAGGTAGTGTCCAAGGATTGTGGAGAGGTTTTTCCACTCATAAGGAGCTACGCAATCTAGCCGGAGGTGCTCCGGGGAATCATCCACCGACGGATTAGGGATCGCCCACCTTACGAGCAGCCATGGAGTAGAAGTATCATCTCCGAACCACGTACATCGGTGTATTTCTTCCTTGTTTTAGTTTAGTTTAGTTTTATTTTAGTATATTCCGCTTGTGCAACTAACCTTGTAGGAAGAACGAATCGAAAAGTGCTATTCACCCCCCCTCTAGCAAGCCGACACGATCTAACAAATAATAGTTATTTTTTAAACATTGCTCTTACTAGCGATGCTGATATTAATGATGAAGTTTGGCATAATAGATTGGGACATATAGGATAAGAAAGTATGAATAGAGTAGCCAGAGAGGGTCTGCTTGACACTCGTGCTAAAGTTGACTTGTCTATATGTGAGCATTGTCTTGCTGGAAAAGCAACTAGAAAACCATTTGGTAAGACTATTAGGGTTGAATCACCATTGCAATTGATTCATTCGGATATTTGTGGTCCAATGAATGTGAAGGCTAGACATGGAAGTTCTTATTTCATTACATTTATTGATGCATTCATGCGTTTTGGTCATGTATATTTGATTTCTCATAAATCTGAGGCATTATATTACTTTAATCATTATTTGAATGAAGTTGAAAATCAATTGAAATTCACACTGACCATGGAGGTGAATATTTATCTGATCAGTTCAAGACAATATGTAATGAGAAAGAGATTATTAGATAACTAACTATCCTTAGAGCTCCACAAAAAAATGAAGTTGCTAAATAAAGAAATCGAACTCTTCTCGAAATGGGTAGATCGATGATGGCTCAAGCTAATTTGCCTAGTTCCTATTCGAGAGACGCATTATTAGTTGTAACCTACATACATAACCGAGTGTTTTCTAAATTTGTTCCATCTACTTCATATGAACTTTAGATAGGCAGAAAATCAAATTTGAGTAATCTGAGATCCTAGGGGTCAGCTACTTATATTCATGACAAAACTCACAAATATGAAAAATTGTGGGGACCGGTGCCGTCGATAGAGGGGGGGATGAATATCGACTCGTTAAATATTTCGTCGGGAACTTGTCGTAAACTTTTCGAGGTTCGTTCATTCTAGACAAAGAGTTAGTGCGCAGCGGAAAATAGAAAGAACGAAAACTAGAACAACACAGACGACAAGTGGGTTTACTTGGTTCCCAACCCCTGAGGGTCAATACGTCCAAGACCTAAGCACGGGAAGTGCCCGCCCACTAATGGTCTCCTTTCCAGACTTTCCGAAGGCGGAGAAACCCGTCTTACAGTTCAAGTTTTACAGTCAAAATGATATGGAAATTAAGTGCATAAAATAAATCAAACCAAACAAGAGTCGACGATCCCGACCGATTTGGAACTCCGAAGTGTCGCGCACTTCCTCCTGGAGCCTCCTTAGTCGTAGAGCTTCGTCTCTAACACTTTTTCTTTGCTCGGAATGCTTAGAATGTCGTAGCAGTTGATGATCTAAGTTGAGGGGTCAAACCCCTTTATATAGTCATGTCCAGGGCGCCTGTAAGGCTGTAGGGCGCCTCTATGAGCTGGTCAAACCTCATCTTCGTGCTGAACTCGCAGTAGGGATAGAAATCCCCTTCCCAAGCGCCTAACCCATATAGGGTGTGTGGGAGCCTTCAGGCGCCTGGCAATCCAGGGCGCCTGGCTTAATGGGGGCGCCCTGGTTCAATGGGGGCGCCCAGGAAGATGTGATTCAGCATCTTTTGTGTTTGTTCGCCTGCTTTGCCTCCAATTCTAGGTACCTGCAAGATATACAAACACAAGACAAGCACATATAATCTTAACCTTAATGATTTGGTTCTGACTTTGGATTTCCCGTGAAACCCTAGGTCGAACCGACACCTATGTTCCCTTCCCGGGGAACACGCCTTTCGCCTACTCCTCTCAGGAGAAGTTTTGCCAACCGGCTCCTCCGGTTGGATTTTTTCCCAGCTTCACTCACCAGGACTTAGTGCCCAGCTTCACTCACCAGGACTTCGGTGCCCAGCCCTTGGCCAAGACTTATTGCCCAATTCCTCGAATCAGGACTTCGTGCCCAGTCCGCGACCAGGACTTATTGCCCAATCCTATATCAGGACTTAGGTGTCCAGCCCTCGGCCAGGACTTATTGCCCAATTCCTCGAATCAGGACTTCGTGCCCAACCCTCGGTCTGGTCTTAGGTGCCCAGCCCGCAGCCAGGACTTAGTGCCCAATCCATGATCAGGACTTAGTGCCCAATTCCTCGAACCAGGACTTATTGCCTAGGTTAACTAGGACTTTGTTTTACCTTGAACCGGATTTCTTGACTAACCCTTCCTTTGTCTAGTATATCACTAACTTAAGTATATTGTTAAACATTGAAACACTAGAGGAGGACATCACCGATGCATCTTGCACCAACAAAAATTAGGCCCTAGGAGATAGAAAGTGTATCTTTATAAGATATTCTGATACCTCTAAGGGTTATGTTTTATTGATGAGCAACAAGATGGAACCATATCTGAAATAGATTCATGAGATGCTACTTTTCTCGAAATTGAGTTCCCAACAAGAGGTGAATTGATAAATTGATTCCTCTATTTACAATAGAAGAGGAGGATACTGTTCCTTTTGTTGGTGCAAGTTGCATTAGGCCCTAGGAGATAGAATGTGTATCTTTATAAGATATTCTGATACCTCTAAGGGTTATGTTTTATTGATGAGCAACAAGATGGAACCATATCTGAAATACATTCATGAGATGCTACTTTTCTCGAAATTGAGTTCCCAACAAGAGGTGAATTGATAAATTGATTCCTCTATTTACAATAGAAGAGGAGGATACTGTTCCTTTTGTTGGATCGAGAAATGCGAGAGAGGGGGGGGGGTGAATGTCGCAAATCGTTCGGATTTAAAAAGAGTAAGTGCGCAGCGGAATAAAACAGAGCAAAACAACGCTAACACGGTCGTTTTACTTGGTTCGGAGCCTGGGTCGACTCCTACTCCAAGGCCCACGGTCGTTGACCGTTTTCTGCGGGCAATTTTATAAGTTCGTAAAAGTTTACAAGAAAGATAATAACAAGAACAGTTTAGTAAACTTTAAATACAGCTCTTCGTTACCGACGTCCGGTGTAGATCGAAGTTTCGGAGCAGCGGGACGTCGTCAGCTTGAGTTGGAAGATTTCTGGAGCGTGTCGCGGAAGCAGAAGAGCGCAGAAGTGTCGCAGTGATTGATCCTTTGAAGAAGGAGGTCGAGGGCCCTTTATATAGGGCCTGGGGGCGCCCTGGTCGACGGGGGCGCCCCCCCACGTGGCAGCAGATCCACACAAAGCGCAGTCAACAACTTATCCCTTGAACCTCGGGATAAGGTCTTGACTGGGGCGCCCTGTACGCTGGGGGCGCCCTGGTTGACTCGGCCAACTCTTATCCGCAGCGCTGAGTCTTCTTTGGTAAATCTGGCTGGGGGCGCCCGGGACAGCGGGGGCGCCCTGTGCATGTAGCGCAGACGCGACAGAGTTGATTTGCAATGGGGGCGCCCGGGACAGCGGGGGCGCCCTGTGTATGTACTGTCGAAGTCTTTCTTGTCTTGTTGTGTTTTGTGGTCACCATGGGGGCGCCCGGGACACTCCGGGCGCCCTGGTCAGCGGTTGCCTCACTCCTTTGAGGCACTCTGAGCTGCAGACACTCGTTCCTTCGGTCCTGCATCCAGGGTTAGTCCAAAACACAATAAAACAATAAAATAATAGGTTATACAGCCTCAGCTGTCTTGGTTCTGACTTTGGTCTCCAAAATGGAGCCCTAGGTCGAACCGATGCCTAATGTTCCCTCAAGGGGAACGCGTCCTCACCTACTCCTCTCGGCAGAGTTTACCTGGTGCCAACCGGCTCCTCCAGTTGGACTTTTGCCCAGCAGTCCTTCGCCAGGTCTTGAGGTACCAAGCTGCCCTTCGCTTGGTGCCTAGCAGCCCTTCGCTAGGTCTTTTCTTCTGGCAGTCCTTCGCCAGTGCCTAGCATTCCTTCGCTAGGGCTTTGTCCATTCTGGCAGTCCTTCGCCAGTGCCTAGCATTCCTTCGCTAGGGCTTTTCCTGTACACTCAAGAAACTTGTTAGACACTAATTAACCCTTAACTTTTGAACCCTTTTACCAATATCAAAACACAGGTTTGACTTGGGTGCAATCTGCACCAACAATCTCCCCCTTTTTGATATATGGCAACCTAGTTCAAAAGGTTAAGAAAAAAAATGCTGAAATTGAAATCCTAAGTTAGATTCCCTCCCCCTGGAAGTAATCTCCCCCTAGGTTTTTCAAAAGTAGGTGGTTTTAGTTTAAATACTTTTTATTATAGAAAGACTTTTTAAGTATTGGCTGAGTTTTTCAAAAAAATGTTCTAAGTTTAAAGAAGTTTTCATATTTTAGCAAATTTTGAGTTTAGGAAAACCTTTTTTTTTTTTTAAACTTAGACTTTTTCAGTTTTTGAAAACTCTTGTTTTTAAGCACAAAAAAAATTCAGGCTTTAAAGAGTCATACTTAGAAAGATTCGAGACTTGGAAAACTTTTTCAGACTTAGAAAACTTTTCAGGATTAGAAAAAATTTCAGACATTAGAAAAAGCTTTTCAGAGAATATTTTAAGCAAAAATTAATAGCAATTCAGAGCAAAAGGAATTTTAAGCAAATAAATTAAGCTTTCAGAGTTAGAAATTTTGGAAAAACATTTTTGTTCCCTATTTCCTTTCCAAAAACATTTTTGTTCCCTGTTTCCTTTCCAACTCTCCCCCTTTGTCATATATCAAAAAAAATACAGAAGAAATATTTGCAATAATAAAGTATTTGCTGTACTGAAACAAACTAAGACCTAAGTCTGGTTTCATCTTTAGGGACATGTCTAACCCAATTAGCTACTTACTAACTGTTATAAACAGTAGCTTTTGCTAGGGTTAGTCAAGTTAAGTGTTTTTGTTCAAGTTAGATTTTCTAATCTTGATACTTAACTTGATTGCTGTTCAGTTTGTATTTAGTGCCCCAACTACTGCAGATGCACTGACTTAAAGCATCTTGAATTAAGGCAAAGACCTAAGCATCTCAACCCTTTCTAGGTTATCACTCAAAGTACCCTAAGGTGCTTGTGAGATGCTGGCTTCTAGATCTATAGGTGCATGCAGTTCTAGGGTTAGAGCCTAGGCTAATTCCATTTCGAAGAAAACCCTAGTTTTGAAGGGGGTAGTTTTTGAAATAAAACTAAGTAAAAAAATCAAAGTAAAACATTTTTAACAAAGAAAACATTTTAAAATCAATTAAGACATTTTAAGATCAATTTAAGACATTTTAAAATCAATTTAAAACATTTTAAAACAAAAAAAACAAATGATTCTATTCTACTAAGCACAACCCTAACTGCCTTCTTAGTGAGCTAAACTCAGATTCAGGTAGGGGTTTAGTGAATATGTCAGCTAGGTTGGACTTGGAGTCTACATGCTTAAGGACTATTTCACCCCTAGCTACGTGATCTCTTACAAAGTGATGTTTTACTTCTATGTGTTTGGTTCTAGAATGTTGTATTGGGTTTTTGGTTAAGTTAATTGAGCTAATATTGTCAATATTGACTTGGGGTCTGATTGTAGTCTAGCTGAAAGTCCTTAAGAGTATGCATCATCCATAGGAGTTGAGCTACACACTCTCCTAAGGCTACATATTCAGCTTCAGTTGTGGATAGAGCAACACAGTGTTGCTTCCTACTGCACCAACTTACTAAGCTGTTTCCTAAAAGTTGACAGCTTCCACTTGTACTTTTTCTATCTAATTTACAACCAGCATAGTCAGAATCAGAGTATCCTAACAACTTAAAGGATGAAGTCCTAGGGTACCATATCCCTACATTTAGGGTGCCCTTAATGTATCTTAAAATTCGTTTTAGGGCTGCTAGGTGAGTCTCCTTAGCACAGGTTTGGTACCTAGCGCACATTCCTACTGAAAAAAGTATATCAGGTCTGCTGGCTGTAAGGTATAGTAGACTTCCTATCATACTTCTATAAAGTTTTAGATCTACTGGTTTGCCATCAGGGTCATTATCTATTTTCACATTTGTGGCCATTGGGGTACTTATACTTTTAGAGTTATCCATTTTAAATTTCTTAATTAGTTCTTTAGCATATTTAGATTGATGTACATAATTTCCATCCTTAGTTTGTTTGATTTGTAACCCTAGGAAAAAGTTAAGTTCCCCAACTAAACTCATTTCGAACTCATTTTCCATTATTGTTACAAATTCTTTTAGAAATTTAGAGTTAGTTGATCCAAATATTATATCATCTACGTAAATTTGGGCAATAAATATATCTCGTTTTCTAAAATTTTAACAAACAAGGTTGGGTCAATTTGACCTTGTTTGAATTCTTTAGAGATCAGGTAATTGGATAATCTTTCATACCACGCCCTGGGTGCTTGTTTTAGTCCATAAAGGGCTTTACTAAGTTTGTAGACATGATCGGGTTTTTCTATATCCTCAAACCCTGGGGGTTGTCCTACATAAACTTCTTCTTTAATAAGCCCATTTAAGAAGGCTGACTTTACATCCATTTGGTATAATTTAAATCCTTTATGGGATGCAAAGGCTAGTAACATCCTAATAGACTCAAGTCTAGCTACAGGGGCATAGGTTTCATCATAATCCAACCCTTCTACTTGACTGAATCCCTTAGCTACTAAGCGGGCTTTATTTCGGACTATTTCACCTTGATCGTTTAACTTATTCCTAAATACCCACTTAGTGTCAATTACGGATTTGCCCTTAGGTTTAGGTACTAACTCCCAGACTTGGTTTCTCTCAAATTGGGCTAGCTCTTCTTGCATGGCTAAGATCCAGTCAGGATCAGGTAGGGCTTCCTCAATAGTCTTAGGTTCAATCTTTGAAATCATGGCTATTTGACTAAGATTTCTATAGTAAGCTCTAGTTCTGACTCCTAAGGTTGGATCACCTACAATTTGGTCAGTTGGGTGACTGAGTCTGGGTTTCTTGGTTTTTCTAGTACTTGGCTCAGCTTCAGGTCCAGCTGGTCCAATAGGTTCAATTCTGGGTTCATTGGTTGGTTCAACTGATTCAGAAGTTGGTTCAATTGTTAAGTCATTAAAGGGTTCAGTTAGGGTTTCAGAGTTATCTTCTTGATCAGTATTTGGTGAAGCTAAGTCAGAATTATCAGATTTTGGGTTAGTTTCTTCATCAAATATTAAGTTGGTTGTTTCTTCAATTTTCTTAGTTATTTTGTTGTAGACTCTATAAGCTCTACTTGTTGTAGAGTACCCTAAAAAGATACCTGGGTTTGACTTGGATTGGAATTTTCCAAGATAGTCTTTGGTATTAAGAATATGGACTTTGCATCCAAAGACTCTAAGATAGTGTAGGTTTGGAAGTCTATGGTAGTAAAGTTCATAGGGTGTTTTATTTAACCTTTTATTAAGCAGAATCCTATTTTGGATATAGCAAGCTGTGCTAATTGCTTCTGCCCAGTAGTGGTTAGGTAGGTCAAATTCATTGAGCATAGCCCTAGCAGCTTCCTGTAAGGTTCTATTCTTTCTTTCTACTATGCCATTTTGTTGGGGGGGTTCTAGGACACGAAAATTCGTGTTTATATCCATTTACTTTACAGAATTCTTCGAATCTTTGATTCTCGAATTCTCCCCCGTGGTCAGACCTAAGTCTTTTGATTTTGGTATCATTTTGATTTTCAATCAATTTACAAAAGTTGTTAAATAGGTTCAGGGTTTCATCCTTGGTCTTTAGAAACCTGACCAAAGTGAACCTAGAGTAGTCATCAATTATCACTAAGCAGTATCGGTTTCCACTTAGTGACTTGGCTCTATGTGAATCAAATAGGTCAAGGTGTAGGAGCTCAAGTGTGGTTTGGGTTTGATCAGATTGGATCAATTTGTGGCTAGACTTGGTTTGTTTGCCTTGATTACAGGATTCACATATTAGGTTTTCATTATTCTTAATTTTAGGGACACCTTTGATTAAGCCAAGTTAGGTAACTTTTGAGATAGTTCTTAGATTGCAATGACCTAATCTCCTATGCCAGAGTTTTGATTGTTCTAATTGTGTTAACATGCATTTGGGTATAAGGGGAAGACTTATAGTATATACATTATTTTTCCTAGTGCCCTTAAGCATGATTTCTGAGTCTTGTGCATTTCTAATCAGGCAGTTAGAATTGTTGAAGGTAACTAAATAACCAGAGTCACATAACTGACTTATGCTAAGTAGGTTAAAACTAAAGTCTTCAACCAATAGAACTTTCTTAATAATGAAATTGGATTTAAGTTCAATATTACCTGACCCAATTACCTTGAGTGTAGCATTATTTCCAAATGCCACTGAGCCCAGGTTTTTGAACTTGAGTTTGGTGAACTTCAATTTGTCTCTAGTCATGTGTCTGGAGCATCAGGTATCTAACATCCATTGGTCCAAATCTTTATGTTCCTACACATAAAGGATTTTCGGTGATTTGGATCCAATTTGAGTTAGGGATAGCTTAAATTGAGTTTCACTTCCTAGTCTGTCTCACCCCAGTCTAGGGTTTTCAATCACGTTAACCTTAAGGTTTTTGTGAGACAGGTTTGATGGTAAAAATTAATTTTGAAAAGGAATTTTAATTTATTTTGAAAATGTTATTTTAGTTTTGAAAACAGATTTGAAAACAAATAAGTTTAGAAATTTTGAAAAATAGATTAAGAGATTTTTGAAAAAGAAATAAGTTTAAGAAGTAGAAATTTTGAAAACAGATTAGAATCTATAATTATTTGAAATTTGAGTTAGATTCGAATTTGACAAAAGATAATTTGAATTTGAATTTCAGAAATTGGCTTCTAGGTCTTGGCGAGGCACAAGACCTTCTTTGGCCGTAGCCTTATGGGATCATCCACCCTTTCCTTGACAAAGCCTTTTAATGAAATTTCATTTTCAAATTAAATTAGGTCATTTTCTGGTCTAACTAGCTTGGGTCTTGGATCGGTAGCTTCGGCTGGTTTCACCAGTCTAAAGAGACCAAGTAGACTTGATCTTATTAGAGTTAGTTTCCCCAACGTACTATCATCTCACCTCCTCCCAATACTATGTTTTCAAGTTTCAAGTAATCTAGTCCTTAAATCTAAGCATGGCAATTTGCAAAAATTAAATAAACAAACAATCAATCAATTAAAAAATTATCTAATTATAAAAATTGTTTTGATTTTGGCTCCCCCTGGACTAAAGCCTCTGTATGGGTTAGGCAAGATGTGAATCTTGTCCTTGGGGATCCAAAATTGATTTGAACCAGTTGGTTTAGTCAGGCACAGTTTTGGCACCCATGCCTGAACCTTAGGTCTTGACTGGTTCAGTACAGCAAAGTAAGATCTTTGCCGAGATTTGGTTCTATAGCCAAGTCCGGATCGGTTTAGAACAGACTTCTGTTTTCCCAGAATCAGATCAAGATTCTTGGAACCAGAAGTGAATCGTTCTAAAGCTGTTCTTAAGTCCTTAACTTGAGTTTTCAGGGAGGAATTCTCTGATTCAAGTTTTTCAACTTGATCAGGGGTTCCTTCCTGAAGTTTCTCAGTTAAGGATTTAGAATCAGCTCCCTCTTTCAGGAGTTTTACTTCCTGTCGGAGGGACTCGATTCGGAGTTTGGCTTTCGCCAAATCTCGGGATAGATAGGAAATAAGCGAATTCAATTGTAATTTCGAAAAACCCGTTACCCTTATTTCGCCGTCGTCGGAGAATGTCAGCTTGCCGTCGTCCCGGTCTGAGTCTGAGTCAGTCTCGATTTGATCCGAAGCGGTCAGGGCTAGAAGATTGGACTGGGGTGCTTCTTCTTCTTCTTCTGAGGAAGACTCGTCCCAGGTTGCTTGGAGTGCCTTCTTCTTTCTGGTCTTTTTGGACTCCTTTAGACTTGGACACTCAGTCTTGTAGTGGCCCTTCTTCTTGCATTCGTAGCAGGTTACGTTGGGCTTGTGTTTGTCAGTTGCTGGTTCAGCTGGTTCATCCTTTCTTCGGCTTGTTCTCCGTGTGTTGGTTTGGTTCTTCAACTTTTTGTAGTAGCTTCGAGCTAGCCGGACCAGTTCAGATTGATCTTCTTCTTGATCTTCTGTTTCTGAATCTGAGGTAGACTCGGGTTCAACTTGAGTTTTCTTCTTAGTCATTCTTCCTGTTTTCCCTGCAAAGAAAGCTATACTTTTCTCGGCCAAATTGCAGTTAGTTTGTTCATGCAGTTCAAGTTCAGAGAATAACTCATCTAACTTAATTTTTGAAAGATCTCTAGAGACCTTGTATGCATCTACCATAGATGCCCACAAGGTGGTCCTAGGGAACGCGTTTAGGGCATACCTTATAAGATCACGATTTTGAACCTGGTGACCTATTGCGTGAAGACCGTTCATCAATTCCTGGATTCTGGCATGGAGCTGGGCTGCTGTCTCGTTATCTGCCATTTTGATGGTGAAGAGCTTGTTCAGTAGCAGGTCCCGTTTGCTGATCCTCGTATCTGAAGTTCCTTCGTGGAGCTCGATCAGTTTAGCCCATAGCTCCTTGGCACTGTTGAATGGGCCTACGCGGTTCAGCTCCTCTTTTGTCAGTCCGCATTGAAGAGTCTGAGTTGCCTTGGCGTCAGCTTCAATTTTGCGTTTGAGGGCAGTGTCCCACTCTGAGTAGTTTTGTGGTACGCCATCAGCATTTGTGGGAATCATCAGTCCAGACTGGATGATTATCCACATATCCACCTGAGTTTTCAGGTGGACCTCCATTCGACTTTTCCAGTAAGGAAAGTCTTCTCCACTGAAAAGTGGAGGTCTGGCGGTGCTAAAGCCTTCTTGGATGGCCATTCGTTCTGAAATTGCAAAAAAAAAAAACAAGAATATTCCAAGACTTGGTCTTGGATTAGTAGTGCGGGAAGAAAAGAAATAAAAACAATTTCAAGGGGTGTTGCACCAACCTTGAAAGAAAAATTCGAACGAAAATTTTAAAAAAAATTGAGAGAGAAAAACGAAAGAAATCCGAAAAATTTTCAAACTGGTGGTTGCACCAAGTTTGAATTCCCCGCTCTGATACCACTTGTTGGATCGAGAAATGCGAGAGAGGGGGGGGGGTGAATGTCGCAAATCGTTCGGATTTAAAAAGAGTAAGTGCGCAGCGGAATAAAACAGAGCAAAACAACGCTAACACGGTCGTTTTACTTGGTTCGGAGCCTGGGTCGACTCCTACTCCAAGGCCCACGGTCGTTGACCGTTTTCTGCGGGCAATTCTATAAGTTCGTAAAAGTTTACAAGAAAGATAATAACAAGAACAGTTTAGTAAACTTTAAATACAGCTCTTCGTTACCGACGTCCGGTGTAGATCGAAGTTTCGGAGCAGCGGGACGTCGTCAGCTCGAGTTGGAAGATTTCTGGAGCGTGTCGCGGAAGCAGAAGAGTGCAGAAGTGTCGCAGTGATTGATCCTTTGAAGAAGGAGGTCGAGGGCCCTTTATATAGGGCCTGGGGGCGCCCTGGTCGACGGGGGCGCCCCCCCACGTGGCAGCAGATCCACACAAAGCGCAGTCAACAACTTATCCCTTGAACCTCGGGATAAGGTCTTGACTGGGGCGCCCTGTACGCTGGGGGCGCCCTGGTTGACTCGGCCAACTCTTATCCGCAGCGCTGAGTCTTCTTTGGTAAATCTGGCTGGGGGCGCCCGGGACAGCGGGGGCGCCCTGTGCATGTAGCGCAGACGCGACAGAGTTGATTTGCAATGGGAGCGCCCGGGACAGCGGGGGCGCCCTGTGTATGTACTGTCGAAGTCTTTCTTGTCTTGTTGTGTTTTGTGGTCACCATGGGGGCGCCCGGGACACTCCGGGCGCCCTGGTCAGCAGTTGCCTCACTCCTTTGAGGCACTCTGAGCTGCAGACACTTGTTCCTTCGGTCCTGCATCCAGGGTTAGTCCAAAACACAATAAAACAATAAAATAATAGGTTATACAGCCTCAGCTGTCTTGGTTCTGACTTTGGTCTCCAAAATGGAGCCCTAGGTCGAACCGACGCCTAATGTTCCCTCAAGGGGAACGCGTCCTCACCTACTCCTCTCGGGAGAGTTTACCTGGTGTCAACCGGCTCCTCCAGTTGGAATTTTGCCCAGCAGTCCTTCGCCAGGTCTTGAGGTACCAAGCTGCCCTTCGCTTAGTGCCTAGCAGCCCTTCGCTAGGTCTTTTCTTCTGGCAGTCCTTCGCCAGTGCCTAGCATTCCTTCGCTAGGGCTTTGTCCATTCTGGCAGTCCTTCGCCAGTGCCTAGCATTCCTTCGCTAGGGCTTTTCCTGTACACTCAAGAAACTTGTTAGACACCAATTAACCCTTAACTTTTGAACCCTTTTGCCAATATCAAAACACAGGTTTGACTTGGGTGCAATCTGCACCAACAGACATCACCGATGCATCTTGCACCAACAAAAATTAGGCCCTAGGAGATAGAAAGTGTATCTTTATAAGATATTCTGATACCTCTAAGGGTTATGTTTTATTGATGAGCAACAAGATGGAACCATATCTGAAATAGATTCATGAGATGCTACTTTTCTCGAAATTGAGTTCCCAACAAGAGGTGAATTGATAAATTGATTCCTCTATTTACAATAGAAGAGGAGGATACTGTTCCTTTTGTTGGTGCAAGTTGCATCAATGATGTTCTCCTCTAAGTGTTTTAATGTTTGACAATAGACTTAAGTCAGTGATACATTAAATAGACAAAGGGGAGTTAAGAGAGAAGTAACAAAGTGGACCAAAGTCCTAGTGAATCTAGGCAATAAGTCCTTGCGAAGGGCAGCTGGGCAACTAGCGAAGGGCTGCTAGACGTCGAAACCCTAAGACCTGGCGAAGGACTGCTAGGCACCTGGCGAAGGGCTACTAGGCATCTAAGACCTGGTGAAGGGTTGTTAGGCATCTAAGACCTGACGAAGGACTGCTAGGCACCTGGCAAAGGGCTGCTAGGCATCGAAGACCTGGCAAAGGACTGCTAGGCACCTGGAGAAGGGTTGCTAGGCATTGAAGACCTGGCAAAGGGCTGCTAGGCACCCGGCGAAGGGTTGCTGGGCAAAAGTCCACCCGAAGGACTGGGTGACAACCGTCTCCTTAGAGGAGTAGGTGAAAGGCGCATTCTCGGGGGTGGGAACTTACGTCGGTTCGATCTAGGGTTTCGTGGAAATTCGAAGTCCGAACCAAGTCCTTAAGGCTAACATTGTATGTATATTTGCTTTGTGTTTGTGTATCTTGCAGGTACCAAGTACCAGAGACAACGCAGGCAAGAGGCTGGAAAGCAGCCAACCCAGGCGCCCCTACTGATGGGGGCGCCCAGATCAAAGCCTAAAACCCAGTGTTGGGTTGAAAGGCATGAAGCCAGGCGCCTAGGTTGATCCAGGCGCCCATGTCAAAGAAGAAATTGGCAGTTTCGTGTGGTAAGTAGAATAGGCTTCCATTCGAGCGCCCGGGACGAATCAGGCGTCCAAGTTGAAAGCTATATTTGCTGTTTCGAGTTCGAAAAAGAGATTAGCTTTGAGTTAGGTGCCTGGGAGGCCCGGGGTGCCCTGGTCAGAGTTTTTATCAACCGCGGCGAGGTCGGCGCGGGGATGAGGTTTGACCAGGTTCATAGGGGCGCCCCCAGCGTATCAGGCGCCCGTATGAAGCCTATATAAGGGGCTTCGACCCCTCTGCTTCAAACACAACTGTTGAAAGTGATTCTGAGCATTCTGATCGACGACAACATGCTAAAGATGAGGATCTACGACCGGGAGGCTCCAGGAGGAAGTGCGCGGCACTTCGGAGGTCCAGATCGACCGAGTTTCAAACTCTAGTTATTCGGTTTGCATTTAGTATTCTATATTACTTTGCTTTATTTGTGATTGTACTTCTACACTGTAAGACGGGTTTACTCCGCCTCTGGAAATTCCAGAAAGGAGACCAATAGTGGACTCACGCCGAGTACATAGGCCTTGGACGTACTGACCCTGGGGGGTTGGGAACCAAGTAAATAAATCCCGCTGTGTCCTTGTGTTCTTTTTATTTTATTTTCCGCTGCACTAACACTCTGTGTCCAGTACGAACGAAAGTTTTACGAAGATTTCCACGAGAATTTTTACAGTCGATATTCACCCCCCCTCTATCGACGGCATCGGTCCTACACCTTTATCAACGAATCAGGAATCACTGGAGATGCTTGGATCTAGTCAACCTAGTGGGAGTGAATTGCCTATGAATAAGTCAATTTCTTAATAGTCTAACCTATGAAGAAGTAGTTGTCAGATTATTCCTCGGAGAAGGTTTGACATTGAGAATGAGACATTAATAATGATTCTCCCAGTTGATGATGAGGAACTTCGAACAGTTGAGGAAACATTGAAATGCTTAGTTATGGAGAAATGGAAAGTTGCAATGGATGAGGAAATAAAGTCCTTGAGAAAGAATCAAGTTTGAGATTTAGTCAATCTTCTTTTAGGTCGAAGGGCTATTGGAAATAAGTGTATTCTTAAAATCAAGAGGAAAGTGGATGGGTCGATTAATCGATAAAAAGCTCGTTTAGTTGCAAAAGGATATATCCAAATGGAGGGTATTAACTTTGAAAAGACATTCTCCCCAGTTTTGAAGTTTGTGTTAATACGTGTCATTTTAGCTATAGTAGTACATTTTGACTTAGAATTACATCAAATGGATGTAAAGATGACTTTCCTTAATGGTAATCTTGACGAGGAAATCTATATGACACAGCCAGAATGTTATATAGCTGAGGGGCAAGAGAATAAAGTATGTAGACTTAAGAAGTCTATGTATGAGCTAAAACAAGTGTCAAGATAATCAAACATAAGATTCAATGAAGTCATTTTGTCTTATGGTTTCGAAATGATCAATGAGGATCATTGTGTTTACCTAAAGAAGGCAAAAGAAAATTTTGTCATTTTATCATTATACGTTAATGATATGCTAATAGCTGAAAGTGACTTGAAGTTTGTGATAGAAGTCAATGTAAGATCGATGCCGTACGCTAGAGGGGGGGTGAATAGCGATTCTTCGACTTGTTCTTCCTACGTTGTTAGTTTGCGCAGCGGAAATACAAAGAAAAATAAAACTAACAATAAGAACAATGCTAACAAACCAGGTTTAGTTGGTATCCACCCCGGCCGGGTGACTAATCCAACAATCCGTCGGTGGATCACTCCCCGGATAACCTCCGGCTATCACGTGTCGCTCCTTGTGGGTGGAGAAACCTCACCACAACACCAAACAAAGCTCTGGCCACGAAGACTACTAACTTGCCCTAACCAAGACAAGTTTCGTCAAGAAACTCAGCCACCACGACGTCCTCTTTAAATATGACTCGGGGCTGATTTCTCGCTACCAGTCAACTGCCCCCAGGGCAGTCGACTGGTGCCAGCCAAATTCGACCGTTACACCCCAACGTTCGAATTTTAGCCAGCTCACCAGCCACCTACCAGTCGACTGCCCCAAGGGCAGTCGACTGGTCTCAGGGCTGAGACCTTTCTGTGAGTTCCATCAGTCGACTGCCCCTAGGCCAGTCGACTGGTCTACTCACCCACCTAAGGTTACCCATCCTGAGTACATTCCACTCCGCACTCAAACCCTAGGATTTCCCGAGTACAATCACACTGCACTCGTACCCTCACGACTCGACTGACTCCTCCTCCGCAGCCTCGACTGTTGCCTTCGCGCCCTCTTCATCTTCGGCCCTCGTCCCTAGGATGCGCATGCAAGCCTCCAGCTTGCCTTCATGCCACCCTTCACGTACGCCTCGAAGTCCGTGCCCATCAGCTCATCGTCCCTGCACTCCATGGTCCCTCAGATGCGCACGCCAGCCTCCAGCTGGCCTCCATGCCATCCTTCACTGTACTGAGGTCGTCCAGTCATGTCCATATGCGTAACCTGTACAACCTGCACACTCAACATACGCATATCAAATACAGGGGTAAACCTAACTTACACCCTTTGTACAAACATCAAAACCCATGGTCACACCAGACCATCTTAGGGCTGATTGCTCCAACAATCTCCCCCTTTTTGATGTTTGGCAATACGTTTAAGTTAGGGAAAGCAAGATAGTAGTCAAATAGCAAAAGTAATGCATATGTCATGCAAAAATGGATCCTATCCCAAGGCATCCTACACCTAACCCTCCAAGTTAGGACTTTTTCACACCTAACTCCCCAAGTTAGGAATTTTCACCAAAACGGGCTTTTTAAAGCTTCTCCAAAGCTCCCCCTACATTGGACTTATAAAGGCTTTTTAAGAACCTCTTCAAGGTTCCCCTTACGCCAAGAATGGAGCAAACATGCTCCCCCTTAATCTTAGCTCCCCCTAAACCTAGGGTTTCTAGCAAAGGTGTGTTTGGTTTCCCAACTTAAACCTAACACTTTTCCCCCTTTGCCTAACATCAAAAAGAACCCAACAATATCCCAATTATCGGTTCTTTTAATCCCCAATGACTATAAACAATGTGTACTAACCCCCCATACACTTGTTTTGCATCATTTGGACCTCAAACCAGCTGCTGATACAAAAATCAGCCCTGACCAGTCGACTGCCAAAATGGCAATCGACTGATACTCCGAAAGTCTGAAATTTCAGCATTTCTGACGAACTTCAGAAATGCGCCAAAAATTCCACAAATCTCCAAAAATTCCTAAATTTTGTGGAGAGGTTTGTGGTACCCATATCTACTTGGTAAAAATACATTCCAAAATGTATCTATCACCATTCCCATGTTTGACACAAAACCCAAAACTAGCCAAAAACTTCAATCAAACCTTGACCTAAAGTCCTAGTTTTGGTTTCCTCTTGATGTCTTTGCCCATGCCACCCCACAATGCATCCCTAGCATTGATTTACATGGCAATTACACACCAAAAACTAATTTTCATGCAATATGACCCCAATGTCATATTTCCATGCAGAAACTCAAAAACACCGTGCCAAAACCCAAGAATTGAGACTCAAGTCCGTCTCCAATTCTTTTGGCACACTCCATGGTCCATCTAGACCTCTAGGAGCACCCCCTCCCAAGGTCCATTCACCATATATCCCAAAGGCTCCTAGAGCTCCCCCTTGAGCTCTTAGCCCTAGCCACCTCCCTAGGTGACTCAACCATCACTAGGCCACATTGGTGTTCCACCGGTGACTCTTGGCCTACAAACTCGACCCTCTTAACCTTAGACACCTTGTCCTTGGTTAAGTCATTTCTTTTTCCTTTAAATGACACCCCTTTGCCATTTTTGGACTCCCCCTTCTTGCCATAATCATGTGCTACCCTAGCATATATCTTTTCCTTGGCATGGGAGACTCTAGATCGGTATCCTAGACCCGATCTATCATTGTTGGGTTTTAGACCACCCAACACCATATCCAAACCCTTAGATCCAATAGTGAATCTCTCTAGGGTTTTCTCTAACCTCTCAAGCTTTTCCCTTAAAGCTTGATTTTCCCATTCTAGGTTCCTAAACCTAGAATCCACATGCCCATTTTGGATATTCCTAGAACTACCCATTTTCTTAGGCATTTGTTTCCCTCCCTTGGGATTAATGCCTTTAGCCTTGGATATACAGGTCTTAGATTTACCATGATGCATGCTTTTCTTAGGATATGTATCTACCTTGTTATCCTTATTCCTATCATTGTACTTAAATCCATGATTATGCACAAATAAACAATTCTCATGAGTTCTAGCATGCATGGGTGGGTAATTAACATGATTCTTGACATGTAAAGAAGAACTTGAAATCGAATTTCTTTTTAAACTAGGGTTAGAGGGTACCTCCCTTACCCTTGTAGTCCTTCCTTGTTGTGAGCTTCTTCTCTTCCTTCTTTCTTCTTTTTCCCATCTTCTTAGATTTTCCATCTTCTTTAGCTCACCTTTTCTAGGGCATTTAGTGTGATAATGCCCTAGTTCTCCACATGTGAAGCATCGAATCTTCTTCCTTTTAGCTTGAACTTCACCAATTCTACAACCCACATTAGCTTTAAAGGAATTTACAATGGGTTTAGGGTGTACCTCCTTTTTCTTACCTAGTGGGCTCTTATCCTTGTAGTGCCCCTTTTCATTGCACCCAAAGCATACAATATGGTCTTTAGCCCTTGCTTTGGTGGAGGTTGAGGCTTGGTTGACTTCCTCTTCACCCTTGGATGAAGTGGAGACTTCCTCTTGATCATGTGTAGGTGAGGGTCTCTCCTCTCCCTCAATCCTTGAAGTGGAGACCTCTTCCTCTTCTTCTCTTGAGGAGGTTGACGATTCTTCACTTTCTTCTTCCTCTTCTTGAATTTTTGTAGGAGTCTCATGATACTCTTTCACCTTGCTCCATAATTCACATGCACTTTGATATGACCCTACACAACTCAAGATGTCGTTAGGTAATATATCAACCAAAATATTTGTTACCTTCTTATTGGCCCGGAATTATTCTTGTTGTTCTTTGTCCTAATATCTAGGACGAAGCTTCCTCCCGTGCTTGTCCTTTGGAACCTCGAAGGACTCTTCAAGCGCAATTCGGCATGCCCAATCCATTCCGAACCACGTCTCGATCCTCGCCTTCCAATATGCAAAATCTTCATTGTCATAGGCCGGTGGTGCATAGATCTCGTCCCCAAGTGGACCTTCACCTTCCATTTTCTCTAGCGTATGCTCCCTTGGCGGTTAGTCCGATCAAGAGCAAACCTTGCTCTGATACCAATTGTAAGATCGATGCCGTACGCTAGAGGGGGGGGTGAATAGCGATTCTTCGGCTTGTTCTTCCTACGTTGTTAGTTTGCGCAGCGGAAATACAAAGAAAAATAAAACTAACAATAAGAACAATGCTAACAAACCAGGTTTAGTTGGTATCCACCCCAGCCGGGTGACTAATCCAACAATCCGTCGGTGGATCACTCCCCGGATAACCTCCGGCTATCACGTGTCGCTCCTTGTGGGTGGAGAAACCTCACCACAACACCAAACAAAGCTCTGGACACGAAGACTACTAACTTGCCCTTAACCAAGACAAGTTTCGTCAAGAAACTCAGCCACCACGACGTCCTCTTTAAATATGACTCGGGGCTGATTTCTCGCTACCAGTCGACTGCCCCTAGGGCAGTCGACTGGTGCCAGCCAAATTCGACCGTTACACCCCAACGTTCGAATTTTAGCCAGCTCACCAGCCACCTACCAGTCGACTGCCCCAAGGGCAGTCGACTGGTCTCAGGGCTGAGACCTTTCTGTGAGTTCCATCAGTCGACTGCCCCTAGGCCAGTCGACTGGTCTACTCACCCACCTAAGGTTACCCATCCTGAGTACATTCCACTCCGCACTCAAACCCTAGGATTTCCCGAGTACAATCACACTGCACTCGTACCCTCACGACTCGACTGACTCCTCCTCCGCAGCCTCGACTGTTGCCTTCGCGCCCTCTTCATCTTCGGCCCTCGTCCCTCGGATGCGCTTGCAAGCCTCCAGCTTGCCTTCATGCCACCCTTCACGTACGCCTCGAAGTCCGTGCCCATCAGCTCATCGTCCCTGCACTCCATGGTCCCTCAGATGTGCACGCCAGCCTCCAGCTGGCCTCCATGCCATCCTTCACCGTACTGAGGTCGTCCAGTCATGTCCATATGCGTAACCTGTACAACCTGCACACTCAACATACGCATATCAAATACAGGGGTAAACCTAACTTACACCCTTTGCACAAACATCAAAACCCATGGACACACCAGACCATCTTAGGGCTGATTGCTCCAACAGTCAAGTCTTGACATTCATCACAATTTGATATAATAGATATGAAAAAAGTTGAGTACATCTTAGGAGTGTAGATCGTTTGTGATCGATCAAAAAGACTTTTGGGTTTGTCCCAAGAAGCTTATGTCACTAAGATACTACAACACTTTAATATGTCAGATTGCAACATTGAACAAACACCTACAACAAAAGGTATTATTTTGAACAAGGGTATGTCTCCCAAGACTCCTACAGAGATAGCCAAAATGAAGAAAAAAAATCATATATCAGTGTCATTGATAGTTTAATGTACACTATGTTGTGTACTTGTCCTGATATAAGCTATGTTGTAGGTTTAGTTAGTCGTTTCCAGTTAAACCCAAGATCGAGACACTGAAAGCAGTGAAAATGATCAAAGCTGAGCCAGAAGGGCAATACAGATGTATATTGGGTAAAGGACTTTGATAATAGAAAATCCACATCTAGCTATACCTTCTTGCTGAATGGTGGCGCCATCTCATGGAACAGCAAGAAACAGATGTTGGATCGAGAAAAACGATAGAGGGGGGGGGGGTGAATATTGTTAAAATCTTTTTCAGATTAAGGAAAGAGAAAATGCGCAGCGGAAATAAAACAATCACACAGGAACACAAGATTTTTACTTGGTTCGGAGTCGGGGTTGGCTCCTACTCCAAGGCCCAAGGTCCTTGACCGTTTACTTTGGGCAATACTATAATCGCGCAAAGCAATTTTACAAATTGAGTACAGAATTATTGCAGGAAATGAAATTAGTTACACTTTTCGTTACCGACGTCCGATGTGGATCGTATTTCTGAGCAGAGGGACGTCGTCGGCGCTGGAATCTCGAAGTCGGAGTGTGCCGGGGCGTTGCGCTTGAACGAAAAGCTTTGGAGCGTTAGAAAACTGTGTTGTTGAAGTCTTGGAGTCGAGCCCCTTTTATAGTACTCTATCGGGCGCCTGATGGGTTGGGGGCGCCTGACACGTGCCCCTTCGATCCGGGAATCCTTATCCACGGGCTCGGTCAGCGCTTATCCTCTCCACTTGGGCGCCTGAGCTGATGGGGGTGCCCGTGAGCTCACGGGTGCCTGATCCGCCTTGGTTCAGAGGCTTCGCAGCTGGTTTTTGGTTTTTGCCTTCACCCATGGGCGCCCGTATCCTTACGGGCGCCTGACTCCATTAGGGCGCCTAGGCCTAGTGAAGAACCTTCACTTGCAGATAATCAATCCTTCGACCCTGTAAATAAGGTTAGTCCCAAAAACATGATATGTAGTAATTACAGCCATAGCTGTCTTGGTTCTGACTTTGGGTCTCCCAAATGGAACCCTAGGTCGAACCGATGCCTACTGTTCCCTCGACAGGGAACGCATCCTCACCTATTCCTTTTAGGAGAGTTTATCTTTTGCCAACCAGCTCCTCCGGTTGGACTTTTGCCTGATCCACCTGACCAGGTCTTCGTTCCCAACTTCCGGTCAGGTCTTCGGTGCCCAGCCCCTTGCCAGGACTTCGTGCCCAGTCCTCGACCATGACTTCTTTGCTCGACTTCCAGTCAGGTCTTCTTGCCTAGTCCTTGACCAGGACTTCTTTGCCCAGCCCTTTGTCAGGACTTCTTGCCTAGTGTACCTAGGACTTCTTCCTGCACACTCAGTGAACAAAATTAGAACACAATAACATCTTAACTCTTGAACCCTTTGCCATTATCAAAACCCAGGTTTGACTTAGGTGCTGTCTGCACCAACAACATGCTCGTTTAGCGCTGTTAAAATAGGCTTATGTAGCCCTGTCGAAATAGGCTTGTGTAGTATTGTCGACAATGGAAGCGGAGTATGTGGCTCATGTAGTTGTTGCACAAGAAGTTATCTGGTTAAGAAGGTTCTTTATGTATTTGAGGATTGCTGATAATAGTGGGAGTCCTGTTACAGTGTACTATGATAATCAAGCTATTATAGTTTTTTCTAAGGATCTCAAATATTGCAGCAAAGACAAGCATAAGGGATATTGTTGACAAGAAATAGATAATTCTTGAGTATATTTCTTTACGTGTTATGCTTGCAGATCCTTTTACAAAACCATTGACTAAAGAGTCATTTCAAGGACATATGAAGTCTTTGGGACTATGAAAAATATAATGCAATTGGTTATATATAAAATATCATGATCTAATCAGTGTAAATGTATTTATTACATTTAGATAAAAGTCTCGATGAGCATGTTGGCTGGTTGAGATTGATCCACTCACATAGATAATCATCTCTGTTTGTTAAGTATAAATAGAGGTAAGACTGTTACTTATGGGACAACTTAGTTGAGGTCGCCTTGACAATTGTGTTAAGATGAGATCATTTGTATAACGATCGGAGTAAATGAACCTACCATTTACTAAACCTGTTAAAGGTCATATTGGAATTCATAAGTTGAATTCAGATTAGACATTATGTATGTCTAGATCGAAATCTGTACAATGTTAAATATTTGAGAACATGCACTCTTTTTGGTAAAGAGAAAAATATCGTAGCATGTGATTCATATCACATGTGCTATAGCGATAATAAGGGTAGTAGGAGAATAAATCTCTACTTCTCTACTATAAGAGACCCTTGAGATTATAAGTTAATCTCAATCTTACCTTAAGTGACTATTAAGCTGTTTACATGAAGTTTTAATCAGTGTTTACTACTTTAGCATGTATCTTATTGGCTATGAATGATTCGGTCTGTGAAGCATAACTAGGAAAGTGACTGATTAGAATGAATAGATTCAAGCTAAAAAGGAAGATTAAAATTGATTTATATCTGCGGTACTTATTCATTGGTCGACCAGTTACATTTTTTGTTGAATATTTAAAATGTGATTGTAAATAAATATATTGATTAAAGATGTTGAATATGCTCTTGACATAGTAGTCATATAAGGGATTAGAGATGTTCATATGGATGTAAATGATTTAATCTAGGATAAAGGTAAGTTATTGATGTCTATGATTCGTTCTATAGAGTAGCTAAGTTAAGTGTAACAATTTTCTTAACAATAATTGCTCAGTGTGCTTGTTGTCGTACGAACTATTTTCCCTAGAGTATGAATTAAATATTCTTATATGGTCTTTGTGACTTTCTTACATGGTCTTTATGACTAAATGACCTATATGGATTGACTTGGACGAGTGGGAGATGTTAGAGTTATAGGAAGATGAAGAGGACACCCCTTCCTCTTCATCTTCCAATCCATTCACATTCCTCCATTAATGCAGGTAGAGAAAGAGACTTCTTCCTCTTATAAAATGCATCTAAGTTCATGAGCAATGGAGAGGGGTAATGTGTGCGTCTAAGCAATGAGTTCATCGGAAGAGACAAGCTGTGTGCAAGGTCTACGCAAGGTCAATGAAAAATGGTTCGTCCCGTGTATATAAAGTCTCTGTGCATGGTTCGTCCGGGGGCACAAGAGAAAGAAGGGGTTGTTACGAAAAACATTCAAGATTGGTTCGTCCAATTACAAAAGAGGGATTTGATTTGTGAATCTTGAGAGACGGTTCATTTTTCGTGATCATTTATCAATGATGGTAATTTCTTCGATGCAGTGTTCTTCACTAATTTCTTCTCTAAGATCGTTATGAATGTTTACTATTTTAATTTTGTATTTCATACTATACATCTAACCGTTACATCACTACAGTAACTTTGATTAGTTTTAGTTAAAACCGCTCTATGTAATTTGGTCAAAGTTACTTTAAATTGAAATATTAAAGGGTATTCAAGTATTAAATTATCGACAAACTGTTGTTTTACTAATTTTTTAAAAAGACATACATTTTTTTAAAAAATGGGAATTTTATTGAAATGGAAAAGTTCCCCCAGGCCAACTCTTCTTTTGCGCTTCTAATTTAAATTTTAACTTTATAATTTTTTCACGTAGCAATGATAAACAACGTGAAATTTTAACGTGATATTCAATATGAATAATGTGATATTTTTTATATATACATCCGATTATCGTTTGGATATTATCGACAGTCTCCGACAGTTATCCCGAGCCAAATTATACTTTGGGGGCACGATGAATCCGTCGAGGATAACTATAATTGAAGTGTCACATTATTTACGTTGAAATTTTACGTTGTCAATTATTTTTTTTCACTAGTAAGATGAGTCAACAATATTAAATTTTAAACAATTTCTCAAAGCAATTACTCATTTCCTAAATCTTAACCCTCCTTCGAATGCAATTCTAAAATATTATGATCAAATTAAATTAGAATTAGTAATTTAATAAAATAATTTAAAATTTATTTAAATAAAAATGATTATATAATAAAAAATAAAAAATAATAACATACGAATAAGAGATTACGGATCTCACTTATTGAATAGAATAAGATTTGATTAATTATGATTATACTCAATATTACAAATTAACATTATTCAATACTTTAACTAAAATTACACCACTTTAGAGTAGTTTTGTATCCCCTTGAGCAACTTTGACGTATTAACTTTAGTTAAAGTTGTTCTAAGACGGTGTAATTTGGTATTTTAAAGTGAAATATTAAGGGGTATTTCGGATGTTAAATTACTGATATAGTATTTTTTTAATAAATTTTACAAAAGACATGCATATTTAATAAAATGAGAATTTTATTGAAATGGAAGAGTTGTTACAGTAACTCCTTTGGCTCTTTATTTATTTATTTATTACTTTTTTCAAAATTAAGACCGATCAACAATATTAAACTCTTAATAATTTCTCAAAGCAATTACTCATTTCTCGAATCTTTGAGAATTTTTGATAGAAATTTAAATATAATTTCTATATTGATATTGATATGATATTATTCATTTTAGTCCTAAATTTTTATGATTTTATTTTTTAATTTTACTCAAAAGGCTTTTTACTAATAGAGATATCTTTCTCTTGTAAATCATAATATTTCTCATATGCAACCTTACAATCCTAACATTCTCCCTCAAACGAAGGATTATAAGACTCTCCTCAAACAAAAAATCTATCCGTTTGATATCCGATCCTTGACCCACCAGATCTTCCTACCCTTTAGTCCAACGAACCTATTAGGTCTTTTAGCCCCTCGGTCCACCCAACCTACTAGCTAGGACTTCCTTGCCTAGGTACTATTAATATTAACCCTAGAGTAAATTATGAGATAAGTGACTAGGGAACTTTTGTATCATATTTCATTAATAAAAGACAAAGTTTATGGTTATTATATTTACTTCAAATCCGTACCAGATAAATAAGTATAATAATGCTCTAGCGTAGTAAATTTTAGTCTATAATATATCAATTGGTTAACAGTGGGATACTCTTAACTATTCCTAGCAAACATTAATATTCAAGGGCAATATTAATGCGTTGAGACTGGGATGTAGGTCAATTAATAACTTAATCTCACAAGTTATGAATATATTATATCATATTGACATATGAGTATATATTGGATAATATGTACTGAATTAACCCACCATGAGAAAGTTTCATTGATCATTATATGAGTGTCATAAACTATCTCATAGTGATTATTAGTATGAATAATCCATAGACGTAAAATCACTATAGTTCCCTACATAAGGAGCTGCGTACTTTTGTATTAGCAAACGTCACCTGTAAAAAGGTAGACTATAAAGTCGATAACTGAATATGTAATAAATTATGCGGAGGGATGTGAATGGTGTAAATGGAATCTATCCTTTCCATATGATGGGAGTGATATTTGTAGACCCCTTGATTAAGTAGGACTACTAAAATGTATAGTCATGCTCTAATGAGTCAATTTGAGATATTAAGCTCATTTGGTTAAGTAAGTCAACTTAGAGATCAAGAAATATAAAAATTGATAAGAGGATGACACAGTCTATGCCTCATTGATCAATCTAAATATCAAGAATAAAAGGACCAAGTCATACAAGATAATAGACATAGAAAGCTTAGGTTAGATCTCGACATTCTCGTCACTTGAGTAGCAATGATGCATTGCTAAATATCATTCATTACTTATGTATCTAAAATGGTTTTAGATATATTATCAATGTTACGAGAGCCTATTGGGTGACACATAAAGAACATGTTATTTTGGAGATGCGTTTATGTTAGTTTGACTAAAATGTGATGAACCTTGAGATTATATGGTGTAGTCTAATATGAAATTGGATTAATTAAGTTAGACTCAAATGAATCCAATTCTTAGATTATGAGATCGAATCTAACCCGAATTAGACTCAACCACTAATGAAAATGGTTAATATCCAATAAAAAAGTTTAATGGAGCATTATTAAAGAATAAGACCAAGAGGCATGGTATTGATTGGATAATAAAAGGTTAAGAGTTAAAAGAAGACTAAGAGGCTTTGATATTCATTCTGATTAATGAATATTAATTAAAAAAATATACTAAGAGGTAAAAATTTTTTGTATTCATTAGATGGATATGAAAGGGGAAAAATTTCATAATGATGGAATTAGTTGATGCTTTTTTTTTCTTCTTCTTCTCTTTGATAGAAATCCTTTGCTTGCTCCTTGGCTTGTTTTTGGACAAACTATCCTAATGGCTAGCACTAGGAAGGTGGTTCAATTCTTCTTCGAATCTTAGTTTGTGTAAAGAACGTGAACGTATTTGTGAGGATACTGGTGGAGGTGCAGTCGTTCTAATCATGCTGATATCTGTCGAATCAAAATTGCTGTCGGGATTGTACCAACGCAAGCAACAAAGGTAACCACTCTATCAAATGATGTATGTTTACTTTTGCATGGATTTCTAGAAGGGATCAATTTTTCCACTGCATATTTTAATTATTTTTTCAGCATAATATCCCTACAGGTGCAATGGGTCTCTTGGTCTACCCAACTTATTAGGATTTCCTTGCTTAGCTACAACGAGCTTCTTTACCTAGTTGTCTACCATGACTTCATGTCTATGTCTATCATGACTTTCTGTCGGATATTTGATCCTCTTGATCCAAACATAGGAACCTTACTTTCTTTGTTCAAGGTCAATATTCAACGATCATATTGCTCAATTAGATCATAACTCTTGTGCACAGTCGATGATTAGACCTTCTTATAGTCCAAGCTCTGAAACCAATTATCAGGACTGACGAAATTTAGATATCTTCATAATAGTATGATATTGTCTACTTTTATTTAAACCCTTATAATTTTATTTTTAGATTTTACTCAAAAACCTCAAATTATTCAAGCTATATTTCCATTTTAAATCTACCATCTTTTACATATGTTTTCAATATTAAACTTTATTTGTAAACTTACACCCCAACGACTTTAGCTATTCTTTCAACGAAATTCTAGAATTTTATAGTAAAACTAGATTTTGATAAGTGAATCAATATTATAAATTAATATTGTTCAATACTAATCCTGTCGCGAAGTGAGGTGGCGATCACTAGGGCCGAATGGTCTCCCGGGTGGCACGAGCTGGGGAGGTGGCAACGACCTATCGACGCTCCGGCTTAGCTCTACAAAACAACGATCGTCAGTAAACCCGCCGGGGGTTTCCCCAGTCAGGCACTCTGACGGTCAAGTCAGTATCCGCAGGCGCAATAATGGAATTGAAATGAGGCAGCAGATTAGAGAGCTCGCGCACGCATACCTGCGGTAGGAGGAGTGCGAAGTTTATATAGCCGAGGGAGCTGACAACCCTTGTCCATGTCGACGAGACAAGGGTGTGATGACTGTCAGCTCATAGGGAGCACTTAGGCATGGTGCGACATGGCGCGAGGTGCTCGGGTAGTACAAAAGTACTGGATTGGCGAACGGACCGCGAGAAGTGTCAAAGATGAGTAAAGTGTGCAGAACCTCGCGAGCAGGGTCGTACCCTGGATATAATGATATAGGGGGCGTAGGGGCGAGACAACCCATACCCCGAGAGCCGACCGGCATGCCCGAGTGCTCAGGACCGGGTCGGGTAATGGCCAGTGAGCGTGGGCAGCCACGCGTCCGACTGGTAGAGTGGAAGCGCAGGGTACGCCCCGAGCCGGGGGTTTATTGAGTGATGTCTGTCTGATTTTGTTAGATATCCAGTCCTCGTGATGGTATTGGAGCGTGGGTCGCCACGCGTCCGGCTGTAGTGCACGACCTAGGTCTAGGTCGAGGAATGACCATGCGTCTGACTGGGTTAGGAGGGGCTGGTGGTCGACCCGACCGACCCCATTCATGGCTAGCTAAACATTGCCCCGGGGCTCCTGGGTTCGGGGACCCCCTGGGGATACCTTTATTGACCTGTCCACTAGATCTCCACGGCGCCAGGTTGGCTGACGGGGCTGGCTGACCTACCCGTAGGCAAGGCCGGGATCATGAGCGCCCCCCTCGAGTCTAGTCGAAGGAGGCAGCGAGTCCGACTGACTGGACTATCGTCCTTTGAAGTAAGCCTGGCGCACTGGGACATCCTGGCCCTTTCTTGTGGCTCTCAGTGAACTTTTCAGTGCATAAGGATCCCGGTCGACCAGCGATGTCACGTCCTCTGTCTTTTCACCTTCTACTGCCCGGGATCTCCGAGCAGGTTGAAATCTCATACATTAATGCTCTCGGTTGTTGATTGTTCCACGTGTCTTTCCCCCCATTCCTTTTCCGAGTGGCGAGGCGCTTTACTTCCTTGGCCCCTCTGGGCCTGATTAGACGGCTATTATTGACCACCGCCTTTGCTATGTCCCACCATCGGGCGGTTCTTATAGCCTCCGAGGCTGTATAAATGGATTCTTACTTTTACCATCGTCCTTTCACCTTTCCCACCGGTGCACTGTGCTTCTACTTCCGGCTAGGGTTGCGGCGGAATCTTTGGTCCCGACTTTCTCCTCCAACAACCCCTTCACTGGTTAGGTTTCCTTCCTTCCTTTGTTTCACATGGCCTTTTCATCTCGCGACCCAGATCCCTAGTATGTTACCGCGAGGTCAATCCTTGAACACTGCGACCTCGATGTGATTAGAGCAAGGTTTCACATTCCTTCCGACCATCTCGTTCTGCTACCTGCTTCTTCCGATCAGCCCGCCAAGCCTCCAGCACACTACATTACTATCTCCCGAGATCATCTGCAGGCGGGGCTGCGTTTCCCAATCCATCCCTTCATCGTCTCAGTTTGTCGTTACCTTTGCCTTAATCTTTCCCAGCTAACCCCCAACTTTGTCCGCCTTCTCTGCGGGTCGACCATTATCTTCCAACTATATCGACTTCCCCTTCAAGCTGAACTCTTCCACTACTTTTTCTCCTTGAAAAGGCAAGAATTGGGCGAATATTACTTCCAATCTCGTCTCGGTACTTCCTTCCTTTCCAAGCTTCCATCTTCCAACAAGGGTTGGAAGGAGCGATATCTTTATATTCGTCCTGTTGCACCCCCGACCTGGCCGGTCGGCTTTCGGCGAGACTCTCCTCAGATACCTCCTCATCATACGGATTCTCGGCGATTTCCCCCCTTCGAAATTGCCCTCTCCGTGCTCGGAGGTCGGCACTTCTCCATCGCGCCGTTGCTATGTGAGGCCATTTTGTCTGCGTTTGGCCTTAGCCCTGCGCCGTTCAGTCGGCCTGCTTCTCTCGGTAAGCATTCTGTTCTTCTTTCTTATCCCCTTAATACCACTTGACCACTGCTTGCCCTGTAGCCGTGATGATGTATCCAGCAACCCTCGAAGAGGGTTATGGATTGGAGACTGCGGAGATGGAGGCTCGCATACTGAAGCTGATAAAAGATCGAGAGGCGAGTGCAACCGAACAACGGACTGAACAAGGATTACGTGTGGAGCAGCTGGCAGATCATGAGGCGACTCTCTCTGGCTTTGAGTCGCCTGCCTCCGCTCCTGAGGATGAGGAGATCCCTCAGTTTGGCTCAGAGGATACCCGACCTCTGAGTCATTTGTTGAGGCACCCACGTGATGATGACGCCGTGCCCGACTCGGCCAACCCCCCGGAAGCCTCTTCTAGCCAGCCCAGCAAAAGGCAGAAGGGCAAGGCGCCGATGGCTGACCCCCTGGCCTTGCCACATCCTTCTCCTTCAGTGCTCCCGATGGAGTCAGCTGTTACCCCTTTGGGGGAAGTGTCTCCGACCCGGTCAGCGGAGCCTACAAGTGGAGGCCTGTTGTACATGCTACCGCCCTCTCTATCTGACTGGCTTATGAGCATGATGGTACCGAGCGGCACAACCCCCATATGGTCGCAAGACATTCGGCTGTATGGCACGGTAGCGGACCGATTTCTGGCTGGCTTGCGAGCGGGTAGATCGGGGGGCCCAAGCATCTGGGCAGATGATTTTATGGCTACGGCCACACAGGTATATGTTTACAAGTTGTTGCGTGTCTTACCCTTTCTTCGGCCGAAACATCACCAAGTCTTTTTTGCAGTCTTAGGCCCAAGGTTTCAGCATGTGCATATCCATGCTGAGTCATGCCAAGGCCTAGTATCATGCTGAGGAGGATCTTGAAGCCCGCCTCTGGCATACCCAACTGGCTTTTGATGATGATTCTCTGAGCAGCTTGAGGGCGGAAGTTATCAGCCTTCAGGACTTACTAAGTCAAGCTCAAGAGGAGCTGGAGACCGTCAAAGCACAGATTATCTCAGCTGACGCCGAGGCGGTTCAAGCGCAACGCCTGGTTGCCCAGGCCGAGCAAGCGCAGCTCCGTGATCGCAGACGCAAGGAGGAACTGCGAGCAGACCTTCTGAAGACCAAGGCCAAGCTTTGTTGGGCAAGTGAGGCCGTTCCACCTCTACGGGAGCAACTGGCGGCTAAGGATCAAGAAGTTGGTTCGTTGCAGGACCAACTGCAGGATTTGCACGGACGCCAAGCGTCCTGGGATGTGGCTCAGGCGGAGTTGGAAGAGCTGCGTAAGCGCCAAGCATCCTGGGACGCGACTCGGGCCGAGCTGGTGGAGCTTCGTTCCTACAAGGAGGCGGAAGTGGACCGGTTGAAGGCACATAGGCTTGAGTGTATCAATTCCCAGACCCATACTGATGAGATTTCCCGCCGATTTTGGGCTGTGATGATGCACCAAGGACTTAGTATCATCCGACAACTTAAAAGGGGTGGGTACCTGTCACCTGACATGCCTCCCACTGCCATTCAGCTTCAGGATATGTCCAAAGACTTGTCGGATGTAACAAAACAGCCTTTCAAGTGAGGGTCAGGCCTCTCGTTTTCTTTTTCTTTCAATGAGGGGATGTTGAACCCCCAATTTTGTAATGCACCTTCTTTCTGAATGTATCTTTCCTTCTTTGCTGGCTATGTATCGAGCGTGGCTGCCTTTACTTCTCGATATTAAGGGGCCGAGTAATGATGAGAGTGATTTTGGACGTAAAGCTGAATGATTGGCGTGGTTTTTGCGAGCCTCTAGCCCGGGCGTTCGGGCGAGGAAATTCTTAGGTGTCTGTGGCTCGGACAAGCATACGCTTGGGCCACTAGTCTCTGCGAGTGTCTGAGTTAGACACCGGTTCGTGCTCTCGCGTGAATATCTGGCCGCTTGGCTCGGGGCAGGTGTCGCCATGCACCTGTTCAGGGCCCGGACCAAGGGCTTAGCAGGAACTTGCCCGTAGGGTTTTGGCCTCTCGACCGAGCTGAATCCGGGGAGCATGGGCCGCCACACGTCCGACCGGGACCCGAACCGAGGGATTAGCGGGAATTTGCCCGTAGGGTTTTGGCCTCTCTGCTGATCTGAATCCGGGGAGCGTGGGCCGCCACGCGTCCGACCGGGACCCGGACCGAGGGATTAGCGGGAATTTGCCCGTAGGGGTTTAGGTCAATCTAACCCCTTTTTTGTTCACGCCGCCTGGTTGGCAGCTTCTCTGTCCCCCCTGTCCCTCTCGCTCGAGGACTACATTAATTGGCAGGGACACTTGTCTCATGTTCAGTGTTTTCCCAGGTGCCGAAGTGTCAGCCACCTGTTTTGATTGCCTTGGGCAGCGAAACGTCTGTTCGCCGAGCCCGCCTTTGACCTATCACACCTCCTCGCTTCTTTACAGGCCCCATCGGAGGGTTCTGAGGAGATCTGCCTTTTCCTCACAACCCTCTTTTCCAATGGCTGGGATTGGCCGCCCTTCCCTATATAGGGCGTTAGTGATTATCTTCCTTGCTGCTTTCGTTCTCCCTACGCTCCTTATTTTTCCCCTCTTCTTCTCGTTAGTGGTATCCTTCCCAGCATGTTGGCGGACTCCTTGAAAGCAGGGCTTGTAGAGGATGAGGCTGTGTTCACGGCAGCGCTGGCGGCTATGCTAGCTGATCCAGCTAACGATCTGTTAGCCGCTTTAGCATCTCCTTCCCCGGCGGTAAATCCTACTGACGCCTCTTCTTCTAGTAGGGTAAGGCGCCGGAGGAGGAGACACCAGATTCTAAGCTCGAGGATTTGGACGTAGATCATGTTGGAACGAGAGAAATGATAGAGCGGGGGGGGGGGGGTGAATATCGTAAAACGTTCGGATTCGTAAAAGAGAATTAGCAGCGGAAATAATTAAAGTAAAACACACGCGAACACCAAGATTTTACTTGGTTCGGAGTCGCGGTCGGCTCCTACTCCAAGGCCCACGGTCGTTGACCGTTTACTGCGGTTAATTCTATATGCGCAAACAGTTTACAGAAATAGATTACAAGATTCGTACAGTAAACTAAAAGAAAGTCGCTCTTTGTTATCGACGTTCGGAGTAGATCATATTTTCGAAGCAGAGGGACGTCGTCAGCGCTTGTATCTCGAGTCGGGAGGTTTCCGGGACAGAGCGTTGGAGCAGAAGAGCGTGAATGTGTTGGAAGAATTGTTGTTCTGAAGCCTTGGGGTCGAGGGCCTTTTTATAGCCCCTGGGGCGCCCCCATGTGTCATCTGATCTGAGTTCCTCTCGGTCAGCTCTGATCCCTTCAAACTCGGGATCAGACTTTGACGGGGGCGCCCGGGTCGCTGGGGGCGCCCGGGTTGACTCTTATCCGTTGGCTTCTCGCTGGCTTGCCTCTTATCCGCTTCGTTAGCTTGACCTCGGGGCGCCCGGACCATCCGGGGCACCCGGGAGCATGGGGGCGCCCGGGACCACGGGGGCGCCCCGCCCATGAGCTGTTGAAGCGTACATTTGCTCCAGTTCTTTTTGTATTCACCTTGGGGGCGTTCGGGACACTCCGGGCGCCCTACTCAGCTTCTGCCTCACTCCTTTGAGGCTCTCTGAGCTGCGGACACTCGTTCCTTCGGTCTTGCATCAGGGTTAGTCCAAAATAACACAGAGCAATAATATGTTAGTTTTATACAGCCTTCGCTGTCTTGGTTCTGACTTTGGGTCTCCAAAATGGAGCCCTAGGTCGAGCCGACGCCTACTGTTCCCTCGACGGGGAACGCGTCCTCACCTACTCCTCTCGGGAGAATTTACCTGATGCCAACCGGCTCCTCCGGTTGGACTTTTGCCCAGCAGTCCTTCGCCAGGTGCCTAGCTGTCCTTCGCCAGGTCTTCAGTACCAAGCTGTCCTTCGCCTGGTGCCTAGCAGTCCTTCGCTAGGTCTTCGTCTCCTAGCAGCCCTTCGCTAGGTGCCCAGTGGTCCTTCGCTAGGTCTTTGTATCCTGGCATTCCTTCGCCAGGTGCCTAGCAGTCCTTCTCTAGGGCTTTGTATCCTGGCATTCCTTCGCCAGGTGCCTAGCAGTCCTTCGCTAGGGCTTTGTATCCTGGCAGTCCTTCGCTAGGGCTTTGTATCCTGGCTTTCCTTCGCCAGGTGCCTAGCAGTCCTTCGCTAGGGGGCTTTGTATCCTGGCTTTCCTTCGCCAGGTGCCTAGCAGTCCTTCGCTAGGGCTTTGTATCCTGGCAATCTTTCGCTAGGTGCCTAGCAGTCCTTCGCTAGGACTTTTCCTACATACTTGAGTGACATGTTAGATAAACATTATATCTTAACTTTTGAACCCTTTTGCCATTATCAAAACACAGGTTCGACTTGGATGCTTTCTGCACCAACAATCTCCCCCTTTTTGATTTATGGTAACCCTGGTTCAAAAAGTTAAGTTAATCAGAACATATAAAACGAAATTTTGTTTCCTTCCCCTGGAAGAAATCTCCCCCTAGATTTTTCAAAAGTTCGTGGGGTTTTGAAAATAAATTCTAAGTCTAAAGATGGATTTAATTTTACTTAGAACAATTTTCAACAGAAACTTTAAAGACATATTTTCCAAAATAATTTTGGTTGTGCACTTTGGAAAATTTATACTTATAGGAAAATTTTGAAAAACTTAAGTTTAAATACTTAGAAAATTTTGAAAACTTAAGTTTTAAAGTACTTAGAAAATTTTTTGAAAACTTAAGTTTTAAATACTTAGAAAATTTTGAAAACTTAAGTTTAAGTACTTAGGAAAATTTTGAAAACTTAAGTTTAAGTACTTAGAAAATTTTTTGAAAACTTAAGTTTTAAATACTTAGAAAATTTTGAAAACTTAAGTTTTAAAGTACTTTTTGAATAAAGGATAGAGTTTGAAATTTTGGATTTAATCTCTCCTTTCCTATCTCTCCCCCTTTGCCATATATCAAAAATAAAAAAATATAGCAAAAAAAATTGCATAATAACAAAAAAATAAACTGCATAATTTGCTGTACTGAACCAATTCAGGATTTGAACTAAACCAAATCAGTTTCAATTATCTCTTTTAGGATCCTGTCTAACCCAATTAGCTACTTACTAACTGTTATAAACAGTAGTTTTCGCTAGGGTTAGTCAAGTTAAGTGTTCTGTTCAAGTTAGATTTTCTAAACTTGACACTTGACTTGATTACTGTTTAAGTTGTATTTAGTGCCCCAATTACTGCAGATGCACTGACTTAAAGCATCTTGAATTAAGGCAAAGATCTAAGCATCTCAACCCTTTCTAGGTTATCAATCAAAAGTACCCTAAGGTGCTTGTGAGATGCTGGCTTCTAGATCTATAGGTGCATGTAGTTCTAGGGTTAGGTCCTAGGCTATGTCCATTTGCGAAAAAGCCATAGTTTTGAAGGGGATAGTTTTAAAATAAAACTAAGTCGAAAACTTTATTTATTTTTAAAAACTTTTCAAAACTAAGTAAAAGCTGATTTTGAAAGCAGTTAAAAACTACTTTAGAAACTGATTTTAAAATGAGTAAAGCAGTAAGAAAAACCAAAAAGTAGAGTAAGCCTATTCTACCAAGCATAATCCTAACTGCCTTCTTAGTGAGCTGAACTCAGACTCAGGTAGGGGTTTAGTGAATATGTCAGCTAAGTTAGATTTAGAGTCTACATGCTTAAGGACTATTTCACCCCTGGCTACATGGTCTCTTACAAAATGGTGTTTCACTTCTATGTGTTTAGTTCTGGAATGTTGGATTGGGTTCTTAGTTAGATTAATCGAGCTTATGTTGTCAATGAAAACCTGAGTTTGGGTATAGTTGAGCTGGAAGTCCTTAAGAGTGTGCATCATCCATAAAAGTTGTGCTACACACTCTCCTAAGGCAACATACTCAGCTTCAGTTGTGGATAGAGCTACACAATGTTATTTTCTGTTGCACCAACTTACTAGACTGTTTCCTAACAGTTGGCAGCTTCCACTTGTGCCCTTTCTATCTAATTTACAACCAGCGTAGTCAGAATCCGAGTATCCTGACAAGTCAAAGATTGAGGTCCTAGGATACCAAATCCCTACATTTAGGGTGCCCTTAACATATCTTAGTATTCTTTTTAGGGCTGCTAAGTGCATCTCCTTAGCACAGGTTTGGTATCTAGCACACATTCCTACAGTAAAAAGGATATCAGGTCTACTTGCTGTAAGGTATAGTAGACTTCCTATCATACTTCTATAGAGTTTAAGGTCTACTGGTTTACTATCAGGGTCACTATCTATTTTTACATTTGTGGCCATGGGGGTACTTATGCTTTTAGAGTTATCCATTTTAAATTTCTTTATTAACTCTTTAGCATATTTGGATTGATGGACATAGTTTCCATCCCTAGTTTGTTTAATTTGTAATCCTAAGAAAAAGTTGAGCTCTCCAACTAAGTTCATTTCAAACTCATTTTCCATTATTTTCACGAATTCTTTTAGAAAATTAGAGTTGGTGGACCCAAAGATTATGTCATCAACGTAGATTTGGGCAATAAAGATTTCATTTCCTAGGGTTTTAATAAATAAGGTTGAGTCAATTTGTCCTTGTTTAAATTCTTTAGAAATTAAGTAAGTTGATAAGCGTTCATACCAGGCCCTAGGTTCTTGTTTTAGTCCATATAGTGCTTTAGTAAGTTTGTAAACGTGGTCAGGTCTTTCTAAGTCCTCAAACCCAGGGGGTTGTCCTACATAGACTTCTTCTTTAAGGAATCCATTTAGAAAGGCTGACTTTACATCCATTTGGTATAGTTTGAATCCTTTATGGGATGCAAAGGCTAATAACATCATAATGGACTCAAGTCTAGCTACTGGGGCATATGTTTCGTCGTAATCTAACCCTTCTACTTGGCTGAATCCTTTCGCTACAAGCGGGCTTTATTTCTGACTATCTCTCCTTGGTCATTTAACTTATTCCTAAAAACCCACTTAGTGTCAATGACGGATTTGCCCTCAGGTTTTGGTATTAGTTCCCAGACTTGGTTCCTCTCAAATTGGGCTAACTCTTCTTGCATAACTATGATCCAATCAGGATCAGGTAGGGCTTCTTCTATAGTCTTGGGTTCTATTTTTGAAATCATTGCTATCTGACTAAGGTTTCTATAGGAAGGCCTAGTTCTGACTCCTAGAGTTGGATCACCCACAATTTGATCGGTTGGGTGACTGAGTCTAGGTTTTTTGGTTTTTCTAGAACTTGGTTCAGCCTCAGGTCCGGCTGGTCGATTTGGTTCACTATTTGATTCAACTCTTTGAGCTAGTTCAATTGTTGGTTCAATAGTTGGTTCAATTGACTCATTAGTTGGTTCAATAGTTAGTTCGTTTATGGGTTCAATTAAAGATTCACTAGCTTGTTCATTATCTTCTTGATCAGTACTTGATGAAGTTAGACCTGGATTATCAGATTTAAAGTTAATTTCTTCATTAAATATTAGATTGGTTGTTTCTTCAATTTTCTTAGTTTGATTGTTGTAAACCCTATAGGCTCTTCTTGTTGTTGAGTATCCTAAGAAGATGCCTGGGGTTGACTTAGACTGGAATTTACCTAGATAGTTCTTGGTGTTTAGGATATGGACTTTGCACCGAAAGACCCTTAGGTAGTGTAGGTTTGGAAGTCTATGATAGTATAATTCATAGGGTGTTTTGTTGTATGGCTTGTTAATCAGGACCCTGTTTTGGATGTAGCAAGCCGTACTAATTGCTTCTGCCCAATATTGATTAGCTAAGTTGAATTCATTGAGCATAGCCCTAGCGGCTTCCTATAGGGTTCTATTTTTCCTTTCAATTATCCCATTTTGCTGGGGGGTTCTAGGACACGAAAATTCGTGTATATACCCATTTACCTTACAAAATTCCTCGAACCGTTGATTTTCAAACTCTCCCCCGTGGTCACTCCTAAGTCTTTTAATTTTAGTATCGTTTTGGTTTTCAATTAACTTACAAAAGTTATTGAATAGGTTTAGGGTTTCATCTTTGGTCTTTAGAAACCTAACCCAGGTAAACCTAGAATAATCATCAACTATTACTAAGCAGTATCGGTTTCCGCTTAGTGACTTGGCTCCATGTGAATCAAATAGGTCAAGGTGCAGGAGCTCAAGTGTGGTTTGAGTTTGATCAGATTGGATTAGTTTGTGATTAGACATAGTTTGTTTACCTTGATTACATGATTCACATATTAAGTTTTCATGATTTTTAATTTTAGGAATACCTTTAATTAGGCCGAGTTGGGTGATTTTTGAAATAATTTTTAGGTTAGTGTGACCTAATCTCCTATGCCAGAGGTTTGATTGTTCTAACTGAGTTAACATGCATTTAGGTACTAGGGGTAAGTTTATAGTGTAAACATTATTTTTCCTAGTGCCCTTAAGCATGATTTCTGAGTCTTGCAGGTTTCTAATCAGACAGTTAGAATTGTTGAAGTTTTCAACCAAAAGAACTTTCTTAATAACAAAGTCAGATTTAAGTTCAATATTATCTGACCCAATTACCTTGAGTGTAGCATTGTTGCCAAATGCCATTGAGCCTAGGTTCTTGAACTTGAGTTTGGTGAATTTCAATTTATCTCCAGTTATGTGTCTGGAGCAACCGCTATCCAACATCCATTGGTCCAAATCTTTATGTTCCTACACATAAAGAGTTTTGTTGATTTGGATCCAATTAGAATCATGAATAGCTTAAATTGATTTTCACAACCTAGTCTGTCTCACCCAATCTAGGGTTAGCAATCACGTTAGCCTACAGGTTTTGTGAGACAGGTTTTGGTAAATAGAATTATTTTAAAAAGTTATGATTTGTTTTGAAAGACTTACATTAATTTTGAAAACAGTTTATTTAAAAAAAATATTTGAATCTACAATTAACTGAAGGTTTGTGTTAGATTCGAATTTAACAAAGAATAATTTGAATTTGGATTTCAAAAATTGGCTTCCAGGTCTTGGCGAGGCACTAGGCCTTCTTTGGCCGTAGCCTTATTGGATCATCAACCCTTTCCTTGACAAAGCCTTTTAATGAAATTTCATTTTCTAAATTATTTTTTTTTGAAAAATTCTGGTCTAACTAGTTTGGGTCTTAGATCGGTAGCTTCGGCTAGTTTCACCAGTCTAAAGAGACCAAGTAGAGTATACTTGACCTTATTAGAATTTGCTTCCCTAACATACTATCATCTCACCGCCACCCAATACTATGTTATTCAAATTTCAGTTAAGTTGGTTCAGTCCTTAAACTAACCATTCCTAAGTCTAAGCATGGTAAATTGCAGAAATTAAATAAACAATCAATCATGTCATTTGAAAACAAAAATTAAATTTTATCTAACAATAAATATAGTTGTTAATTTGTCTCCCCCTGGACTAAAGCCACGATAATGGTTTGGCAAGATGTGAATCTTGTCCTTGGGGATCCAATACTGATTTGATCCAGTTTGTTTGTTCAGGTACAGTTTAGGTACCCATGCCTGAACTGGTTCAGTACAGCATAGTAGGATCTTTGTCTTGATTTGGTTCTATAGTCTAGTCCGGATCGATTTAGAACCGATTTCTGTTTTCCAAGAATCATGTCAAGACCCTTGGAACCAGAAGTGAATCGTTCTAAAGCTGATCTAAGGTCCTTAACCTGAGTTTTCAGGGAGGAATTCTCTTTCTCAAGTTTTTCAACTTGAGTAGAGATTCCTTCTTGAACCTTCTCAGTTAAGGATCTAGAGTCAGCTCCCTCTTTCAGGAGTTTTACTTCCTGTCGGAGGGATTCAACTCGGAGTTTAGCTTTCGCCAAATCTCGAGAAAGATAAGAAATTAACTCATTTAACTGACTTCTAGAAAAACCACTTACCTTGATTTCGCCGTCCTCTGAAAATGTCAATCTGCCGTCGTCCTGTTCCGATTCTGACTCGGTCTCGATTTCTTCTGAGGCGGTTAGCATGAGCAGGTTCGACTGTGGGACCTCTTCTTCTTCGGAGGAGGAGGACTCGTCCCACGGTGCTTGAAGTGCCTTCTTCTTCCTCGTCTTCTTTGTTTCCTTCAGGTTGGGGCATTCGGTCTTGTAGTGGCCCTTCTTCTTGCACTCGTAATAGGTCACGTTGGGCTTGTTCTTTTCATTTGAGGGTTCAGCTGGTTCATCCTTTCTTCGGCTGGCTTTCCTTCTGTTGGTTTGGTTCTTCAATTCCTTGTAGTAGTTTCGGGCCAGTCGGACCAGCTTAGGTCGATCTCCTTCTTCGTCTTCTGAGTCTGAGTCTGAATCAGACTCGGGCGCAGGTTGAGCTTTCTTCTTGGATACTTTTCCAGCTTTACCTGCAATAAAGGCAATGCCTTTCTCGGCCAGGGTGCAGTTAGTCTGCTCATGCAATTCAAGTTCTGAAAACAGTTCATCTAGTTTAATTTTTGAAAGGTCCCTTGAAACCTTGTATGCATCTACCATAGATGCCCACAAGGTGTTTCTCGGGAAAGCATTCAGAGCGTACCTTATCAGGTCACGGTTTTCTACCTTGTGACCGATTGTCTGTAGTCCGTTCATTAGTTCCTGAATTCAGGCGTGGAGCTGAGCTGCTGTTTCGTTTTCATTCATCTTGATAGTATACAGCTTGTTCAGGAGGAGATCTCTCTTGCTGATCCGAGTGTCTGAAGTTCCTTCGTGCAGCTCGATCAGTTTCCCCCACAGCTCCTTGGCACTGTTGAATGGTCCTACCCGGTTCAACTCTTCCTTGGTCAGGCCGCATTGAAGGGTCTGGGTTGCTTTCGCATCAGCTTCAATCTTCCGTTTCAGAGCGGTGTCCCACTCTGTGTAGGTCTGAGGTACTCCTTCAGCATTCTTTGGAATCTCCAGTCCGGACTGGATGATTATCCACATGTCCACCTGAGTTTTCAGGTGGACCTCCATTCTGCTCTTCCAGTAGGAGAAGTCCTCCCCACTGAAGAGAGGTGGTCTTGCGGTGGTGAAGCCTTCTTGCATGGCCATTTTATCTGAAAAGTAAACTAAAAGGAAAGAAAATATCCCAAGATTTGGTCTTGGATTAGTAGTGCAGGAAGTAAAAGAAAAATATTTGTCGAGGGGTGTTGCACCAACCTCGATTAATGAAAAAAAATTTCGAATGAAAAAAAATATTAAAAAGATTTCATAAAATCCGAAAAATTCTCAAATTGGTGGTTGCACCAAATTTGAGCTTCCCCGCTCTGATACCACTTGTTGGATCGAGAGAAACGATAGAGGGGGGGGTGAATATCGTAAAACGTTCGGATTCGTAAAAGAGAATTAGCAGCGGAAATAATTAAAGTAAAACACACGCGAACGCCAAGATTTTACTTGGTTCGGAGTCGCGGTCGGCTCCTACTCCAAGGCCCACGGTCGTTGACCGTTTACTGCGGGCAATTCTATATGCGCAAACAGTTTACAAAAATAGATTACAAGATTCGTACAGTAAACTAAAAGAAAGCCGCTCTTTGTTACCGACGTCCGGAGTAGATCATATTTTCGAAGCAGAGGGACGTCGTCGGCGCTTGTATCTCGAGTCAGGAGGTTTCCGGGACAGAGCGTTGGAGCAGAAGAGCGTGAATGTGTTGGAAGAATTGTTGTTCTGAAGCCTTAGGGTCGAGGGCATTCTTATAGCCCCTGGGGGTGCCCGGAACGTTGGGGGCGCCCCCACGTGTCATCTGATCTGAGTTCCTCTCAGTCAGCTCTGATCCCTTCAAACTCGGGATCAGACTTTGACGGGGGCGCCCGGGTCGCTGGGGGCGCCCGGGTTGACTCTTATCTGTTGGCTTCTCGCTGGCTTGCCTCTTATCCGCTTCGTTAGCTTGACCTCGGGGTGCACGGACCATCCGGGGCGCCCGGGAGCATGGGGGCGCCCGGGAGCACGGGGGCGCCCCGCCCATGAGCTGTTGAAGCGTACATTTGCTCCAGTTCTTTTTGTATTCACCTTGGGGGCGCCCGGGACACTCCGGGCGCCCTACTCAGCTTCTGCCTCACTCCTTTGAGGCTCTCTGAGCTGCGGACACTCATTCCTTCGGTCTTGCATCCAGGGTTAGTCCAAAATAACACAGAGCAATAATATGTTAGTTTTATACAGCCTTCGCTGTCTTGGTTCTAACTTTGGGTCTCCAAAATGGAGCCCTAGGTCGAGCCGACGCCTACTGTTCCCTCGACGGGGAACGCGTCCTCACCTACTCCTCTCGGAAGAATTTACCTGATGCCAACCGGCTCCTCCGGTTGGACTTTTGCCCAGCAGTCCTTCGCCAGGTGCCTAGCTGTCCTTCGCCAGGTCTTCAGTACCAAGCTGTCCTTCGCCTGGTGCCTAGCAGTCCTTCGCTAGGTCTTTGTCTCCTAGCAGCCCTTTGCTAGGTGCCCAGCGGTCCTTCGCTAGGTCTTTGTATCCTGGCATTCCTTCGCCAGGTGCCTAGCAGTCCTTCTCTAGGGCTTTGTATCCTGGCCTTCCTTCGCCAGGTGCCTAGCAGTCCTTCGCTAGGGCTTTGTATCCTGACAGTCTTTCGCCAGGTGCCTAGCAATCCTTTGCTAGAACTTTTCCTGTATACTTGAGTGACATGTTAGATAAACATTATATCTTAACTTTTGAACCCTTTTGCCATTATCAAAACAAATGTTCGACTTGGATGCTTTCTGCACCAACAGATCCTTGTCCATTGGAGACCAGGCATCATCGGGATCAATCAGGCATCCGTTCGCCTCCCTTTGGGACCACGAGTACCTCTCCGCGGAGAACTCCCTCTTCCTCTTCGTTGCCGAGGATTCCTGCCCCACTGGTATCTACACCTGTCAACACCGTTTCTTCCACTCTAGGGGATGTTCAACCGGCGGCCCCTTCTACTCAAGCCGACTCTTCAAATGTACTATCTGATATTCCCCTTCCTTCTCTCCCCGAGGGGGCTACGGGCCCTAGTCCGTTACATCTGATCCTGCCCTCGCGGGCAGACCCTCGTACTGCCTACGAAACTCCTGACTCTGAGCCGATGGGGTCTGCCAGAGTGGTTTATCTACACGCCCCCCTGATTGACCATATGTGCCAGGGTCTTCGGGCATTTGACCGTCAGGACGCCATTACCAGAGCCAACAGCATCGTGGCGGAGGTTTGTCAGGTATGCCTTTCTGATAGCTCTTGCTCGCCCAGCTCTTTCCCGGCTAACCTTTTACTTTCTTTGCAGCTAACCGGCGTAGTCTACAATATGGGTGTTTCCCTTGCCGCTCAGACTCGGTCCCTTCGCCAGTCAGAGTCCCGAAGGGAGGAGTTGGAGGCTCAGCTTCGCCATGTGCAGCTGCAACCGGGCGACGAGGCCCGGAACACGCTACGGGCCGAGAATACGGCCCTTCAAGAGCGTGCCATTCGCACCGAGGCGCAACTTCAAGAACGCCTGGTGGAGCTGAACACTGCTCGGGTGACTGCCACCCAGATGCGGTGGCAAGTCGCTTTCTTGGAGTAAAATGAGCGCCAGGCTCGGGTTTTGGAGCTACAGGCTCATGAGGAGCTGGCCAAAGTTCAGGCCTATGCGCGCCGACCTGAAGTCTAAGTCCAAGCACCGGGCAGCTCTGGACGCCAAGCCGAAGGCGACTCAAAAGGAGCTGGAGAAGACTCAGGGTTGGGCCCTGTCTCAGTCTTCTGCTCCTAAACCGTAGTCTAGCGCTGCTCTTTTCTATTTTGTAGGTGGAGCCGAGTTGACATTTATGAATGCTACTTCTTTTTTCTAGCGTCTTCATTCTTGTATGATTTTGCCCATGTGAGTTTGGCGCTTGTGCGTAAGTGACTCGAATGGGGGGGGGGGGGATGCTAGTCCGCCCTCTTCTGGTGGGCGAGTACCCGCGATGTCAGGGTCACTATGTATCAATTACTCGAGCCAGCATGTGGCTGAGCGCTTGGGATTCTGTGAGTATGTAATACTTGCTCCGTGTTCCCCACTTGGGAGAGCACGGCGGAAATCTTAGGCTCGTGGTGGTTCCGTGAACCATCCTGGAGTTGGTTGGATCACATTTGCTCAAGAAGTTAGGTTTCGTAGTCGTGAAGACTTAGCTGCTCATAGCCTGTATGCGGGCCAGGAGTGAGGCGCTTGGTTTAGACAACGCCCAGGGGTCGGGGACCGAGCTAGGAGCTGATCTTTCTTTCGACCCGTTCGCAAGGCAAGAGTCAGAATGCTCGATCGGAGCCTCTTCAGGGAGCGGGGACTGCTGCGCGCCCGACCGAGAGCCGGTCCGGGGGTGTGGAGCGTAAGCCCCTGCATAGTTCGCGCGAGGCGAGGGTAATATCGAGAGCCGATCTGGGAGTAAGGCTCGCACGGGGCGAGAAGATGGCCTCTCGGTCGAGGGACCTCTCAGGGAGCGTGAGCCATCACGCGTCCGGCTAAGAGCCGAGCCGAGGTTTCCTGGTCAAGGACATCTCAGGGAGCGTGGGTCGCCACGCGTCCGCTGAGAGCCGAGCCGAGGCTTCCCAGTCAGGGACATCTCAGGGAGCGTGGGTCGTCACACGTCCGCTGAGAGCCGAGCCGAGGCTTCCCGATCAGGGACATCTCAAGGAGCGTGGGTCGCCACGTGTTCGCTGAGAGCCGAGCCGAGGCTTCCCGATCAAGGACATCTCAGGGAGCGTGGGTCGCCACGCGTCCGCTGAGAACCGAGCCGAGGACTAGTGGGAGCGGATCCCTATGCGCGCGGAGCAAGCTGCTAGACAGTCCTTGAGAAGGTGTGGGCTTTTACTGGATGCGTCCTTTCGACATCGTGTTCCCCGTCGGGTGTGATACGGATGCTTCTCCTGGCATGGGCTTGGCCACATAAGTTGGACTGCGATGCGCATGTGAGAGGAAGGGGCGCTCGTATTCTTCGGGAGTGATGGTCATCCAAACCCGATTAGGCTCCTCCATCTCCGCTTCTGATTAGGCTGCTGGTGTCCCTTCTTCTAGCGCCAAATTTGATCCTGTCGCGAAGCGAGGTGGCGATCCCCAGGGCCGGATGGTCTCCCGGGTGGCACGAGCTGGGGAGGTGGCAACGACCTGGCGGCGCTCCGGCTTAGCTCTGCAAAACAGCGACCGTCAGTAAACCCGCTGGGGGTTTCCCCGGTCAGGCACTCTAACGGTCAAGTCAGTATCCGCAGGCGTAATAATGGAATTGAAATGAGGCAGCAGATTAGAGAGCTCGCGCGTGCGTACCTGCGGTAGGAGGAGTGCGAAGTTTATATAGCCGAGGGAGCTGACAACCCTTCTCCGTGTCGACGAGATAAGGGTGTGATGACTGTCAGCTCATAGGGAGCACTTAGGCATGACGTAGGGTGATCGGGCAGTACGAAAGTACTGGATTGGCGAACGGACCGCGAGAAGTGTCAAAGATGAGTAAGGTGTGCAGAACCCCGCGAGCAGGGTCGTACCCTGGATATAATGATATAGGGGGCGTAGGGGCGAGACAGCCCGTACCCCGAGAGCCGACCGACGTGCTCGAGTGCTCAGGACCGGGTCGAGTAATGGCCAGTGAGCGTGGGCAGCCACGCGCCCGACTGGTAGAGTGGAAGCGCAGGGTACGCCCCGAGCCGGGGGTTTATTGAGTGATGTCTGTCTGATTTTGTTAGATATCTAGTCCTCGTGATGGTATTGGGGCGTGGGTCACCACGCATCCGATTGTAGTGCACGACCTAGGTCTAGGTCGGGGAATGGCCACGCGTCCGACTGGGTTAGGAGGGGCTGGTGGTCGACCCGATCGACCCCATTCGTGGCTAGCTAAACACTGCCTCGGGGTTCTCGGGTTCGGGGACCCCCCTGGGGATACCTTTACTGACTTGTCTACTAGATCTCCACGGCGCCAGGCTGGCTGACGGGGCTAGCCGACCTACCCATAGGCAAGGCCGGGATCAAATACTTTAACTAAAGTTGTACCACTTTTCAATCAAAACTGGATCATCTTAGAACAACTTTAATTACCTTTAATTAAAACTGCTCTAAGGTGGTGTAATTTGATTAAAATTACTTTCAAGTAGAATACTGAACGGTTTTTAGGTGTTAAATTTTATTGATGGAGTGTTGTTTTACTAATTTTGAAAAGAGCCAGACATTTGTAAGAAAATGAAAATTTTATTGAAATGAAAGAGTTGCCACACAACACTCGTTTTGCTCTTTTAATTTTATTGCTTTTTCACTATTACTCATTTCCTAAGCCTTAACCATTCTTTCAAAACTATTCTTTCAATCTAATTCTAGAATATTATATTGGGGCAATCGACTCAAGTATGATCTGGATGATCATAGGTTTTGATATGTGTATCAATATGGTTATGTTAGGGTTTTATTATGTTCTAATATGTGTATATGAGTGTGCAGGTTTGCAAGTACACATAGACTTGGTTGGATATCTTCAGGTGAAGGGTGGCATGCAGGCAAGCCGTGGGCTTGTGTGCATATCCGAGGGACCATGGACAAAGAAGGGACGATGAGCCGAGGGAAGCGGACTTCGAGGCGTATGTGAAGAATGACATGGAGACAAGTCACGGGCTTGTGTGCGTATCCGAGGGACGAGGGCCAAAGTCGAAGAGGGCTTGAAGGCAACAGATCGAGGCTGCTGAAGCAGAGACGATGAGCCGAAGGATGCGGACTTCGTGGCATGCGTGAAGGATGACATGGAGGTAAGCCGAGGGCTTGCGTGCGCATCTGAGGGATGAGAGCCGAAGATGAAGAGGGTGTGAAGGCAACAGATCGAGACTGCTATTTGAAGAGTCAACCAAGTTGTGAGGGTACGAGTGCTGAGGGAAATGTACTCAGGAAATCCTAGGGTTTGAGTGCTGAGAAAAGTGTACTCAGGAAGGGAAACCTTAGGTGTAGGAGTGTATCAGTCGACTGGTGCCAGGACAGTCGACTGGGGTATGCCATAGAAAAATCAGTCGACTGGTAATGGAGCAGTCGATTGGTGGTCAGTCGACTGCTCCTGGTGGCTAGAAATTCGAACGTTAAGTTGTAAACGGTCGAATTTGAGTGAGACCAGTCGACTGGTAATGGACCAGTCAACTGGTAGGCGTCTTCACAGCTTCGAGCTCTATTTAAGGGGGCTTGTTTAAGGCTGTTTCTTTTTGACGAAACCTGCTTGGATAGAGCTGGTTAGTAGTCTATTGTGCTCAGGTAATGTCCAAAAGTTGTGGTGAGGTTTCTCCACCCACGAGGAGCTACGAGATCTAGCCGGAGATGCTCCGGGGAATCATCCACCGACGGATTAGGGATCGCCCACCTTACAGACAGCCGTGAAGTAGGAGTTTTTATCTCCGAACTACGTAAATAGGTTTGTTCCTCTTAGTTTAGTTTTAGTTTTCGTTTATTCTGCTTGCGCACTAACTTTGTAGGAAGAAAAATCGGAGAAAAGCTATTCACCCCCCCTCCCCTTTCACCCCCCCTAGCTTGACGGTCATGATCTAACATATTATTGTCAAACTAGATTTTGATAAATGAGTTAATATTATAAATTAATATCATTCAATAGTTTATTAAAGTTACACTACTTTAAGCTAGATATCTAAATCTTCAACTCAATTAATCCTAAGATGATTGGATTCAACTCTATATATAAAAATTTTTCATCGGCCATTAAGATAAATTAGAGAAGCATATGAAGAGATCCATCTCAATATCTAGTAGTTGAGATAATTAGTCTGGTTCCACAAAAATTTTCCACCGATCAAACAGGTAAAACGGAGAAGTGCACGTAGAAATTCATCTTGACCGTTACCTATTAAGAAGAAAAATTCCTTATAATACATTGTAACTGAGTCTCAAACTCTAAATATCTGATCTATCATTGGAGGGCCTAACTACACCATCTTGCCACACCACTTTAGAATAATTTTAATCAAAATTATACTATTTTAGAACAACTTTGATTAATTTTAATTAAAGCTGCTCTAAGGTAATATAATTTGGTCAAAATTACTTTCAAGTGAATAATAAGATCGAGGTTTTTAGGTGTTAAATTATTGATAGAGTGTTATTTTACTAATTTTTAAAAAATTTGTACATTTTTAAGAAAATGAGAATTATATAGGAATTGAATAGTTGGCACAACACACTCTTTTGCCCTTTTAATTTTAATTTTGTTGCTTTTTGCCTATGAAAATCGGTCAACAATATTCAACTCTTAATAATTTCTGAGAGCAATTATCTTTTTCCGAAGCCTTAATCATTCTGTTAATGTAATTCTAAAATATTATGGTCAAACTAGATTTTGATTTCTGAGTTAATACTACAAATTAATATCTTTTAATACTTTACCCAAAGCCGTATTATTTTTGACGCCTAATAGATCATGTAGTGAACTCCTTTATACTAATATAATATAAAATAACTCAGATCTAGATAATACATGATAAATTTTAAGATTTATTTATTTGAAATTGATAAAAGAAAATTATTGTAATCTTAAGATTCTAAACTACGATCATTAATATAAAGAAAATTATATTAAGCAAGAAGCAAATTGAAATGAGTAACAAAATGTAACATTTTTAGTATTTAAATTGTATTAACCAAATCAAAGAAAATCATAGAGAAATTTCGTTGAGTGTCAATCAATTCAAACATAATCCATGGAAAATTGATGGTAGAAAATGATCCATGAACCAATACAAAGGAAGTAAGGGGCACTTAGTAAGCGAGTTTAGAATATGGGAATGAAAATGCAATATATTTCATTCTCATTTATGATATTTAGTATACAAAAATTAAAATAAAGATATGGATATGAAGCCCCTGATTTTATAACCCAACCCCCACTAGGTTATCACTAAACTTATAAACCCCTCAATCAAAACTCATTACCATTTCCATTGCCGAATATATACCAAATGCCTCCTAAATCATGGAGACTATTAGTTCGAACAGTGACTAACACATAAGGAGGATGGAGACTTGACTTCATTAGAATTTGACCTCCAAACCTTATGGTGACAATGACTCCAATGCTAACCATTAGTCCATCCCATAAGTACATAATTCATGGAATCCCGTGAGATAGTTGAACTTCTAGATTGTTTGTCGTAAACGATTTTTCATTTATCTCGACGGTCGATGAAAAATTTTAATGGAACCGAACCAATCATCTCAGATTTGACGTTATTAATCATTAAACATACAACTTGTTGACTTTTGATTAAATTTCAAATAATTTATTATTATTCGTTTTTTTTAAAAAGGCACACGACGTGTCTTAGCGTCGCACTGTGCGACGCTTTGCTTCAGCAGCCGTGACTCTTCGGAGGAAGAGGCATGCATTTGCCTTTTCGAAAACTATAAATGGAAGGGAAGATTGCAGAGTTGAATTCACTCACTGCTTTCTTCTCTCCTTCTCCCACTGAGCGATCGGCGCGCATTGCTCCTTTCATTGTTCGCTTTCTTCGATCGCTTTCTTCGATCGGTTTTGGGTCTTGAGGCTTTCGATTGTGCGATCTGAGGTTGCTTCCGAATTGCGGTGTTCGTCTTGGAGTGCACCTACGAACGGCGTGAGTGGTTGTCGGATCTTGAGGGGATTTTGCCAGCGAGCCTCTGCACCTTGGGCGGCAATAAATTCTCTAAAGACAGTCGGCGCGCCGACGCTTCAATCGGAGGATAACGATTTCCTAACCCTGCTTGTTCATTTACTGTCTATTGCATGCTGCCCTATTTTATTGGTGCAAATATATTACTGATTTTAGTGTTATATTTACAACAATTTTAGAGAATTTATTGTAAGCATCAATAGACATGATGAACGATAGGGTAGTTGGGTCTGATGAGGCTAGCGCCAGACCTGAAAGATTTTTTGGGCAGAACTTTAGGCGTTGGCAACAACGTATGAAGTTCTGGCTTACCACGTTAGGGCTATTCTCTGTCATAGAAACAGATCCTCCTTCACCTGATGAAGAGGAACCTGGCCGTAGTGCTGCCTTAGAGAGGTTTAAGTCAAGGGATTATCTCTGCCATGGGAGAATCTTGTCTGCCCTCTCAGACGCACTTTTTGATGTGTACTGCTCAACCTCTTCGGCCAAGGAATTGTGGAAATCCTTGGATAAAAAATATAACTCCGAAGATTCTGGTTTAGAGAAGTACACCGTGGCAAAGTTCCTAAACTTCAAAATGGTTGAAGGAAAATCTGTAGTTGAGCAGACCCATGAATTTCAAGTTCTGATTCATGGTCTTGCTGAAGGAGATATGCTACTACCCGAAAAATTTCAGGTCTTGTCTATCATCGAGAAGTTGCCTCCGAGTTGGGAAGATTTTGGCATGACTCTTAAACATAGGAGAGGTCAAATCTCTTTAGAAGATTTGATGATTGCCTTAAATATCGAGGAAGAACATCGGAAGCAACATAAAGATGATAATAAGACAATGCCAATGGACTTTATTCCAAAGGCAAACGTGGTGGTCTCATCTGACAAAAACAATTTCAAAAATCAGAAAATGAAGAACAAGATGAAACCCAAACCAAAGGTTCAAAAGAAAAATGGAACCAAGCCGTGCTGGACATGTGGACAAGTTGGACATTACGCCAAATTCTGTCCTGACCGAAAGAACAAGAAGAAAAACCAAGGCAATACGTCCAACACCATGGCACAAGCAAATGTTGTGACTGCTAATGCCGACACCAGCGATAGGTTTGTTACCTTTAACCCCGAACTAAATTTGATCTATCAACCTAATGAGTGGTTGGTTGATACAGGTGCTAATGTGCACTGTTGTGCTGATCGCTCTGCCTTCCTTACTTATCAGGTAATTGAAAGCACTTCCGTGACCATGGGGAACCATTCTGCAGCTAGGGTGCTTGGGATAGGACAAGTTGACATGAGGTTCACCTCTGGAAAGGTCCTGTCACTGCATGAGGTGCATCATGTTCCAGCGGTCCGTCGGAATCTGATTAGCGGGTCAAAGCTAGTTCGTGTTGGTTACGAATTGAACTTTAAATGTAATAAAGTTGTAATATTACATTTAGGAACCTTTATTGGAAAGGGTTACCTTAATGAAGGATTATTTAAACTTAATGTAGAAAATGTAACTTTGAATAAATCTAATGATGTTGGTTGTTCTTATAACATTGAATCTTATGATGTATGGCATGATAGATTAGGACATGTTAATTTTCAAACTGTAAAAAGAATGATGAATCTTGACATGATTCCTAAGCATGCCATAAATGATAAGAAAAAATGCGAAATTTGTGTGCAATATAAACAGCCCCGAAAACCCTTCAAATCAGTTGATAGAAATTCTGATATTTTAGAATTAATTCATACTGATTGTTGTGAGTTTAACGGTGTAATAACGAGAGACCATAAAAGGTATTTCATTACCTTCATTGATGATCACTCTCGTTATTGTTATGTTTATTTGCTAAAAACCAAGGATGAAGCTTTAGATAAATTTATGGTTTTTAAATCTGAAGCCGAAAACCAAACGAATAAAACCATTAAGAGGTTAAGGTCTGATAGGGGCGGAGAGTTTACCTCGAACCTGTTTCAGAAATTTTGTCAAAATTCAGGTATAATTCACGAGGTGACTGCTCCATATAGTCCTCAATCAAATGGTGTAGCAGAACGAAAAAATCGAACCCTTGAAGATATGATCAATTCCATGTTAGGAAGTTCTGGGTTACCCAACTTCATGTGGGGGGAGGCTCTATACACTGCATGTCATGTGTTAAATAGGGTCCCAATGAAGTCAAGGGATAAAAGCCCATATGAGCTTTGGAAAGGTCGGAAAACAAGTTTGAAATACCTTAAAGTGTGGGGGTGCCTTGCAAAGGTACTAGTACCTGAACACAGAAGGAAGAAACTTGGTCCAAAGACCGTAGATGGTATCTTCTTAGGTTATGCTCAAAATAGTATTGCATATAGATTTCTGATTATTAAATCAGAAATTCCTGGAATAGATGCAAATACTATTGTAGAGCTTCGCGATGCTACATTTTTTGAGGATATATTTCCTATGAAGATGAGAACACCTCAGTCCATTTCTAGTATTCCTACTAGAGATGAGCCTGCTTCCGTAGATGTCCCATTATCCGTAGTGAGTGCACCTTCCTCAAGTCACTCTAGACTAGATGAATCTAGTGAGTGTACAGAACTGAGAAGGAGCAAGAGACAACGTGTCTCTACGGATTTAGGCCAAGACTTTATCACCTATAATATAGAAGGTGACCCTGTGACATATAGAGATGCTATGGCTTCTCCTGAAGCTAAGCACTGGAAAGAGGCCACTAAAAGTGAAATGGACTCTATTATCTCTAATGCCACTTGGGAGTTAATAGATTTACCTCCTGGTTGTACCACCATAGGATGTAAATGGGTGTTTAAGAGAAAACTAAAACCTGATGGGTCAGTAGATAAATTCAAAGCACGCCTAGTTGCTAAGGGATTCAAACAAAAAGAAGGGATTGACTATTTTGACACTTATTCTCCTGTTACCAGAATTACTACAATCCGAGTGTTAATAGCATTGGCATCCATATATCATCTTGAGGTCCATCAAATGGATGTCAAAACGGCATTCCTTAATGATGATCTTGAAGAAGAGATATATATGGATCAGCCAGAGGGATATGTAGCTTCTGGAAGTGAGAATAAAGTCTGTAAGTTAGTTAAATCTCTATATGGTTTGAAGCAAGCCCCAAAGCAATGGCATGAAAAATTTGATAGTGCTATGCTATCATTTGGCTTTGAAATTAATGACTCTGACAAATGTGTATATACTAAACTGAAAGGCGATAGATGTATTATTTTATGTTTATATGTAGATGATATTTTATTGTTTGCATCTGACCTTTCAATTATTAACGAGACTAAGACTCTCTTAAGTGGTAAGTTTGATATGAAGGATATGGGTTGTGCTGATTTGATTTTAGGGCTGAAGTTGACTCGCTCAACTGAAGGAATAGCAATTTCTCAGTCACACTATGTGGAGAAAGTGTTAGAGAAATATGGCTATAGCCACATAAAATCTGTAGTCACACCCTATGATCCTTCAAAGACTCTCCACAAGAATAAGAGTGGCGTGGTTGTGTCTCAATTAAGATATTCCCAAATAATTGGTAGTCTAATGTATTTGGCAAATTGTTCTAGACCTGATATTTCGTTTGCTATAACTAAATTGAGCAGGTTTACTAGCTGTCCGGACAGAACGCATTGGGATGCATTAGACAGAGTACTCAAATATCTAAAAGGAACTATATCCTTGGGCTTGCAGTATGGGAGATTCCCTACAGTTCTGGAGGGATATAGTGATGCCAGTTGGATAGCTGACACTGCTGAGTGTAAAGGCGTTACTGGTTATGTCTTTACACTTGGAGGCGGTCCAGTTGCTTGGAGGTCTGTTAAACAGACGATTATATCCCGTTCTACATCTGAGGTAGAATTGTGTGCTTTAGATACCACAGTAACTGAAGCAGATTGGCTTAAGGGTCTTCTGTCTGAAATTCCCTTGATGATTAAGCCAATACCTTCTATTTCAGTACACTGTGATAATCAAACAACAATAGCTCAGATTAGAAGCTCCAAGTATAACCAGAAACAGAAGAGACATGTACGAATCAGATTGAAGTCTGTTCGTGAGCTAGTGTCTCTTGGAGTGGTGTCTTTGGACTTTGTAAGTTCAAAAGACAATATTGCTGATCCACTCACAAAAGGTCTTGATTCTGAGAAAATCAAGAGATCCAGTAAGGGAATGGGACTGAGGCCTATCTTGGTTTCATCTATAGCGGCAACCCAACCTATCTGATTGGAGATCCCAAGAAGTAGGTTCAATGTGGTATAAACAAGCTATAAGGGTGAACCGTAAGCATCAAACTGATTGAGATGTAATCTCATAGTCTCTTCCCTGGATAGATGCTTGACTGCTAGTAAGGATGAGCTTAAGGCTCTTAATAAGTTCGAGGTCGTTATGATAGGATGCTTGCAGTACATCCTTGGAGAACTCACCTATGTAAGTGTAACTGTGAGGCCGCAGTGTGGGGGGTCTGGGCAACTCTCCTTAACACTTATGAAACAAGATTCGGTGGCATGGCCGTAATGCACCAACCCAGAAGGATTCAACCGTCGCCTGTGATGAGTTGTTGCCAATTGATTTTCACATATTAAAGGTTTAAGTTCAAGACTTAGTTCACTTCAAACCTGTGTGAATAAGATTGGTTTACTTAGGTGAAAATTCAAACCGGAAGGTATTTTTACTGAAAGCTCATTACGACAAAGCCTCAAGACCTGTTTTATTGTTTATTATAATTTGAAATTTGTGGGGGATTGTTGACTTTTGATTAAATTTCAAATAATTTATTATTATTCGTTTTTTTTTAAAAAGGCACACGACGTGTCTTAGCGTCGCACTGTGCGACGCTTTGCTTCAGCAGCCGTGACTCTTCGGAGGAAGAGGCATGCATTTGCCTTTTCGAAAACTATAAATGGAAGGAAAGATTGCAGAGTTGAATTCACTCACTGCTTTCTTCTCTCCTTCTCCCACTGAGCGATCGGCGCGCATTGCTCCTTTCGTTGTTCGCTTTCTTCGATCGCTTTCTTCGATCGGTTTTGGGTCTTGAGGCTTTCGATTGTGCGATCTGAGGTTGCTTCCGAATTGCGGTGTTCGTCTTGGAGTGCACCTACGAACGGCGTGAGTGGTTGTCGGATCTTGAGGGGATTTTGCCAGCGAGCCTCTGCACCTTGGGCGGCAATAAATTCTCTAAAGACAGTCGGCGCGCCGACGCTTCAACCGGAGGATAACGATTTCCTAACCCTGCTTGTTCATTTACTGTCTATTGCATGCTGCCCTATTTTATTGGTGCAAATATATTATTGATTTTAGTGTTATATTTACAACACAACTAACATCCATTACAATTATCATCAAGCACTCATACAAACAATCAAATGAACAAGCCAATACATCAATGATCGAACCAACACTTCAACACATCAACAGATTTTGGGATGAAGAGATCGCTGTCCTGATTCGGATGATGGTAGAATATGGCTGATGTCCAGATCTGTGGAGGAATGGATGTGGCCGGATCTCATTGTGGAATCAGATGAAGAAGATCCAGATCCAGAAGGAGATCTCTTGGAGTTACTGGCTTGTGGAGAAGAAGAGTGAATGTGGGCTGATCGGAGAAGAAAGATGGAGACATCGCGGCCGAGGAGAAGGAAAGCCCCTTGATCCGGTAGCGGCGTCAGTGGAGACAGAAGATAAGCTCGGTGGTCGGAAAAGAGGCGGCGATCTTTGACAGACTGGTCAGAGCCGACGTACTGGTCACCCGACGTACTGGTCAGCGCCTTCTCCCAGGGCTTGTAAGAGGGGGAGTTCTTCCGATCGCTGATCGGGAAGCCCCCGGCGGACTTTGACAGCCTTCTCGGCAAGGCTGTCAAGTATATTAACGTGGAGGAAGCCCAGACCGCTCGGAAGAAGGAGTCGGTCAATCCGGCGCCTCCCCATCCTGATCAGGACACCAGGACCCCGGGTGGACCTATTCGTAGCCCCCGTGGACCCATCGACCAAATGGGAGGGGAGCGGCGGCATGTGCAACAGGTGGACCAGGGGTGCCTTCCGAGTCGGTGGAGGCCATACTGCACGTTCCACCAGATTCATGGCCATGCCACCAAAGATTGCCGACAGGCTGGGCGAGGTCGGGCCCCAACTCCTCGGGGGCGAGGACGACAAGCACCCCAAGGACGTGGAGTAGGACGGGGAGGCAGGGCCATCGACCCCGTCGCTGAGGAGCTCCGAGGAAATCCCCCAGCTACCCGCAATCTATTCCCTCAGGAGGACTAGCCTGAAACCTCAGAGATAGAGGAGGAGCGGGCCAATCAGCAGAATGTTGTCCAGGGAGGCGTAAACGTCATCTCGGGCAGACCAACGGGAGGAGACTCCAATCGCGCCAGGAAGGCACAGGTGCGCCGATTGGAGATTCATCAGGTCACCACCAGCTCGGCCCAAGCCAAGGGGCCCCAGATTGGTCATTACAGCCGTCATCGCCAACTATCAAGTCCACCGCACCATAGTAGACACCGGGAGCTCGGTTAATATACTCTACAAAAGAGCATTTGACCAGCTTCAGATAGAGAGGTCCCAGCTGGACCTGGTGGCGACCTCGCTGTTTGGTTTCATGGGGAACCAAGTGCAGCCTATCGGCCGGATCCGACTGGCCATTTCCTTAGGCGAGGAGCCGCTGAAGAGGACTAGATGGTCCACTTTCTTGGCGGTGGACGCTCCTTCAGCCTACAACGCCATCTTGGGCAGACCGACCCTTAACGAATTCCAGGCCGTCGCCTCCACCTTCTACCTGAAGGTTAAGTTCCCAGTCGGGGACAAGGTGGGAGAAGTCAAGGGCGACCAAAGAGTGGCCCGAAGGTGCTACGTGGACGATGTGCGGGTGGAGAGCCACAAAGCTCCGCGCCCCTTCTCTGATTACAACATGGTTCAAGCTTCCCCGTGGGTTGAGTTACATGAAGACAAGGAGGAGGTCTAGCTTCTCCCAGATTGGGAGGAAGCTCGAGTCAAGATTGCAGCAGGGCTACCGGAGGAACTGAAGAAGCCCCTGTTGGAGTGCTTGACTCGAAACCAAGATGTTTTCGCCTGGTTAGTCAAAGAACTGAAAGGTGTCCGACCGGAGGTGGCGGAGCACCACCTCCATGTTTATCCACATGCTCGGCCCGTAAAACAGAGGAAACAGGACTTCAACACTGAGCATAATAAAGCGATCCGAGCCGAAATTGAGAAGCTACTGGAATCCGGCCATATCCGGGAGGTGCAATTCCTGGCCTGGTTAGCCAACGTCGTGTTGGTACCTAAGCCGGACAATAAGTGGCGGATCTGCATTAACTTTCGGGACCTTAACAAGGCCTGCTTGAAGGATTGCTATCCTCTGCCGTGGATCGACCAGATGGTGGACTCGACGGCTGATAGCGAGTTCATTTCCATGTTGGATGCCTACCAAGGGTATCATCAAGTACCCCTGGCTACTGAGGACCAAGAGAAGGTCAGCTTCATCACAGCAGACGATACCTACTGTTACACCGTCATGCCGTTCGGTCTGAAGAATGCTGGAGCCACCTACCAGCGCATGATGAATAAAGTCTTCCGATCTCAGATCGGAAGGAATGTTGAAGTATATGTGGATGACATTCTCATCAAGTCCACCCGAGCCGAAGACTTGATAGCCGATGTCGAGGAGACATGCCAGACATTGCGTAGGTACGGACTCAAACTGAATCCTGCCAAGTGTCTCTTCGGTGCCCGGAGCGGAAAATTCCTGGGGTACATTGTGACCGAGCGGAGCATCGAAGCCAATCCCAACAAGGTCAAAGCTTTGCTGGAAATGCCCCCGCCCAGGAATCTCCGAGAAGCACAGCGGCTCACAGGGCGAATTACAACCCTGTCCCGGTTCATCGCCCGGTCAACCGAGCGAGGTAATCAAGACCCTCCACAAGGCCACCAAATTTCAGTGGGACGTTGATTGTGACAAGGCGTTTGAAGAACTGAAGGCCTACCTCGCCGTGTTGCCCGTGCTAGCCAAGCCAGAGGTCGGGGAGGTCTTATATGTCTATTTGGCTGCGTCCGCTGACTCGGTGAGCATGGTCTTAGTCAGACAAGAAGTGGCCGAGCAGCACCCAGTGTATTTCTTTGCTCATCTACTAAAGGGAGTCGAGTGCCGTTACAGGACACTCGAGAGGTTGATGTATGTGTTGTTGTTGGGTGCTCGGAGGCTCCGACCTTACTTCTTGGCACACCCCATCGTGGTGCTGACAAATAGTAACCTAGGTCGAGTGGCCTCAAATCCTGAAGCATCCGGGCGGCTGATCAAATGGACCACCGAGCTAAGCGAGTACGACATCAGTACCAACCTCGCCCAACCATCAAGGCTTAGACCCTCGCTGATTTTCTAAGTGAGCTACATGCGGACGAGGTTGAAGAAGCGTGGCAAATAGCGTCAGCTCGGTCGGGGAGTGGGATCAGTATCCTAATGATCTCCCCGAATGGAGAGTAGATGCACTTGTCCATCCGGCTAGAATATTGAGCCACGAATAATGAGGCAGAGTACGAAGCCCTCATATCCGGACTGTAGGCTGCCAAGTATGTGGGGGCTACTCGGGTGATACTTTACTCCGACTCCCAGTTAGTCACACAGCAAGTTGCCGGGCGGTTTGAAGTTAATAACGATCGGCTGCAGGCCTTCATCGAGGCTTACGAGAAATTGAAGTCCGAATTCTAGAAGGTACAAGTCCAAAAGTTTCCCAGAGAAAACAACTTCAAGGCGGATGAGCTGGCTAAATTGGCTAGCTCCGTCGGATCTTGGGTACTCCCCCAGCCGGGTGGTCCGGCCTTGTTGGTCATGCAAATAGAGAGACAAGCTAACCTAGAGTTGGAATCCGACTGGCGAACCCCAATCATTGCTTACCTCATGGAGGGAGTCTTGCCGACCGACCGAGAGGAAGCTCGGTGGCTCAAGAAACATGCAATTCGGTACACCATGGTCAGCGACGTGTTATACAAAAGAGCGTTCTCCCGACCTCTACTTAAGTGCCTGGGCGAGGAAGATGCAGACTATATGCTACGGGAAATTCACATGGGGTTCTGCGGAAACCACGTGGGGGCTCGTGCGACGGCTCGGAAGGCACTAATGTCAAGTTATTATTGGCCGACCCTGCAGAAGGACGCCAACGAGCTGGTTTCCACCTGCCTGTCTTGCCAAAAGCATCACTGCTTACCACATCAGCCCGCAGAAGCAATGAAGACATCGGCGGTCTCTTGCCCTTTTGATCAATGGGGCATGGACATTGTGGGGCCGTTCCCGACTGCCGCCGCCCAGAAGAAATATTTGCCGGTGGACGTCGATTACTTCTCCAAATGGATAGAGGCTGAGGCTCTAGCGTGTATCACTGAGCAGGCGGTGATGAAGTTCCTGTGGCGGGACATATTATGCCGATATGGAATCCCGCACAAAATTGTCTTGGACAATAGAAGGCAGTTCCAAGGTTGAAGGATACAAGAGTGGTGTTCGAAGTATGGTATCAAGCAAGCCTTCACCTCGGTAGCCTATCCCCAAAGCAACGGCCAGGCAAAAGTGGCCAATCGAGAGATCCTTAAAGGATTAAAGACTAAGCTGGATCATGTCGGCGTAACATGGGTAGACGAGCTCCCGAGCATCCTGTGGGCCCTGCGGACTACGCCCAAAGAGACCACAGGGTTCACACCTTTCCAGCTAGTCTACGGGAGCGAAGCGGTAATCCTGGTCGAGGTCAGATCTGAATCGGATCGATGGGCAGCCTATGATGAGGATAACTCGGAAAGGAGGCGGCTGGAGCTGGACCTGGTCGATGAAATTCGAGACAAGGCAGCCGGTAGAATGTTTGCATATCGGCAGAAAACGAAGCAGAAGTACGACCGGAAGGTGCTGCCTAGAACATTCCAAGTGGGGGACTTGGTCTGGAAGAGAGTCAAGCTCGTCGGAGACATAAGCAAGCTGGAACCACAGTGGGGAGGACCCTTCAAAGTTATTTAGAAGCTCGCTTCAGGGGCTTACTACTTAGATAATGAGAAAGGAAAAAGGTTGGATCGAACCTGGAGTGCAATTCACCTTCAGCCATACCGGGTGGCCGAATGAGAGGATGTAATGTGAATGTAAAATACTCATGATAGTGGAAAAACATGGTCCTCACCCCACTTGCAGGTACTCCAGACTCTCGTCTCCGCACGAGTTATAATCTATCCCTTGGTTCGGCTCTCAGTTGGACGCGTGGCGGCCCACGCTCCCTGAGATTTGCCCGACCGAGTGCGCAAAACTCTTGCCTCGCAAGCAAGTTATAAGCGGAGCAGCTTCCGCGCCCCACTCTGCTCAGTGTCTTCGATCGGACGCGTGGCGGCCCACGCTCCTGAGAATTGGCCTGAGCAAGTGTCCAGACACTCGTCTCCGCACGAGTTATAATCTATCCCTCGGATCGGCTCTTAGTCGGACGCGTGGCGGTCCACGCTCCCTGAGTCTTGCCCGACCGAGTGCGCAAAACTCTTGCCTCGCCAGCAAGTTATAAGCGGACCAGCTTCCGTGCCCCACTCTGCTCAGTGTCTCTGATCGGACGCGTGGCGGCCCAGGTTCCTGAGAATCGGCCTGAGCAAGTGTCCAGACTCTCGTCTCCGCACGAGTTATAATCTATCCCTCGGATCGGCTCTCAGTCGGACGCGTGGCGGCCCACGCTCCCTGAGTCTTGCCCGACCGAGTGCGCAAAACTCTTGCCTCGCCAGCAAGTTATAAGCGGACCATCTTCCATACCCCACTCAGCTCAGTGTCTCCGATCGGACGTGTGGCGGCCCACGCTCCTGAGGATCGGCCTGAGCAAGTGTCCAGACACTCGTCTCCGTACGAGTTATAATCTATCTCTCAGATCGGCTCTCAGTCGGACGCGTGGCGGCCCACGCTCCCTGAGTCTTGCCCGACCGAGTGCACAAAACTATTGCTTCGCCAACAAGTTATAAGCGGACCAGCTTCCGCGACCCACTCTGCTCAGTGTCTCCGATCGGACGCGTGGCGGCCCACGCTCCTGAGAATCAGCCTGACCAAGTGTCCAGACTCTCGTCTCCGCACGAGTTATAATCTATCCCTCAGATCAGCTTTCAGTAAGACGCGTGGCGGCCCACGCTCCCTGAGTCTTGCCCGACCGAGTGCGCAAAACTCTTGCCTCGCCAGCAACTTATAAGGGAACCAGCTTCCACGCCCCACTCTGCTTAGTGTCTCTGATCGGACGCGTGGCGACCCACGCTCCTGAGAATCAGCCTGAGCAAGTATCCAAACTCTCATCTCCGCACAAGTTATAATCTATCCCTCGGATCGGCTCTCAGTCGGACGTGTGGCGGCCCACGCTCCCTGAGTCTTGCCCGACCGAGTGCGCAAACTCTTGCCTCGCTAGCAAGTTATATGCGGGCCAGCTTCCGCACCCCACTGTGCTCAGTGTCTCCGATAGGATGTGTGCCGGCCCACGCTCCTGAGAATCGGCCTGAGAAAGTGTCCAGACTCTCGTCTCCGCACAACTTATAATCTATCCCTCGGATCGGCTCTCAGTCGGACGCGTGGCAGCCCATGCTCCCTGAGTCTTGCCCGACCGAGTGCGCAAAACTCTTGCCTCGCAAGCAAGTTATAAGCGGACCAACATCCGCACCGCACTCTGCTCAGTGTCTCCTATCGGACGTGTGGCGGCCCACGCTCTTGAGAATCGGCCTGAGCAAGTGTCCATACTCTCGTCTCCGCACGTGTTATAATCTATCCATCGGATCGGCTCTCAGTCGGACGCCTGGCGTCCCACGCTCCCTGAGTCTTGCCCGACCGAGTGCGCAAAACTCTTGCCTCGCTAGCAAGTAATAAGCGGACCAGCTTCCGCGCCCCACTCTGCTCAGTGTCTCCGATCGGACACGTGACGACCCATGCTCCTAAGAATCGGCCTGAGCAAGTGTCCAAACTCTCGTCTCCGCACGAGTTATAATCTATCCCTCGGATCGACTCTTAGTCGGACGCGTGGCGGCCTATGCTCCCTGAGTCTTGCCCGACTGAGTGCGTAAAACTCTTACCTCGCCAACAAGTTATAAGCAGAGCAGCTTCCGCGCCCCACTCTGCTCAGTGTCTCCGATCGGACGCGTGGTGGCCCACGCTCCTGAGAATCGGCCTGAGCAAGTGTCCAGACTCTCGTCTCCGCACGAGTTATAATCTATCCCTCGGATTGGCTCTCAGTCAGACGCATGGTGGCCCACGCTCCCTGAGTCTTGCCCGACCGAGTGCGCAAAACTCTTACCTCGTAAGCAAGTTATAAGCGGACCAGCTTCCGCACCCCACTCTGCTCAGTGTCTCTGATCGGACGTGTGGCGGCCCACACTCCTGAGAATCGGCCTAAGTAAGTATCCAGACTCTCATCTTCGCACTAGTTATAATCTATCCCTCGGATCGGCTCTCAGTCGGACGCATGGCGGCCCACGCTTCCTGAGTCTTGCCCGACCGAGTGCGTAAAACTCTTGCCTCGCTAGCAAGTCATAAGCAGACTAGCTTCCGCGCCCCACTCTGCTCAGTGTATCCGATTGGATGTGTGACGACCCACGCTCCTGAGAATCGGCCTGAGCAAGTATCCAGACTCTCGTCTCCGCACGAGTTATAATCTATCCCTCGGATCGGCTCTCAGTCGGACGCGTGGCGGCCCACGCTCCCTGAGTCTTCCCCGACCGAGTGCGCAAAACTCTTGCCTCGCCAGCAAGTTATAAGCGGACCAGCTTCCGCGCCCCACTCTGCTCAGTGTCTCTGATCGGACGTGTGGCGGCCCAGGCTCCTGAGAATCGGCCTGAGCAAGTGTCCAGACCTCTTCACTATCCTATTTTGATCTTGATCGAATCTATCTTTTGATTGGGTATTTTCTATGATGATCAACTCTTGTATGTGTGATTCAACCCATGTTCATCTTACCAAATCATTTGAATTCTATGTGTATGATCAATTCGAATCTTTAGAAAATCTGCTAGGGGAAAGGAGGTAGCGGAGGGTAGTTCAAGGGGGAAAACTCCCTCGTCGTCTGCACCTTCCAGAAGGCCCCAGCCTTCTTCTAGCTCTCGATTCCCCAATGCGGCCTGTGAACAGGCCTTTCAAGCAAGGACCTTCAAATTATTACTCTGCAGATCCATTGATGCTCCTTTCCTAACGGAGTTCTGTCCCTCGGTCATTGAGATTGTGACTTACTACAATCTGGGTTTTCTTCTCTCCCTGGAACGGACCATAAACTATGACCTTGTATCTGAATTCTACAACAACCTCCAACAAGGTCCTCAAGGGGGATTTGAGTTCACTACTCGTGTCGGGAAGATGAACCTCGATTTCTCATACGAGATTCTAGCTGAGTACTTGGGTGGTCGACGATCACCGAATCTTTATTCTCTCTATCCTGAACTTCCTGATCCTCTGCTAGCCCCGTTCACAGATACTACCCCTGACTCTATCTATCAGCACTTCTTCGGTCATCCTCGCCCTGCCGGGCTTGATGAGTTGGGTCCAGTCTTTCCTACCTTTGCAGCTCTCCGCCTTGCTCCAGCTGATTATGTTCTTTTCAAGATCATTACGAATTGTATTTTGCCCATTACTTCAAAGCCGTTGGCCGAGATCCGTCCCTACCACTGCCTCATGCTCTACGGCATGCATTGCCGGATGGACTTTGACATCATGGAGAGCATTTTTCAGTCTATCCTATCCTACCGTGAGCCTAGCCGTCGCACGGTTTATATGCCTTTTGGTCACCTCATCACTGATTGGCTTATGTCAGTTGGTGTTGATGTCACCAAGGGCAGGACTGTGCCCATGGTTAGGCTGGATTGTCGTCTGGGTCGACGGGCGTTTGCAAAATCTGGTATGATCATTCGTGAGCGTGATGGGGTCTTGGTGTGGAAGGATGGGTGAGGTCTCGGTGAGTTACCTGGCGGTGCACCACATTTTCAGGCACCACACGATGCTCCTCCTGCTGACGACGAGTATGACGACGAGCCGGAGCTTGATTTGCGCTGGCAGATCTCAGAGCTGGATCAGACGGTACAGGAGTTTATTCAGCTGGGGGCGGCAGATCGTGAGGAGTTTCGTTCGGGCTTTCGCTCCCTAGATTCCCGACTGACCAGGGTCGAGACCGAGGTCTCAAGGATCCGCACACTCCAGCAGACATGGTATGATGAGTGGCGCAGCCACACATTTCCTGGAGGTGCACCTTCTGTGAGTACTGCACCAGGGTCCTTGGCTCCTACTGATGCTACGATGGATGACCTCATGCAGGATGACGACCCCCCCTCTGACACTTGAGCTTGGATGTTTGCTATCTTCTCATGATCTGAGTATTTGACTATGATACTTTTGGGCTGTATGCCCTCTGACTTTGTTGTTGTGATCTTGTGTCACATGTATTTTGCTACTTGTCTGGATGACTTGTGTTTTGACTTATTTGACTTTGTTTCACATGCCTATCTGATATTAGTATGTCTATTGTTGATGCCATGTTGTTTATATGACTATGATCTGCATGATTGATCCATTGCCATGTTCATGCTTACATTGCCATGTTTACTTGATACTTATGAATATTATGGCATGTTCTGTGATCTTATACTTCATACGCATATGATGCATGTGCTTGCTATGTCTTGTGATACCTTTTCACATGCGGTCGTATGATTATTCCACAAACTATTACATCTTTGTTGATTTGGGATACCCCTAGGGTTGAGGGGGAGTTTGTTTAGAACTTAACAACCCCTCTAGCTCCTTTTCGGTGTTCGACAAAGGGGGAGAGTGTGGATTGGTTAAGTTTAGAATGACCATGTTGTAGGGGGAGGATCTGGATTCCCCTATGATTCTAAAGTTGGAATATATTGATTGAGATCCCTAAACTTAAAATCGGATTGTCAAACAACAAAAAGGGGGAGATTGTTGATGCAGTCTGGCCCTGATTGTTGTTTTGGTGTTGACATCGATTTTAGTTTAGGCTGATCATTGTTGATTATGATTAAGTCCTGATCGGGGATCAGGCATGGTATGGAAAATCCTAGTCTGGAGGGCTAGGTGATGGAAAATCCTAACCTGGAGGGTTAGGTGTTGAAAATCCTAGTCTGGGAGGCTAGGTGTTTGGAAAAGTCCTAGCTTGGAGGGCTAGGTGTTGAAAATGTCCTAATTCGGAAAGGTTGGGTGAAAAGTCCTAGCTTGGAGGGCTAGGTGAAAAGTCCTAACTTGGAGGGTTATGTGCAAATTCCCATCCTGGAGAATTAGGTGAAAAAGTCCTGGCTTGGAGGGTCAGGTGCCTAGCTTGGAGGGCTAGGTTGGATGATGTTCTAACTCGGAAGGGTTGGGTGAAAAGTCCTAGCTTGGAGGGCTAGGTGAAAAGTCTTAGCTTGGAGGGCTAGGTGAAAAGTCCTAACTTGGAGGGTTAGGTGCAAATTCTCAACTTGGAGAGTTAGATGGAAAATCCTTAGCTTGGAGGGCTAAGGTGGATGGAAACTTAGCTTGGAGGGCTGAGTTTGAGTCCCTAGATCGGTCTGGTGATCGATCAGGGATTCTGGCACGCTGCTCCTTCGTGGATCGGTTTGGTGACCGATCCAGCGATGACTGATCGGTCGGGCGACCGATCAGGGAGCACACAGTGAGGTTGGGAACCTACTGTGTTGCTCCTGATCGATCTGGTGACCGATCAGGGAGTATGCGTTTCACGCATTGACTGGCTCCTGATCGGTCTGGTGACCGATCAGGGAGCGAGCAGTGAGGTTGAGTTCCCTAGCTGAACTGCTTCTGATCGGTCTAGTGACCGATCAGGATCACTATGCAGATCGTTCCGGAGAACGATCAAGTGTCGCAGGTTCCTCTCTATGATCGATCAGGACGGATCCTGATCGGTCTGGAGCCAGTCTGATCGGTCTGGTGACCGATCAGGAGGCTTCCTGATCGGTCAGGTGACCGATCAGAAGGCTTAGCCTGCGAAACTCAGAAATCGCTCAATATAAGGGTGGATCGGTCCGACGAATGATCCACGACCTGGGATCGGTCTGGTGATTGGTCCAGGAGAATCTCAAGGAAATCGCGATTTCTGATTGAGCATTGGGGATCGATCAGGACGGAGCCTGATCGGTCTGGAACCAGCCTGATCGGTCTGGTGACCGATCAGGAGGCTCTCTGATCGGTCAGGTGACCGATCACTTTAATTCAAATTGCATTGTCAGACGCTCTGATCGCGTCTGAACACAACCGATTCGCTGCCACTTTCCTCTGATATTTGATATGCTGCTTGATTTGCTGCTCTAATACTCTAAGTAAGTTTCAGGTGACAGGGGAGGATTCAAACACTCAAGGAGAAGTCAAAGAGAGCTTTCCTTGGAGCAGGTTTGTCCCTTTCTCCACACAGGTTGCAACGGCTGGATGCAGGACTGAAGCTGCTGACTGAAGCTTGGCTGAGGGAGCTCAGGAAGTTCAGTTAGGGTTTAGTGTAGCTGGCGTGTTGGCAGTGAGGCAGCTGGAGGCTGCTGGAGATGAGATCATCTGTTGCTTAGCGGAGAAACAAAAGGAACGAGAGTTGAAGTGTTCAGGAACAGATTTGATCGAACGATTTGATCCTTGTGCTCTTGAGTTCCTGTGTTTTTGAGTTCTCCACAACTTGCTGCTGTGTTCTTGCAATCTTCATCACTTTTTGAGCAAGCAATTGAGAAGCAACCATCTTTTACTTGAGCCTTGAAGGAGGGAACAAGAAGCTTGGAGTCCGACAGTGGGAAGACACGGGGAAGGGTTCTTGCGTGAGATCGCCACTGGGTGGAGCTCAAGGAAGCTTGCTGTGTTCTTGTCCTTGTCAAGGGTTTGAGTAAGATCTTTCTTGTAGTTTCATTGAGCTTAAACACTTATATTTGATTGAAACGCTGTGGAGAGATTTCTCCACCGAGAAGGAGGTTGCTGATTTATCCGGTGATCACCGGATCTGCCGACGATCAAGGGATCGCCCACCTTAAGGGCACGCCAAGGAGTAGGGGCAAGTTATCCCCGAACCTTGTAAACCCTCCTGTTAGTGATCTTGGTAGCTGTCGACTGTTAGTTTTCATCTCTGTTTTTGTTTACTGCATTGCTCTGCTATTTTCTTGCTTCTTCCGCTGTGCTGCTGATAGTTTGAGTGCAGAAATATAGCTAAGCTCTTCAAAGGAAAAGTGTTGGCTATATTCACCCCCCCTCTCTAGCCATCTCGTTCCCAACAAGTGGTATCAGAGCTTGGTGCTCTGTTTACGGCTTAACAACCGAGAGTTCTCAACAAGATGGCATTGAGAGAAGGCTTCTCCACCACCCGACCTCCATTCTTTGATGGTACCGACTTCCAATATTGGAGATCAAAGATGAAATACTATTTGAAGATGGATATCCATACTTGGTTCGCAGTGAAGAAGGGATTCACTCCTCCTAAGGATGATGAAGGCAAAGAACTTGAGTCATGGAGGTGGACTGCCGAACAAACAAGGAAGAGTGAAGCCGACGCGAAGGCGGTTGTCACTCTACAATGTGGCATGAACAAAGACCAACTGATCAAGGTTGGTCCTTTCACAAGTGCCAAGGACTTGTGGAATAAACTCATTGAGCTCCATGAAGGCACCCGAGACTCTAGAATTGCCAAGAGGGACTTGTTCCTCAATCAACTCCAAAATCTCTCCATGAAGGAGAATGAGTCGGTAAGTGAGCTCCATAGCCGGTTCAAGGAAGTCCTTAATGGACTTCATTCAATTGATGAAAAGGTCGAGAATCGCGACCTTGTGAGGTATGTCTTGAAAGCATTTCCAAGGAATGCTTTGTGGTCATCCATGGTGGATGCCTACAAAGTATCCAAGGATTTATCTATTGTAAAATTAGATGATTTATTTTGTGAGATGGAATTGCATGAAATGGCTAACAAAGGCCCCAAGGAGAAGGGGATTGCCTTAGTTGCAGGGGACCGGACCACTAAGAAGAAGAAAGAGAAGAAGAAGGAGAAGGAGGTCTCATCATCCTCATCTTCTTCCGAATCCGAGTCCAATTCCGAGGAAGATGGCAGCGGCTCTTCTTCATCCGAAATGACCAACTTTGTGAGGAGGATGATTCGAAGAGACCGACGTTTCAAAAGTAGAGGTAACACTAGTGAATCAAAACTTGATAAGAATAATGCATCTTGCTTTGAGTGTGGCAGGAAAGGGCATTTTAAGAATGAGTGTCCTAAGCTTAAGAAGAAGGAGGAGAAATCCAAAAGGAAAGAAGAGAGATCCAAGAAGAAGAAGAAAGCTTTGAAGGCTTCTTGGGATGAGTCATCCTCTAGTTCATCCGATGATGAAAAGGAGGAGAAGAGCACAAGGCAAGTGGCTCTCATGGCTCTTGGAGAGGAGAGCAGTGGTGAATCTACAAGCTCCGCAAACACGGCTTCATCATCTTCGGATGATGAAGAGGTAACTTCTCCCGAACTTGAAAAATGCTATAGAGCAATTGCATGTTTAACTAGTATGCTTAAGAAATCCAAAAACAAAGTTAAAGCATTGCAATTAGAAGTCGATCAATTGAAAGCCTCTAGGGATGATAACATTGATGACTTGCATGTTGAATTACTAGAAGATGAAATTAAATCTTTGAAACATGAGATTGTAAGCTTGAAATCCTCTAAGGTTGAGGAAATCAGTGATATGCATGATAACGTGTTAGTAGAGGAAAACCAATCATTGAAGAGTGAAGTTGAGAAGCTCAAGAATATTCTTGGGAAATTCTCAAATAGCTCTAAGACCCTAGATATGATCCTTAATGCCCAAAGGGCAGTTTACAATAGGGCCGGTATTGGTTACCGCCCTAAAGAATCCTCATTTGTGTCTCTCATGTCTAGGACTGACATGAGACAATCTAGGACACCCAAAACTCAAAAGAAAGTTGTCAAGGCATGGGTGCCTAAGTCATGTTTAGTTGATGCTTTAGGTCCCAAGGTTTGGGTACCTAAGACTTCTATTTTTCGAATTGTGTAGGTTATGATTGAGGGGGAGCATCTATCAACTTGGTTTGTTGATAGTGGATGCTCCAAACACATGACCGGGGATAGATCATTGTTTACCACATTTCACAAGAAGAGTAGAGGTAATGTATCATTTGGTAACAATGGTAGTCTTAAGGTCATAGGAATAGGAGACATTCAAATATCCGAATGTCTTAGAATCTCGAATGTCCTTCTAGTCAAGGGGATGAAGTTTAATCTCCTAAGTGTCAGTCAATTGTGTGACACGGGTTACACAATTGACTTCCAACCAAGTCAATGTCTAGTTAGACAAAATGACACCTTGGACACGGTACTAGTAGGAGCAAGAGTAGACAATATCTATCAAGTTTCATTTAAAAGTGCTACTAATGCTTTTGCTAAGTGTCTCATGTCAAAAGAAGAAGAGTCCACACTTTGGCACCGGAGGCTAGCACATGTGAACATGAAGAACATCCGGAAGCTGGCCAACAAGGGACTAGTTCGAGGCTTACCGAGCATCAAGTATGAAAAAGATAAATTATGTGATGCGTGCCAAATGGGTAAGCAAACAAAATCTGCACATAAAGGTAAAAGCGCTGTAAGTACTTCCAATGCATTAGATTTACTTCACATGGATTTATTTGATTGTAGCACTATCATATCATTGAATGGAAGTAGATATTGCTTTGTTATTATTGATGATTTCACTAGATACACATGGACTTTCTTTTTAAAACATAAGGACCAAACCTTAGATATTTTTATTTCTTTTTGTAGAAGAATTGAAAATGAAAAATCATCAACAATTAAGACAATCAGAAGTGATCATGGAGGTAAATTTCAAAACCAAAGGTTTTTAGAATTTTGTCAAGATAAAGGTTATAGACATGAGTTCTCTACTCCTAGAACACCACAACAAAATGGTGTTGTAGAGAGGAAGAACCGTGAACTTCAAGAGGCTGCACGAAGCATGCTCAATGAGTACTCACTCCCGAGTTACTTATGGGCCGAAGCTGTAAATACAGCTTGCTATGTGCAAAATCGAGTCCTTATCTATAGGTTTTTAGGAAAGACTCCTCATGAACTTTGGTTTGGGAAACCACCTACGGTTAAACACCTTAGGGTGTTTGGTTGTAAGGTGTTCATCCTAAACACCAAGGATCACCTTGGAAAGTTCACGGCAAAGGCTGATGAAGGGATACTAGTCGGGTACTCCCTCGTTAGTAAAGCCTACCGAGTCTACAACAAGAAAACTAGATTAGTTGAAGAGTCTTCTGATGTGGTTTTTGAAGAAGTTCCAAAATCAATTGACCAGTCAGAAAATGTAGAAGGAGTTCAACTCGAACTTAGGAGACTAAGTTTGAATGAAACTCCAAGTGTTGTTGATGGTGATGAGTCTGATGACGGTGAGCCTAGACAACCCATTGATCAGTCGGACCCTGAGGCTGAACTTGTGTCTAGTGAACCTGTTCAAGAAGCACCACCAACACCAAGGCAAACTAGATTAGCCTCTAGTCATCCCCAAGATCAAATCGTTGGAGATATCCATCAAGGGGTTAGGACTAGATCATTCTTCCGGAATGAGACTAATGAAGTTGCTCTCATTTCCGAAATTGAACCTAGAAAATTTGATGAAGCATTAAATGATCCCGATTGGATTATCGCGATGCAAGATGAACTAGGTCAATTTGAGAGGAGTCAGGTTTGGGACTTAGTCCCTAGACCTAAGAAGACCACCATTATTGGAACTAAATGGGTCTTCAAAAACAAATTAAACCACAAGGGAGAAATCATTAGAAACAAGGCACGCTTGGTAGCCAAGGGCTACAGTCAAGTTGAAGGTCGTGATTATGATGAGACTTATGCTCCCGTGGCACGATTAGAGTCCATCCGATTGATGCTTGCATTTGCAGCACACCGTGGCTTCAAATTATTTCAAATGGATGTCAAATCGGCCTTCCTAAATGGTTTGATTAGGGAGGAGGTCTATGTCGAACAACCTCCAGGGTTTGAGAGTACCGAATTTCCAAACCACGTGTACAAGCTCAAAAAGGCACTCTATGGCCTTAAACAAGCACCCCGGGCTTGGTATGAGCGGTTGTCGACATTCTTGATTGAAAAGGGCTTTGTTAGAGGTCAAATAGACCCTACACTATTTCTACGAAGAGATGGTGACAATATATTTGTAGCCCAAGTATATGTCGATGACATAATCTGTGGCTCAAACAACAAGGGCTATTTAAATGAGTTCATTGGACACATGGAGAGTGAATTTGAGATGAGTCTAGTGGGAGAGTTGACTTTCTTCCTTGGACTTGAAATCAAGCAAACTTGCGATGGTATCCATGTGCATCAAACGAAGTATACACATGAAATGCTTCGAAAATTCAATATGAGTGATTCGAAAGAGGTAACCACTCCCATGGCCACAAACACAAGATTAGACAATGATGAGAGTGGTAAACCCGTTGATCTAACTCAATATCGAAGCATGATAGGTAGTTTGCTATACCTCACAGCCAGCCGACCAGATATACTATTTGCTGTAGGTATGTGCGCTAGGTATCAAGTCTGTGCCAAGGAATCTCACTTAATTGCTGTTAAGCGAATTTTGAGATATCTTAAGGGCACAATTGGTGTAGGTCTTTGGTATCCCCGTACCGAATCTTTTGATTTGATGGGCTATACGGATTCCGACTACGCTGGATGTAAGTTGGACCGAAAAAGCACTAGTGGGGGCTGCCAGTTCTTAGGGTCGTCCTTAGTAAGTTGGTCGAGTCGGAAGCAACATTGTGTTGCTCTTTCCACTACCGAGGCAGAATATATCGCCATGGGAGAGAGTATATCGCAATTGTTGTGAATGATTCACACCTTAGAAGATTATGGATTGAGTTACAAGGGTGTGTAAGTGTTATGTGATAACATTAGCACAATCAACTTAACCAAGAATCTGGTCCATCACTCTAGGACCAAACATATTGAGGTAAGACACCACTTCATTAGGGATCATGTAGCTAGGGGGAACATCATACTCTCTTATGTAGAGTCAAAGTCAAACCTAGCTGACATTTTCACTAAACCACTTCCCAAGAATGAATTTAGTTTCCTAAGACGGGAGTTGGGAATGTGTCGCGCTTCATGATGTTCAAATTGCGGTCAAAACCCTTCATGATGTTCAAATTGCGGTCAAAACCCTTCATGATGATTTCGAAATTTTTGGGAACAATTGGGTAACTTTGGGAACATCTCACACAAACTATAAGGTTTAACAAAACATTTTTGTTTGCTAGATATGGGGTGAGATGTTAGGTTTAACTCAATTTCTCAAAGTGTCATTGCATCCCTTGAGGAATTAAGTTAACGAGATAATAATCACGGTGGTGACCAAGTATGGGGAAAACCATTGCATAACATATGTGTATATGGCTCCATGATCATACTTGGACATTCCAATCAAGGCAACTTGATTGGAAACTTGAATTTGGAATGAAAACTTGAATTTGTTTGATTGATTGGTGTTTGAGTTTGACTCCATTTGGATGGGTCAAAGTGTTTGTTGAACCTATAAGGACTTTTGATTCTTGTTCAGGGATCATCTCTAGTCATGGGATCATGTCCAAGTTCGACAAAGTCCATCAAATATCGTTTGAGAAATTCTGAAGTTCTGAAACTGAACATTTCAGTTCGTATCAGGAACCCTGATCGGTCACCGGACCGATCAGGCATAGGGCTGATCGGTCCCTGGACCGATCTGGCTTCTTCCTGTGGTGATCGGTCCACCGACCGATCAGAGAGTCAGCAGTGACTCTCCGAACTTTTTGACCAAGGATTCTGAGCCAGCCTGGATCGGTCTCCGGACCGATCTGGCACCCAGTGAGGATCGGTCCACAGACCGATCAGGGAGCTCAGAGTTTTCTCTTCGGACCCTACTGATCGTATCCTGATCGGTCACCCGACCTATCAGGCGCGCGTCTGATCAGTCATCCGATCGATCAGTACCAGGCCAGTCCGATCAGGCTATAGCCTGATCGGTCTGGGTGCGATCAGATCGAACGGTGATCCGTTCACATGCATTAAATTTTGGTTGGTGGACCGATCCACCAACCGATTAACTCTCTCCAAACCCTCATTTTCCCGAACCCTAGCGCCGAAACACCCTCATCTGCGCGACTTGCTTGTGCGAGAAGACCCTTCTGCGTGCCTTTCTCCCTCGCGTGAGCGTGAGTGTGAAGTTTTCTTCAGTGTCGTGCGCGTTCCTCTCTCGCAGAAACAGTCTGCGATTTTCTCTTGCGCCGAGTTCCTCCTTGCGAGTTCTTTCGATCCAAGAACCTTCTCAATGGCACCTAAGTAAGTTGTTAGTTTTGATTTTCTTGTAAATCAGTTCATGAAACTTTGTTGTGAAGCTAACCAGATTTTGTTCTTATTCTTGCTATTGTGCCGTGACTTATTTATTGTTGCCGTGGACTCCCATTCCAACCAAATGATCAATTTTTCACCTCTTCACTATCCTATTTTGATCTTGATCGAATCTATCTTCTGATTGGGTATTTTCTATGATGATCAACTCTTGTATGTGTGATTCAACCCATGTCCATCTTACCAAATCATTTGAATTCTATGTGTATGATTAATTCGACTCTTTAGAAAATATGCTAGGGGAAAGGAGGTAGCGGAGGGTAGTTCAAGGGGGAAAACTCCCTCGTCGTCTGCACCTTCCAGAAGGCCCCAGCCTTCTTCTAGCTCTCGATTCCCCAATGCGGCCTGTGAACAGGCCTTTCAAGCAAGGACCTTCAAATTATTACCCTGCAGATCCATTGATGCTCCTTTCCTAACGGAGTTCTGTCCCTCGGTCATGGAGATTGTGACTTACTACAATCTGAGTTTTCTTCTCTCCCTGGAACGGACCATAAACTATGACCTTGTATCTGAATTCTACAACAACCTCCAACAAGGTCCTCAAGGGGGATTTGAGTTCACTACTCGTGTCGGGAAGATGAACCTCGATTTCTCATACGAGATTCTAGCTGAGTACTTGGGTGGTCGACGATCACCGAATCTTTATTCTCTCTATCCTGAACTTCCTGATCCTCTGCTAGCCCCGTTCACAGATACTACCCCTGACTCTATCTATCAGCACTTCTTCGGTCATCCTCGTCCTGCCGGGCTTGATGAGTTGGGTCCAGTCTTTCCTACCTTTGCAGCTCTCCGCCTTGCTCCAGCTGATTATGTTCTTTTCAAGATCATTACGAATTGTATTTTGCCCATTACTTCAAAGCCGTTGGCCGAGATCCGTCCCTACCACTGCCTCATGCTCTATGGCATGCATTGCCAGATGGACTTTGACATCATGGAGAGCATTTTTCAGTCTATCCTATCCTACCGTGAGCCTAGCCGTCGCACGGTTTATATGCCTTTTGGTCACCTCATCACTGATTGACTTATGTCAGTTGGTGTTGATGTCACCAAGGGCAGGACTGTGCCCATGGTTAGGCAGGATTGTCGTCTGGGTCGACGGGCGTTTGCAAAATCTGGTATGATCATTCGTGAGCGTGATGGGGTCTTGGTGTGGAAGGATGGGCGAGGTCTCAGTGAGTTACCTGGCGGTGCACCACATTTTCAGGCACCACACGATGCTCCTCCTGCTGACGATGAGTATGACGACGAGCCGGAGCTTGATTTGCGCTGGCAGATCTCAGAGCTGGATCAGACGGTACAGGAGTTTATTCAGCTGGGGGCGGCAGATCGTGAGGAGTTTCGTTCGGGCTTTCGCTCCCTAGATTCCCAACTGACCAGGGTCGAGACCGAGGTCTCAGGGACCCGCACACTCCAGCAGACATGGTATGATGAGTGGCGCAGCCACACATTTCCTGGAGGTGCACCTTCTGTGAGTACTGCACCAGGGTCCTTGGCTCCTACTGATGCTACGATGGATGACCTCATGCGGGATGACGACCCCCCCGCTGACACTTGAGCTTGGATGTTTGCTATCTTCTCATGATCTGAGTATTTGACTATGATACTTTTGGGTTGTATGCCCTCTGACTTTGTTGTTGTGATCTTGTGTCACATGTATTTTGCTACTTGTCTGGATGACTTGTGTTTTGACTTATTTGACTTTGTTTCACATGCCTATCTGATATTAGTATGTCTATTGTTGATGCCATGTTGTTTATATGACTATGATCTGCATGATTGATCCATTGTCATGTTCATGCTTACACTGCCATGTTTACTTGATACTTATGAATATTATGACATGTTCTGTGATCTTATACTTCATACGCATATGATGCATGTGCTTGCTATGTCTTGTGATACCTTTTCACATGCGGTCGTATGATTATTCCACAAACTATTACATCTTTGTTGATTTGGGATACCCCTAGGGTTGAGGGGGAGTTTGTTTAGAACTTAACAGCCCCTCTAGCTCCTTTTCGGTGTTCGACAAAGGGGGAGAGTGTGGATTGGTTATGTTTAGAATGACCATGTTGTAGGGGGAGGATCTGGATTCCCCTATGATTCTAAAGTTGGAATATATTGATTGAGATCCCTAAACTTAAAATCGGATTGTCAAACAACAAAAAGGGGGAGATTGTTGATGCAGTCTGGTCCTGATTGTTATTTTGGTGTTGACATCGATTTTAGTTTAGGCTGATCATTGTTGATTATGATTAAGTCTTGATCGGGGATCAGGCATGGTATGGGAAATCCTAGTCTGGAGGGCTAGGTGATGGAAAATCCTAACCTGGAGGGTTAGGTGTTGAAAATCCTAGTCTGAGAGGCTAGGTGTTTAGAAAAGTCCTAGCTTGGAGGGCTAGGTGTTGGAAAAGTCCTAATTCGGAAAGGTTGGGTGAAAAGTCCTAGCTTGGAGGGCTAGGTGAAAAGTCCTAACTTGGAGGGTTAGGTGCAAATTCCCATCCTGGAGAATTAGGTGAAAAAGTCCTGGCTTGGAGGGTCAGGTGCCTAGCTTGGAGGCCTAGGTTGGATGATGTTCTAACTCGGAAGGGTTGGGTGAAAAGTCCTAGCTTGGAGGGCTAGGTGAAAAGTCCTAGCTTGGAGGACTAGGTGAAAAGTCCTAACTTGGAGGGTTAGGTGCAAATTCCCAACTTGGAGAGTTAGATGGAAAATCCTTAGCTTGGAGGGCTAAGGTGGATGGAAACTTAGCTTGGAGGGCTGAGTTTGAGTCCCTGGATCGGTCTGGTGATCGATCAGGGATTCTGGCACGCTGCTCCTTCGTGGATCGGTCTGGTGACCGATCCAGCGATGACTGATCGGTCGGGCGACCGATCAGGGAGCACACAGTGAGGTTGGGAACCTACTGTGTTGCTCCTAATCGATCTGGTGACCGATCAGCGAGTATGCGTTTCACCCATTGACTGGCTCCTGATCGGTCTGGTGACCGATCAGGGAGCGAGCAGTGAGGTTGAGTTCCCTTGCTGAACTGCTCCTGATCGGTCTGGTGACCGATCAGGATCACTATGCAGATCGTTCCGGAGAACGATCAAGTGTCGCAGGTTCCTCTCTATGATCGATCAGGACGGATCCTGATCGGTCTGGAGCCAGTCTGATCGGTCTGGTGACCGATCAGGAGGCTTCCTGATCGGTCAGGTGACCGATCAGAAGGCTTAGCCTGCGAAACTCAGAAATCGCTCAATATAAGGGTGGATCGGTCCGACGAACGATCCACGACCTGGGATCGGTCTGGTGATCGGTCCAGGAGAATCTCAAGGAAATCGCGATTTCTGATTGAGCGTTGGGGATCGATCAGGACGGAGCCTGATCGGTCTGGAACCATCCTGATCGGTCTGGTGACCGATCAGGAGGCTCTCTGATCGGTCCGGTGACCGATCACTTTAATTCAAATTGCATTGTCAGAGGCTCTGATCGCGTCTGAACACAACCGATTCGCTGCCACTTTCCTCTGATATTTGATATGCTGCTTGATTTGCTGCTCTAATACTCTGAGTAAGTTTCAGGTGACAGGGGAGGATTCAAACACTCAAGGAGAAGTCAAAGAGAGCTTTCCTTGGAGCAGGTTTGTCCCTTTCTCCACACAGGTTGCAACGGCTGGATGCAGGACTGAAGCTGCTGACTGAAGCTTGGCTGAGGGAGCTCAGGATGTTTAGTTAGGGTTCAGTGTAGCTGGCACGTTGGCAGTGAGGCAGCTGGAGGCAGCTGGAGATGAGATCATCTGTTGCTTAGCGGAGAAACAAAAGGAACGAGAGTTGAAGTGTTCAGGAACAGATTTGATCAAACGATTTGATCCTTGTGCTCTTGAGTTCCTGTGTTTTTGAGTTCTCCACAACTTGCTGTTGTGTTCTTGCAATCTTCATCACTTTTTGAGCAAGCAATTGAGAAGTAACCATCTTTTACTTGAGCCTTGAAGGAGGGAACAAGAAGCTTAGAGTCCGACAGTGGGAAGACACGAGGAAGGGTTCTTGCGTGAGATCGCCACTGGGTGGAGCTCAAGGAAGCTTGCTGTGTTCTTGTCCTTGTCAAGGGTTTGAGTAAGATCTTTCTTGTAGTTTCATTGAGCTTAAACACTAATATTTGATTGAAACGCTGTGGAGAGGTTTCTCCACCGAGAAGGAGGTTGCTGATTTATCCGGTGATCACCGGGGCTTGATCTGCCGACGATCAAGGGATCGCCCACCTTAAGGGCACGCCAAGGAGTAGGGGCAAGTTATCTCCGAACCTTGTAAACCCTCCTGTTAGCGATCTTGGTAGCTGTCGACTGTTAGTTTTCATCTCTGTTTTTGTTTACTGCATTGCTCTGCTATTTTCTTGCTTCTTCCGCTGTGCTGCTGATAGTTTGAGTGCAGAAATATAGCTAACCTCTTCAAAGGAAAAGTGTTGGCTATATTCACCCCCCCTCTCTAGCCATCTTGTTCCCAACAGCATCAACATGTGACTCATCGACCGACTGAGCACTTGAAGGTTTCTACGGTGTCTTGTCCCTTTGATTAGTGGGGAATGGACATTGTGGGCCCTTCCCAATTGGGCCACAGTAGATGAAGTTCCTGCTGGTTCTCGTCGACTATTTTTCCAAATGGGTAGAAGCGGAGCCCCTGGCACACATCACGGAGGCCGCGGTTATGAAAGTCCTATGGAGAGATATTGTCTACAGATACGACATCCCTCACAAGCTGGTGTCGGACAATGGAAGACAATTTTCGGGACACATGCTGAAAGAATGGTGTGAGGGGTTGGGCATTTGTCAGGCCTTCACCTCAGTAGCTTACCCATAGGGCAATGGACAGGTCGAGGTTGTCAATCGTAAAATCCTCCGAGGACTCAAGATAAAGCTAGATCACATCAGAGGCAGCTGGGTTGAGGAACTCCTCAGCATCCTGTGGTCCTACCGTACCACCCCTCGAGAAGGAACATGCCAGAGCCCTTTCCAGCTGGTGTATGGGGTTGAGGCCGTCATCCCGGTGGAGATAGGGGAAGAGTCCACCCGACGATAACACTACAACAAGGAGGACAATGACCAAGAGCGGCTGATTGACCTAGACCTCGTCTCAGAGGCGCAGGATAGAGCCGCGGCTCGGTTGGAACCGTATCGATGAATGATGCAGCAAGCCTACAATCGCTGGGTGATCGCCCGCAGCTTTGAGGTCGGTGACAAGATCTGGAAGAGGATCAAACCAGTTGGCGACCCTGGGAAGCTGGAGCTACAATGGGATGGACCGTATGTTATCACCAAAAAGCTCATAGGGGGTAGCTACTATCTAGAAGATGACAAAGTCAAGGGGCTGGAAAGGTCATGGCACGCCAACCAACTCCGCCCCTATTGCACGCGGTGAGGTGTTGAGTTGTTTGCTTACCTTTTGTATCCTTTGTTTGCACTGCCTTGCAGTTCAATAAATAAAAAGAGTAAACGGAATATTCCTCGAAAGCGCTGAATCCTTACCCAAGGAAAACCCTACTACCTCTGCGGTGAGTAGGCTTGGCCTCGGTGCTGCATATGCCGGGCCAAGAGCTGCAAAACCCTACTTCCTTCGTGGTGAGTAGGCTTGGCCTCGGTGCTGCACATGCCCGGCCAAGAGCTGCAAAAACCTACTACCTCTGCGGTGAGTAGGCTTGGCTTCAATGCTGCACATGCCCGGTCAAGAGTTGCAAACCCCTACTACCTCCGTGGTGAGTAGGCTTGACCTTGGTGCCGCATATGCCTGGCCAAGAGCTGCAAAATTCTACTACCTCCGTGGTGAGTAGGCTTGGCCTCGGTGCTGCACATGCCCGGCCAAGAGCGGCAAAACCCTACTACCTCCGTGGTGAGTAGGCTTGGCCTCGGTGCTACACATGCCCGACCAAGAGCTGCAAAAGCATACTACCCCCACGGTGAGTAGGCTTGGCCTCGGTACTGCACATGCTCGGCCAAGAGCTGCAAAACCCTACTACCCAGCAGTGAGTAGGCTTGGCATTGGAGTTGCACATGCCCGGCCAAGAGCTGCAAAACCCTACTACCCCCGCGGTGAGCATCCGCGGTGAGTAATCTTGGCCTCGGTGCTGCACATGCCCGGCTAAGAGCTGCAAAACCCTACTACCTCCGCGGTGAGTAGGCTTGGCCTTGGTGCTATACATGCACGACCAAGAGCTGAAAAACCCTACTACCTCCACGGTGAGTAGGCTTCGCCTCGGTGCTGCACATGCTCGGCCAAGAGCTGCAAAACCCTACTACCCCCGCGGTGAGTAGTGTTGGCCTCGGTGCTGCACATGCCCGATCAAGAGCTGCAAAACTCTACTAAGCTCGCTGTGAGTAGGCTTGGCCTCGGTGTTGCAGATACCCGACTAAGAGCTTCAAATCCCTACTACCTCTGCGGTGAGTAGGCTTGGCCTCGGTGCTGCATATGCCCGGCCAAGAGCTGCAAAACCCTACTACCTTCCCGGTGAGTACGCTTGGCCTCGGTGCTGCACATGCCCGGCCAAGAGCTGCAAAACCCTACTACCCCCGCGGTGAGTAGACTTGGCCTCGGTGCTGCACATGCCCAGCCAAGAGCTGCAAAACCCTACTACCTCCGCGGTGAGTAGGCTTGGCCTCGGTGCTGTACATGCCCAACCAAGAGCTGCAAAACCCTACTACCCCGGCGGTGAGTAGGCTTGGCCTCGATGCTGCACATGCCCGGCCAAGAGCTGCAAAACCCTACTACCTCCGAGGTGAGTATGCTTGGCCTCGGTGTTGCACATGCCCGGCCAAGAGCTGCAAAACCCTACTACCTCCGCGGTAAGTAGGTTTGGCCTCGGTGTTGCACATGCTCGGCCAAGAGCTGCAAAACCCTACTACATTCACGATGAGTAGGCTTGGTCTCGGTGATGCACATGTTGGGACCTTGTCGTTTAGCTAGAGGGGGTGAATAGCTACTTTTCGCTCTTCCTCCAACAACGGTTAGCAAGCGCAATCGAAAATCCAAAAACAATAAACTAAAACAATGCTAACAAAAGACCTTTATGTGGTTCGGAGATGATACTCGTGTTGATGCAGTCTGTCCTAATTATTGTTTTGATGTTGACACCGATTTAAGTTCGGTTGAGTGAGAATTGAGATCAGGTAGTTAAGTTCGGATGAAGTGTACTGGTCAGAGAGGGCTCGGAGCTCGTTCTCTGGACCAGGTTGAGTCGAAGAGGGCTCGGTAGCTCGTTGATAAGCACCATTTTATTGATTATTTTAATTGCTAAAATCCATGTTTGACCCATGTTTTTATTGCTTAATTATGATTTTACCCTAGGTTTTAGGATTTCCTCTTATTTTGGACTTAATTACAAAATTACATAATTTTTGGATTATTTGGCCACTAATTTTCTGATATATTTTTGTAGGCATGAAAGGATCCTGGACCTAGGGCATACTGGGTCAAACTTGAGTCGGATGGGAACCGGATCGAATTATCAAGCCTACGATTAATCTGGGCCGTCCGATTCAAGAGCGGCTAGATCTGAGCCATCCGGGACGATCTGAAGCAATCTTAGCTAGGGTTAGGGTTGATCAAGCTCTATGATCAAGATCTGAAGGTTTCATTCCAATCAGAGCTCAATCAACCGTTGGATCAAGCAAGGAGGGCTCTAGAGCGTCCATTCACAGATAGAGTTGATCTGGACCATCCGTTGCACATCTGGAGGATCCGAGCTACCACGAGGCAGATCCTGACCCCAGATCATCATCATAAAAGTTTGGCTCCAATCAGAGCAAGATCAGCCGTTGGATCTCCTCCGATTAATCTGAGCCGTCCATTTGTTCCTATTTAATCAAAACGCAGCCACATTTCTCAGCGTCGCGTCTCCGCCGCTGTTCTTCGTTTTCTTCGTTTCTTCTTCAGTTTCTTAGCTAGATTTCTCCATCCAAGAGGCGCGGCCACTCGATCCTTCATTAGAACAAGTGTTAGGTCAGTGGGGAGAGTTCACTGAGATGTTTCCAGCTTGAATCTTGCGCAAGACAGAGTTTCGTGAGGTTTCAGAAGTTCTGTCAATCGATTTCAACAAACTCAGCTGTGCACCATCGCCACTGTATCCGAGCTAGCCGGAGGGGTTCCCTGGATGGCTTGGAGCGTTCCCAAATCATTGTCGCAATCCACCACAGCTAGGTTGAAGAATCGATTGCTATTTTCAGTTTGAGCATGGTTCGAATGGATTTGATCGCAGTGACAGATTTTCCACCGATTTGCTGAGCTTGCGGGTTCGAGGCTCACCCTTGCGTGACGAATAAGGAGCACTTGAGCTTAGGGAGTGACAGAGTTTAGATTTACTTAGTTAATTTTCAGTTTTCTAGCTGTAATGTTAATTCTGCCGCAATTTCAAATTCTGCATTTCTGTTTCAGATTCGTTAATTTGGTTTAATGCATTGTTTCTGCTGTAATTAGGGTTTAATCCAATCAGTTAAGTAATTAGGAAGCTTTTCTAGTGGATAGTTGTGTTTAATTTCAGTTAATTTTAGTTCAATTCTTTGCGTGCCAATTTATTTATGCGTATCAGCTTTTTGCTCTAGTTCTGAAAATTTCAGTTTCAAATTCTTAAGCTTATTCCAACTCAATTTTTGTCTTGTTTAATCCCTGCTGGATTTCAAGTTGTAGTTACTGAATTTTCCATAAATTTTTACAGTTAGCAGATGTTTGTTTCACTTCTGAAATTTCCTGCACATGTTGCATTCTAATTCGGTTTTCTGCATTTCGGTTGCCAAGTCTGCCATCCAATTTCATTCCCTGCAATCCATCAGATATCTTTCGAGTATTAGTTCTGAAATTGTGTATCAAGAGAGCCTTGTTTGCTGGTTTTCCCTCTGCATTCCATTTCTGAAGTCTGAAATTCCATCAATAGCTGCAATTGTTTTCACAGCTTACTGATCAGTTAGAATTGAGCTTTAATCACATTTCTGCATTGTTTTAGTTTGGATTGGCTGGAGTTTTTATCAGTAAGATCTGAGGGGAACTATATTGCATTCGAATTTAGTGGTCTTGTTTGGTTTTTGTATCCAATTCAGTTGCTGAATTTTACATGTATCGCCTGCTGAAAATTTCTGCAATTCTGCTCTCATCATTTGCATTCAGTTAGCTGCTGAATGGTCAGGTTCTTTGCAGCGAATTTGTGTCATAGCTTCTGAAGTGCATATAAAACGAAACCCCCAACAAATTAGTTGATGTCAGCTGTGTTCCAATTGTTTTGTTCTAAAATTTTGCAAATTTCAGTTTCTGAAACTATGTATCCAGCAAATCTGATAGAGTTTGATGAATGTTTTCTTAACCATTAGATTTGTGAACTTGATAGCTTGTTCTGCGTTCGATTTGTTCAGCAAGTCTACATTCATTCCTGCAGTTAATATCGCTGAACCGATCAATAAGAAATTCTGCATCAGATTTTATTAGTGGCACATAAGTTTGCATGATTTAGTATCAAGTTTGGTTGCATGCATTTTGTATCAAATGAATGTTTCGGTTTAAATGTTGTAAATCTTGAAGCTCCATCTAATTTGCAGTGGCATTTTACAATTGAAATCAGATTCGTTTGCTTCCAAAATTGCTTTAGTGCCTTGATTTAGTTTTCCATTGATTGAGTTAACCATTGTTACTACTTGTTGAGTTTTATAGTAAGCTATCCTTTTGGTTGATCCTTTGCATCATGTTTTCCGTTTCGAATTGAACCCAAACCCAAATCTTTATTTGAAACCCGAAAACACAAACGACACCTAAACACAAGCGCGAATCACACAACGTCAACTAGCCCCGAGAAAAATACGACCTGTGGCCCCTATATTACATTCTTAGATTTTGATTGTAAAAGGGTTTCCAGCATTTCATTCATTTATAAATTCTAAATTTGAGGCCCACATTCGTGACACATAGTTTGGGCCCGTCAAATTTTTGGCGCCGTTGCCGGGGAAAGCAACTAGTTGATTTGTTTGATTTTTGCTTGTATACTTTTTGACATATCATTGGGTTCTATTTTTTTGTTGCTTATTCTTTTGTATACGGGTACTGCCATTTTTCTTGTTTGTTTTGTGACAGGGGTGCAGGTTTAAAATGTTTTCATCCACTTATCAGCAGCCGTGTCCACACTTTCAGCAGACCCAGCAAGAATTCCAACAACCCTATTCTAATTTCCAGCAACCAAATCAGTTTTTGCAGCCACCACAACAATTTCAACCGGATTTTCAACCAATTCAACCAATTTTCCAGAATTTTCAGAATGGGCAGCCCCAATTTCAAAATTTTCAGCCCCACTTTCAGCAATTTCAGCCTAATTTTCAGCCCCTTTATCAACAAGATCAGTCACAATTTCAACAATATCAGCAAGGGCAACCTTTCCAGAATTTTCAGCCATGGCAACAAGAATTTCAGCCCACTCAACTTCAGTGTTCACCACCACAATATCAACCTCAGATCCAAGAATTCCAGGGCTACAATTTTCATCAATTTCCACCAAGTGGTGAACCAACTTTTCAGCAGTTTAATCAGCCTGTGCAACCATTTTATCAAATGTGTCAACAAGAGCTTCAAAACATCGAAAGGCAAATGAAACAAGTGGCTAATGATTTGAATCAAATAAAAGCCCAAAGAGCAGAACAATTATCTTCTCAAGCTGCTTTTAATTCTGAGAGCCCCGGAGTTGGTTTTATATCAGTTCAAGGTGACCCTAGTGCATGGCAAAGTCCTTCTTCAATTAATCCTGCAAATTTAGTAGAAGAAGAAGAAGAAGAATACATTAAAATCTGGGCACCTACAGCATGCATCCCTCCGGAGACTCCTATTCAAAATCCAATTTCAAATGTTTCAGCTCAAGAAGAAGAAACTGAAGCTCCACAGGACCATTCTAGATTTTTATTTTCTGATGATAGTGTTATTAGTGGTCCTAATTTTTCTGACACTGTTGTTGCAGATATTACAGGAGAAGCACACAGAGGAGATGATTCCATAGGTGTAGGGGATTGCACTAAGCCCCAGGGACCACCACAAGATTTAGAGAACGAACCAGAAAGTGTAGGGACTTGCATGGTGGAAGCAAGCACCCAAGGATCACCAGTTGATTGTCCACCAGAGCCTGAGGCTGAAGAGGAGCATGACCATGACCAGGAGGAGACCACAGATACACCTTCAGGTATTATCCAGCACGCTCAGGTAAGTATTCCTCCTCTTTCTTCAGAAAAATGCAGTAAGGTACCTAGTGCTGATTTTATTGATTCTGATGAATTTATTGATATACCTTGTGTAGAAATTGTTTGTGAAAATCCAATAGAGGTACCAAACATTGATTTTATTGATCGTACTGCATTACTTGATACATCTCTTGCTATGGATAGTGAAATAATTTTAGAGGCACCCATAATTGATGTAGTTTTTTATGATGAATCACTTAATACATCTTTTGTGGATATAGATAGTGAAAATTTTTTAGAAGTGCCTGAAATTGATGTTATTTATTTTGATGAATCTCTTGTTATGTCTTATGCTGAAAATGAATGTGAAAGACTTTTGGAAATACCTGATATTGATTTGATTGGCTGTGACACATTGCATGATACACCCTGGATGGAAAATAATTGTGAACTTTCTATTGATGAGCCAGAAATTGATTTCTTTATTTGTGATGAGCTCCTGGATGCAAATTTTGTAGAAAATGATTTTGAAAATTTTATTGAGGCACCACAAATTGATTTAATTGGACATGATGCAGATTTGGATTTATTTCATGCAGAAACTGAACTTATATCATTTCTTTCTGACCCTGAACGCTTGAGAGAGGTATTACATGTTTTTGCAGGGTCCAGAAGACTTCAGGAGTGGGTGCTCCAACTGAACAGACTCCAGCCTCCTGGAAGGACTTCTGAAGGGCATCAAGAAGGAGGAGATGATCTGACTTTAATTAAAAGCACTCCATCCCTTGAATGGCTCTTGAACCTGAATCACCTTCGGCCACCGGAGCATTATTTTGAAAAATTCAAGTGTAGGGGAGTCCTAATTCTCCCAGCCACCCAGACACCTCCACTACCAAGATGGAGGCTACTTCTGGATAGACTCTGCCCACCCGAATAAAGGGGAGTTTATATTTCTTGCATTTTCTTTTATCGCATTTTTCACTTTTATGTTTTCTAGAGTAAATTGAATAAATAGATTCCTCTAGGTTATTGTAAATACCATGTCTTTTCTTTTAGCACTTTTTCTTACATGAGTAGAAATAAAAGTATCCCTTTAGGTTATCTCCATAGCATTTTAGAGTCTTTTGAAAATAAATTAAATTTGGTTGTTAAGACTTAAGGTTTGAACTCATGGATGAATTCTTGGATGCTTGAGTACTACTTGCTTTAAATTCTTAATTGATGACTTGAGATGAATTATTTTGACCTAGTGAGAATTAGCCTTACTTTTGTGATACACATATGTCATTGTGCTCTAGAACTTGCTTAGGTTCTTTCAAAATCATATTTCAATGATTGGATCACATCTATAGAGGCTATTCCATTTGTTTTCCTTTCCATATTAATTTTGGCAAAAATCATGTTCATTCCGTTTTTCCTTACTTATTTCTTACTCTTACCCTCACTTTTCATTGGACTTGTTTATTTGGAATGTTTCTAATGCTATTTTGCCCGAGACGGACAAAGATTTAAGTGTGGGGGAGTGACTAGTGATTTGGAAGCAATTCTTATCAAGGATGCACTTCAATTCGGAAAAAAAAAAGAAAAAAGGCTTGATAAGAGATGAGTTTTGTGAACTTAAGAGAATTGAAGGAAATCCATATGCCAAGTTTTGGGTAAAAGCTCTTGTCTAAATGACACATAATTGCAACAGCCTTTCTATTGGAAGATTTCTAGGTCAGGAAAGAACTGAAAAAAAAAATCTAGTTGGAAGCAGATTTCAAGTGAAGGAAATTTCTGTGAACTTGATGAAGAAGAAATGTTTTGCCAAAGAAAAACTCTGTAATTGCCAAGGATGAATTGCAAGGTACAACCATTCGAAATTCTGAAAAGTAGAAGGGCTGTAAACATGGCTGAACTATGGACGAATTCTTGATGGAGCTGTTGTCAATTCCTGCATTAGAAGCTAATTGAAGAGAGAAATGCAGGAAATCTGAGCAGTTAACAAAGGGTTTGTGCCAAAAACAGAGAACAGAAAAATTTCTGTGAAGTGCAGGAAATTGAAGTGCAGAAATTGAGGCTAGAATCCAGCTGATTGCAATCATCAAAAGCTGAATTGAATTGAAAGTAAACCACTCGACAGCTATTAGAGGTTATGGAGAGCAGGAACATTGAGATCGTGAGCTGGAATTGCAGCAGAAAAGAGAAATCAGAAAAGATGAAATGCAGTGTAGTAATTCGGCTGAAATTCCACCTGCTGATCAGAATTTTTGACATCTGATTTCTGACTTTACAAGAATGAAGAATTACAAGCTGGAAAATCTGAAACTAAGCAAATCTGTGCCATTGCAAAGAAACAAATCTGAGACAAGTGAAGAGAAAAGCAGTTTGTGTTAACTTGGAATTGAGAATTGGGTTTCCAAGGCTTGGAATCAAGGAATGAAGTATTCTGCTGTTCTTGAAGCTCACGGCAGCTCATGCAAATTGAAGATTCGTTCCACATTCATTCTGATTACAGTAGAGAAAAGAAAGAAAGAAAAATTTTAGAGAACAAAACAAAGAGCAAAGTTGGCACACAAAAGGCAATTTGGCACATTGAAACCAAGGAAGGGTTTTTCATCCAAATCAAAGGAATTTATTTAAGTTTCACTCCACCACATTTTGATATCACTAGAGGAGTGATAAGAGGGGCAAGGCACATTGGAAACATTTTTAAACAACCAAGTCTTCCACTCCATCAAAATTTTCTATTTTCTTAGTCTTTATTTCATTTCTCACCATTTTTCATGTTTTCCTTTGTTTTTATAGATGTTGATCCTATTCATGACTAATGGTGGAGATTAGATAATAAGCAAGCCTATGGTAGTGCAAGAATCATATGTGTTTGAGTGAGCTCCACTTCCATCATCAAGTCAGAACTTAAGGAGAGAGCCATCAAATTTTTCCTTGAAAGGCTAGTGATTTAAATTCATCTCAATGACTCATGATGGATGAAAATGCTAAGTTGTTGATTTAAGGACAAGATACTAATCCATAGAGCTTAGATTTATGAGAATTGACAACCCTAGGTAATTTCTTTTCATTTGCTTCTAATTATGCTTTAGAAAACCTAAGGGATACATATTTAGTTGTTTCGCGAGACGCTCAAGGTTAAGTGTGGGGGAGTTGATAAGCACCATTTTATTGATTATTTTAATTGCTAAAATCCATGTTTGACCCATGTTTTTATTGCTTAATTTTGATTTTACCCTAGGTTTTAGGATTTCCTCTTATTTTGGACTTAATTACAAAATTACATAATTTTTGGATTATTTGGCCACTAATTTTCTGATATATTTTTGTAGGCATGAAAGGATCCTGGACCTAGGGCATACTGGGTCAAACTTGAGTCGGATGGGAACCGGATCGAATTATCAAGCCTACGATTAATCTGGGTCGTCCGATTCAAGAGCGGCTAGATCTGAGCCATCCGGGACGATCTGAAGCAATCCGAGCTAGGGTTAGGGTTGATCAAGCTCTATGATCAAGATCTGAAGGTTTCATTCCAATCAGAGCTCAATCAACCGTTGGATCAAGCAAGGAGGGCTCTAGAGCGTCCATTCACAGATAGAGTTGATCTGGACCATCCGTTGCACATCTGGAGGATCCGAGCTACCACGAGGCAGATCCTGACCCCAGATCATCATCATAAACGTTTGGCTCCAATCAGAGCAAGATCAGCCGTTGGATCTCCTCCGATTAATCTGAGCCGTCCATTTGTTCCTATTTAATCAAAACGCAACCACATTTCTCAGCGTCGCGTCTCCGCCGCTGTTCTTCGTTTTCTTCGTTTCTTCTTCAGTTTCTTAGCTAGATTTCTCCATCCAAGAGGCGCGGCCACTCGATCCTTCATTAGAACAAGTGTTAGGTCAGTGGGGAGAGTTCACTGAGATGTTTCCAGCTTGAATATTGCGCAAGACAGAGTTTCGTGAGGTTTCAGAAGTTCTGTCAATCGATTTCAACAAACTCAGTTGTGCACCATCGCCACTGTATCCGAGCTAGCCGGAGGGGTTCCCTGGATGGCTTGGAGCGTTCCCAAATCATTGTCGCAATCCACCACAGCTAGGTTGAAGAATCGATTGCTATTTTCAGTTTGAGCATGGTTCGAATGGATTTGATCGCAGTGACAGATTTTCCACCGATTTGCTGAGCTTGCGGGTTCGAGGCTCACCCTTGCGTGACGAACAAGGAGCACTTGAGCTTAGGGAGTGACAGAGTTTAGATTTACTTAGTTAATTTTCAGTTTTCTAGCTGTAATGTTAATTCTGCCGCAATTTCAAATTCTGCATTTCTGTTTCAGATTCGTTAATTTGGTTTAATGCATTGTTTCTGCTGTAATTAGGGTTTAATCCAATCAGTTAAGTAATTAGGAAGCTTTTCTAGTGGATAGTTGTGTTTAATTTCAGTTAATTTTAGTTCAATTCTTTGCGTGCCAATTTATTTATGCGTATCAGCTTTTTGCTCTAGTTCTGAAAATTTCAGTTTCGAATTCTTAAGCTTATTCCAACTCAATTTTTGTCTTGTTTAATCCCTGCTGGATTTCAAGTTGTAGTTACTGAATTTTCCATAAATTTTTACAGTTAGCAGATGTTTGTTTCACTTCTGAAATTTCCTGCACATGTTGCATTCTAATTCGGTTTTCTGCATTTCGGTTGCCAAGTCTGCCATCCAATTTCATTCCCTGTAATCCATCAGATATCTTTCGAGTATTAGTTCTGAAATTGTGTATCAAGAGAGCCTTGTTTGCTGGTTTTCCCTCTGCATTCCATTTCTGAAGTCTGAAATTCCATCAATAGCTGCAATTGTTTTCACAGCTTACTGATCAGTTAGAATTGAGCTTTAATCACATTTCTGCATTGTTTTAGTTTGGATTGGTTGGAGTTTTTATCAGTAAGATCTGAGGGGAACTATATTGCATTCGAATTTAGTGGTCTTGTTTGGTTTTTGTATCCAATTCAGTTGCTGAATTTTACATGTATCGCCTGCTGAAAATTTCTGCAATTCTGCTCTCATCATTTGCATTCAGTTAGCTGCTGAATGGTCAGGTTCTTTGCTGCGAATTTGTGTCATAGCTTCTGAAGTGCATATAAAATGAAACCCCCAACAAATTCGTTGATGTCAGCTGTGTTCCAATTGTTTTGTTCTAAAATTTTGCAAATTTCAGTTTCTGAAACTATGTATCCAGCAAATCTGATAGAGTTTGATGAATGTTTTCTTAACCATTAGATTTGTGAACTTGATAGCTTGTTCTGCGTTCGATTTGTTCAGCAAGTCTACATTCATTCCTGTAGTTAATATCGCTGAACCGATCAATAAGAAATTTTGCATCAGATTTTATTAGTGGCACATAAGTTTGCATGATTTAGTATCAAGTTTGGTTGCATGCATTTTGTATCAAATGAATGTTTCGGTTTAAATGTTGTAAATCTTGAAGCTCCATCTAATTTGCAGTGGCATTTTACAATTGAAATCAGATTCGTTTGCTTCCAAAATTGCTTTAGTGCCTTGATTTAGTTTTCCATTGATTGAGTTAACCATTGTTACTACTTGTTGAGTTTTATAGTAAGCTATCCTTTTGGTTGATCCTTTGCATCATGTTTTCCGTTTCGAATTGAACCCAAACCCAAATCTTTATTTGAAACCCGAAAACACAAACGACACCTAAACACAAGCGCGAATCACACAACGTCAACTAGCCCCGAGAAAAATACGACCTGTGGCCCCTATATTACATTCTTAGATTTTGATTGTAAAAGGGTTTCCAGCATTTCATTCATTTATAAATTCTAAATTTGAGGCCCACATTCGTGACACATAGTTTGGGCCCGTCACTCGTTCTTCGGACTTAGGTTAGAGAGGGCTCGGTAGCTCGTTCTCCAGACCAGGTTGAGTCGGAGAGGGCTCGGTAGCTCGTTCTCCAGACCTAGGTCAGAGAGGGCTTGGTAGTTCATTCTCTGGACCAGGATGAATCAGAGAGGGCTCGGTAGTTCATTCTCCGGACTTAGGTCAGAGAGGGCTCGGTAGCTCATTCTCTGGACCAGGTTGAGTTGGAGAGGGCTCGGTAGCTCGTTCTCCGGACTTAGGTCAGAGAGGGCTCGAAAGCTCGTTCTCTAGACCAGGTTGAGTTGGAGAGAGCTCGGTAGCTCGTTCTCCGGATTTAGGTCAGAGAGGGCTCGGTAGTTTGTTCTCTGGACCAGGTTGAGTCGGAGAGGGCTCGGTAGCTCGTTCTCCGGACTTAGGTCAGAGAGGGCTCGATAGCTCGTTCTCTGTGTTGGAGACGAGATGGCTATAGAGGGGGGTGAATATAGCCAGACACAATTTCTTGGCTCTTTTCGAATCTTCTCTGCACTTAAGTTAGTAGCAGCGGAAACAAAACAAATGCAGAGAAGCAAACTTAACAAAACTGCAGAAACAGAGAATACAAACCAAGGATCGCTAACAAGGATCGATTATAAGGTTCGGGGATAACTTGCCCCTACTCCTTGGCGTGCCCGTAAGGTGGGCGATCCCTTGATCGTCGGCAGATCAAGCCCCGGTGAACCCGGATAAGATAGAGTCTCCTTCTCGGTGGAGAAACCTCTCCACAGATCTCACGGATGATAGAACTTGAGTACAGGAGATCACACAAGAAGGAACACTCACAAAGCTCTCACAGGAATGCAATAAGATCGCTTAAGCACAAAGCAACAGAGAGCACGAATACAGCCCAACCAAACTTCCCAAGTTTCTGTCTTGTTCGCCTCTGCTTCCAGCTTCGCCACTTAAGCTCTGCTCACCATCACAAGCTTCATCAGCATCCACTGAGCCAGCCTGAACCCACTGACCTCCCTGAGCACTCAGTCCACTGAAGACCTCCTCTCCAGCTGAGCCTCCGTCAGTCGCCAGCTGCGTCAGTTGCCCGTTGAAACCTGAGAACGAGAAACAGCCAAACCTGCTCAATAGAAAGCCTCCCATTGACCCTCCTTGAGTGTTTGAATCACCTGCTATCACCTACACACTCCAACAGAGGCTTAGCAATGCATATCAAAACATATCAGCAGTGTATCAGAGAATCGGCAGTGAAAACAGACGCGATCAGAGCTTCTGACAGCGTATTTGAATTAAAGTTCTGTGCCTGATCGGTCACCAGACCGATCCACTGCTTCACTGGGATTCCCAGCTCTCGCCTGATCGGTCACCAGTCCGATCAGGGTGAAGCCTGATCGGTCACCAGACCGATCAGAATGAATCCTGATCGGTCACTCAGACCGATCAGGGCAGATGAACAGTGATTTTTTAATCAGATCCAAGATCCCTGATAGGTCACCGGACCGATCCAGGACTTTGATCAGCAAGGGAACTCACTCACCGTTTGCTCCCTGATCGGTCACCAGACCGATCAGGAGCAAGACAGCAAGGAAGCAGCCTGCTCCCTGATCGATCACCAGTCCGATCAGGAGCCACACAGTAGATTCCCAATCTCACTGTGCGCTCCCTGATCGGTCACCAGTCCGATCAGACATAGCTGGATCGGTCACCAGACCAATCCACTAAGGAGCAGCGTGCCAATGTCCCTGATCGGTCACCAGACCGATCCAGAGACTCAACCCTAGCCCTCCAAGCTAGGAATTCATCCACCTTAGCCCTCCAAGCTAAGGATTTTTCCATCTAACTCTCCAAGTTGGGAATTTGCACCTAACCCTCCAAGTTAGGACTTTTCACCTAGCCCTCCAAGCTAGGACTTTTCACCTAGCCCTCCAAGCTAGGACTTTTCACCCAACTCTTCCGAGTTAGAACATCATCCAACCTAGCCCTCCAAGCTAGGCACCTGACCCTCCAAGCCAGGACTTTTTCACCTAATTCTCCAAGATGGGAATTTGCACCTAACCCTCCAAGTTAGGACTTTTCACCTAGCCCTCCAAGCTAGGACTTTTCACCCAACCTTTCCGAATTAGGACTTTATCCAACCTAGCCCTCCAAGCTAGGCACCTGACCCTCCAAGCCAGGACTTTTCACCTAATTCTCCAGGATGGGAATTTGCACCTAACCCTCCAAGTTAGGACTTTTCACCTAGCCCTCCAAGCTAGGACTTTTCACCCAACCCTTCCGAATTAGGACTTTTCCAACACCTGGCTTCACTCACCAGGACCCGGCTTCACTCACCGGGATTTCATCCTAGCTTCACAAGCTAGGACCTGACTTCACTCACCAGGATTTCATGCCCAGTCTCCGACCAGGACTTTAACCCAAATTCGCTCAACCAAACTTAAATCATTGTCAAACACCAAAACAACAACTGAGCCAGACTGCATCAACACTCTGGACCAGATAGAGTCGGAGAGGTCTCGGTAGCTCGTTCTCCGGACTTAGGTCAGAGAGGGCTCGGTAGCTCGTTCTCTAGACCAGGTTGAGTCGGAGAGGGCTCGGTAGCTCGTTCTCCGGACTTAGGTCAGAGAGGGCTCGGTAGGTCGTTCTCTAGACCGGGATGAGTCGGAGAGGGCTCGATAGCTCGTTCTCCGGACTATGGTCAGAGAGGGCTCGGTAGCTCGGTCTCTGGACCGGGATAAGTCGGAGAGGGCTTGTAGCTCGTTCTCTGAACATTGGTCAGAGAGGGCTCAGTAGCTCGTTCTCTGGACCGGGATAAGTCGGAGAGGGCTCGGTAACTCGTTCTCCGGGACCAGACTGACTCAGAGAAGCCAAGGGAGCCTGTTCTCTGGACTCAGGGTCGAAATGATTGGCTGGATCGATCTAAAGTCCGATCAGGGAGTTGACACAAACTCTCTTGATTCTAGATCGATCACCGGACCGATCCAGGATGTCCAATCGGACTGTTGACCAATCCAGAGAGCTTCTGAGGAAACAGAAGGTTATCTGAACGGGCTGGTGACCGATCAGAAAATATTCTGTGTGGTCACAGAAAGAAAACTGATCGGTCAGTGCGACCGATCAGAGAAGTCCCGGACCGATCAGGTTGGGTCCTGATCGGTCAGGAAGTTGGCTGATCGGTCAGCTTGACCGATCTGCCACTTCCCTGATCGGTCAGTGAGACCGATCAGGGGCATTGACTGAAAACTCCAGTAAGTTTTATGATCAGTCTGGTGTCTGATCCCCTGGTCTCTGATCGGTCACAGAGAACGATCAGAACTTCACTGGATCGATCCGAATAAAGTCTGATTGGTCAGGAGGGTGTCTGAACGGTCAAGGTGACCGATCAACCCCTCAGACCTTTAATTCAATTGGTTGTCAGATTTCTGATTTGCTTCTGATTTGCTTCGCTAATAAATTTATGAGTGTGCAGATGATACAGAGCTGTGATATTCAAATGAAGGAGCAAGAAGAAGGGTCAATGGTGACTTTCGCTGCTGCTATTTTGTTTGGTATACACTTGCAGGTTTCAACGGCACCTGACGACCTGAAGCTTCAGCTGAGGAGGTAGGCTGAGAGCTCAAATGGGGTCAGTGGGTGACGACTGACCTGAAGCTTCAGCTGAAGAGGACTTTAGAGAACTGAGAGCTCAGAAGAGGTCAGTGGGTGACGCCTGTATGTGTGCAGAAGGAAGATTAAGAAGAAGAGGTTGGCGAAGCAGAGAGGTAGAGGAGACAACAAGAAACAGAGAATTGTGATTAGGTTTTGCTGTAGTATTGTGTTGCTCTCTGCATTCTTCTTTGTGCTTAATCTTTCTGCTGGTGCTTGTGCTTGCATCTGTTCTGTAAGCTTCTCTTGAGTCTCCTGTGCTTCATCTGTATATTTCTGAGACGCGTGTAGAGAGGTTACTTCACCGATAAGGAGAAGACTTTAGCCGGATTCACTCCGGGGCCTGATCTGTAGAAGGTCAAGGGATCACCCACCTCACGGGCATGCTAAGGAGTAGGGGCAAGTTATCCCCGAACCTTGTAAATCCTTGCGTTATTCTCTGTTTGTTTCTTTCCGCCAGTTCTATTTTCCGCTGTTAACTCGATTGTAGAAAAGAAGCGAGTTTTTAGTGGGTGGCTATTCACACCCCCCCTCTCTAGCTATCCCAGATCCTAATAAGTGGTATCAAAGCCTAGGGCTCTTTCAACCGAATTAACACCCTAAGAGCAAAAGATGGCTTTGAGAGGAGAAGGCTTCAGCACCAACCGACCACCTTTCTTTGATGGAGCAGACTTCCAGTATTGGAGATCAAGAATGGAGTACTATCTGAAAACCGACATTGGCATGTGGTTTTCAGTCAAGGAGGTATTCACTCCTCCAAAGGATGCTGAGGACAAGAAGCTTGAGTTCTCAAGGAGGTCAGCCAAACAGACAAGGAAAGGAGAGGCAGATGCCAAGGCAGTGGTCACTCTGCAGTGTGGGATGACCAAGGATCAACTCATCAAGGTTGGTTCCTTCTCAAGTGCCAAAGATTTATGGAACAAGCTCATAGAGCTACATGAAGACACTCGAGACTCCCGGATAGCAAAGAGGGATCTCATCCTCAACAAAATCCAGAATCTTTCCATGAAAGATTCTGAAACCGTGAGCGAGCTTCATGGCCGATTCAAAGAGATTCTCAATGGCTTGCACTCGATCGATGAGAAGGTCGAGAACCGTGACCTTGTAAGGTATGTACTTAAGTCATTTCCTAGGAATGCCGTGTGGTCATCTATGGTGGATGCCTACAAGGTATCCAAGGATCTTTCCATTGTAAAGTTACACGATTTCTTTTGTGAAATGGAGCTACATGAGATTTCTAACAAATACCCAAAGGAGAAGGGTATTGCTCTTGTAGCAGGGGACAAAGAAGGAAAAGAAGAAGGAGGAGAAGGAGGAGAAGAGCACCCATCACGTGGCTCTTATGGCATTGGAAGAGTCAAACGAAGAGAGTGGTGACAAATCAAGTGATCCATCAACCGCGACTTCATCATCTTCGGATGACGAAGAGGTAATCTCTCCCGAGCTTGATAAGTGTTATAGAACTATAGCTTGCTTGACTAACTTGCTTAAAAAATTTAAGGACAAAGTAAAATCATTAAAGTTAGAAGTAAAACAATTGAAAACCTCTAAGGATAATGAAATTGATGACTTACATGTTGAGGTCCTTGAGGATGAGAACAAGGCCCTAAAGAGTGAAGTTGAAAAACTCAAGAATCTTCTTGGGAAACTTTCAAATAGCTCTAAGACATTGGATATGATCCTCAACTCCCAAAGAGCGGTCTACAACAAGGCCAGTATAGGTTACCAACCTAAGGAACCTAGTTTTGTGTCATTGATGTCTAAAACTCAATTTAAATCATCAAATGCTTCTAGGGTTCAAGGACATAAAAAGAAAATGACCAAGGCATGGGTGTCAAAGACTTGTATTGTAGGTGCATTAGGTCCCAAGGTTTGGGTACCTAAAATATCTATCTTTCGTATTGTATAAGCATTGTTTGAGGGGGAGCATCTATCAACATGGTTTGTTGATAGTGGGTGCTCCAAACACATGACCGGGGACAAATCGTTATTCACTACAACAAGAAGTCTAAGTTAGGTTTTTGGTATCGCCTGCATTTAGAGAACACTAGAATGCTGAGATTTTTTTTTTGTGTATTTTTGGGATTGTCTGCATTTAGAGAATTTAGACAATTTCATGAAAATTCTCATGTTTTTGTGATCTACATTTTAAACTTTCTGAACTCTCTAAATAAAATAATTACATGGAGGACCTACTGTGAGGTGGAACATAATGGTCATAAAAGTAAACAATCTTTTCTGAAGCACTGGTCTAGGCTCTTAGTAATGAGTAAAAAGGGTTTCAGGCGTTTAGGAAAAACACTAGTCAAAGTAAAAAGACTTATCCTTGCGTATGATGGTACAATGGATGGATAAGGTTTTTGTTGAGACTAGCATCAGTTTGATGTAGTTGTCTGTAGTAGTTATGACACTTCCTGAGCCAAAGAAATATGAAAATAGACTAGGGCATTCTCATAGGAATTTATAACTGAACTTAATTTAATATTTTGGTCTGTAAAGCATGATTATTTTTTTTTATGTTATGGTTCTCTGATCTATGGGCAAAGGATGGCTGGGAGGCAACCCATCAGAAGTACCCCCATCCTATGACATACTATGAAGAAGATATAGTTTTGGAGTTGTAATTTGTTGCTAGTCATTTAGTTTAGAACTCAATGGAGGAATAAATGTTGATACAAACCTGTTTTGAGATTTTATGGTTAAGACAAACTTGGGACTATGGATTAAACTGGATTATCAAAATTAGTGTGTAGGAATAAATTATGATTAAGGGACTCAAATCGTGTTGTTGATGCAGTTTGACCTGGAATGTATCAGAGTTTCAGAAATTTTTCTGAAATCTGATCGGTCCACATACCAATTAGAAATCTTTCTGTATCGAACAACACCGAACCTGATCGGTCCGCAGACCGATCAGGATACTCCCTAATAGGTCAAGCAGACCAATCAGGCCTTTCCCTGATCAGTCAAGGAGACCGATCAGGACCATGTGTTCGATGCAGTTTGATGTCCCACGTGCTCCAGATGATCATGTCTGATGTACTTTTAATGTCTACTTTGACTTATGCATGTTTGTCTGATATCTTCCTCTGACCATATGACATTATGCTATGCTTGTTTGTTTCGGTTTTATTTTAGTCATCAGACGTATTCTATTTTTACTCCTTACTACAATACTTAGTGTCATATGATGCATATATATTTTTGCCATGCTATATTTATGTTATATGCCTTTCATATGCCTTTCACCTATTAAACTGTGTTTCTTTTGGTTTTGGGGAGAGACCCTTGTTTTAAGGGGGAGAGTTTAAACTTAATAACCAGTCTACACCTTTTTCGGTGTTTGACAAAGGGGAAGAGGATGGTTAGTTAAGTTTAGGATATTACGAACTTAACTATTGTAGGGGGAGGATTCTGATTCCATTGCAATAATAACTTGACTCTTATTTTTACCTGATATATACCTAAACTTAAATCATGTTGTCAAACAACAAAAAGGGGGAGATTGTTGATGCAGTCTAACCTGATTGTTGTTTTGATGTTGACACCGATTTAAGTTCGGTTGAGTGAGAATTGAGATCAGGTAGTTAAGTTCTGATTAAGTGTACTGGTCAGAGATGGCTCGGTAGCTCATTCTCTGGACCAGGTTGAGTCGGAGAAGACTCGGTAGCTCGTTCTCCGGACTTAGGTCAGAGAGGGGTCGATAGCTCGTTCTCTGGACCAGGATGAGTCAGAGAGGGCTCGGTAGCTCGTTCTCCGGATTTAGGTCAGAGAAGGCTCGGTAGTTCGTTCTCTGGACCAGGTTGAGTCGGAGAGGGCTCGGTAGCTCATTCTTCAGACTTAGGTCAGAGAGGGCTCGGTAGCTCGTTCTCTGGACCAGGTTGAGTCAGAGAGGGCTTGGTAGCTCGTTCTCCGGACTTAGGTCAGAGATGGCTCGGTAGCTCGTTCTCTGGACCAGGTTGAGTCGGAGAAGACTCGGTAGCTCGTTCTCCGGACTTAGGTCAGAGAGGGCTCGGTAGCTCGTTCTCTGGACCGGGATGAGTCGGAGAGGGATCGGTAACTCGTTCTCCAGACTATGGTCAGAGAGGGCTCGGTAGCTCGGTCTCTGGACCGGGATAAGTCGGAGAGGGCTCGGTAGCTCGTTCTCCGAACTTTGGTCAGAAAGGGCTCGGTAGCTCGTTCTCTGGACCAGGATAAGTCGGAGAGGGTTCGGTAGCTCGTTCTCCGGGACCAGACTGAGTCAGAGAAGCTAAGGGAGCCTGTTCTCTGGACTAAGGGTTGAAATGATTGGCTGGATCAGTCTGAAGTCTGATCAGGGAGGAGTTGACATGAACTCTCTTGATTCTAGATCAGTTACAGGACTGATCCAGGATGTCTGATCAGACTGTTGACCGATCCAGAGAGCTTCTGAGGAAACAGAAGGTTGTCTGAACGGGCTGGTGACCGATTAGAAAACATTCTGTGTGGTCACAGAAACAAAACTGATCGGTCAGTGCGACCGATCAGAGAAGTCCCGGACCGATCAAGTTGGGTCCTGATCAGTCAGGAAGTTGGCTGATCGGTCAGCTTGACCGATCTGCCACTTCCCTGATCGGTCAGTGAGACCAATCAGGGGCATTGACTGAAAATTCCCATAAGTTTTGTGATCGGTCTGGTGTCCGATCCCCTGGTCTGTAATCGGTTAGAGAGAACGATCAGAACTTCACTGGATCGATCCGAATAAAGTCTGATTGGTCAGGAGGGTGTTTGATCGGTCAAGGTGACCGATCAACCCCTCAGAACTTTAATTCAAATGGTTGTCAGATTTCTGATTTGCTTCTGATTTGCTTCTGATTTTCTTCGCTAATAAATCTGTGAGTGTGCAGATGATACAGAGCTGTGATATTCAAATGAAGGAGCAAGAAGAATGGTCAATGGTGACTTTCGCTACTACTATTTTGTTTGGTATACACTTGCAGGTTTCAACGACACCTGACGACCTGAAGCTTCAGCTGAGGAGGTAGGCTGAGAGCTCAGATGGGGTCAGTGGGTGACGATTGACCTGAAGCTTCAGCTGAAGAGGACTTCAGTGAACTGAGAGCTCAGAAGAGGTCAGTGGGTGACGCCTGTATGTGTGCAGAAGGATGATTAAGAAGAAGAGGTTGGCGAAGCAGAGAGGTAGAGGAGACAACAAGAAACAGAGAACTGTGATTAGGTTTTGCTGTAGTGTTGTGTTGCTCTCTACATTCTTCTTTGTGGTTAATCTTTCTGCTGGTGCTTGTGCTTGCATCTGCTCTGTAAGCTTCTCTCGAGTCTCCTGTGCTTCATCTGTATATTTCTAAGACGCTGTAGAGAGGTTACTCCACTGAGAAGGAGAAGTCTTTAGCCGGATTCACTCCGGGGCCTGATCTGCCGAAGGTCAAGGGATCGCCCACCTCACGGGCATGCCAAGGAGTAGGGGCAAGTTATCCCCGAACCTTGTAAATCCTTGCGTTATTCTCTGTTTGTTTCTTTCTGCCTGTTCTGTTTTCCGCTGCTAACTCGATTGTAGAAAAGAAGCGAGTTTTTAGTGGATGACTATTCACACCCCCCCCCCTCTCTAGCTATCCTAGATCCTAACAACTCCTACTCCACGGCTGCCCGTAAGGTGGACGATACCGATCCTTCGGTGGATGATTCCCCGGAACACCTCCGGCTAGCTCTTGTCGCTCGTTGTGGGTGGAGAAACCTCGCCACAATACCTTGACAACCTTTGAGCACGTTTAGGCTACTAACAGGCTTTACCCAAACTTGTTTCACCAAGAAGAAACAGCAAAAAATGAGCCCTCTTAAATAGTGCTCGATACTGTTCTGACCATTACCAGTCGACTGGTGCTAACACCAGTCCACTGGTCCACTTGAATTCGATTGTCTCAGCCCGAAACGTCAAATTTTGGTCAGCATCAGTCGACTGATCATAGGATCAATCGACCGATCTCTCTGTGCTCTTCATCAGTCGACTGATCAAGCATCAGTCGCCTGCCACCTTTCCAAACCTAAGGTTTCCCTTCCCGAATACAATTCTCTCAGCACTCAAACCCTAGGATTTCCCAAGTATAATTCTCTCAGCACTCGAACTCTCACGACTTAGTTGACTCCTCATCTAGCAGTCTCGACCTGTTGCCTTCAAGCCTTCTTCGACTTTGGCTCTCGTCCCTCGGATGCATGCAAGCCCACGGCTTGTCTCCCCATCCCACCCTTCACGTATGCCTCGAAGTGTGCTTTCCTCGGCTCATCGTCCCTGCTTTGTCCACAGTCCCTCGGATGCATACAAGCCCATGACTTGTCTCCTCACACCATCCTTCACCGGACCCGAAGACGTCCAACTAAGTCTATGTGTATCCTGCAAATCTGCACACTCACATACACATATTAGATCAACATGAAACCCTAACTTCATCATATTGACACACATATCAAAACCCATGATCTACCCGATCAAACTTGGGTCGATTGCACCAACAATCTCCCCTTTTTGATGTGTGACAATATGTTTAAGTTAGGTGCAAAAACAATAATACTTGAAAATTACAGACATAGTAAATTAAGCAGCATAAACATGCATCCTCCCCCTTAACCTATGCTTCCACACATAATTTTCAAATTTCTATAAGTTAAGTTACAACTAACTTAAACCACAAGTTCTCCCCCTTTGACACCATCAAAAACGATTGCTCAAGCAATATTAACCTCTAGTATCAATTTGGTATAAGTTTTGTTTCTGAAAAACCCCAGAAATCAAAATACAGAAGCACCAGTTGACTGCGTCAGTTAGCAGTCGACTAGTGCCTTCGAACTGCATACCTACAGAAAGATCAGTCGACTGCCCCCAGGGGCAGTCGACTGATACGTATCAATCTGAAATTTCAGGTTTCTGAGCCAAAATTCAGAAATCCATAATAAATTCCACAAAATTTGAAAAATTCTGAAATTTTGCAAACATATTTCTTATGATGTATTCTAACCTAGAAAAATACATTTTCATGAAAAATACCAAACATGCATGACTTTTTGACCAAAATTTAAATTATTTGAAAACACTCCATTTTGTATCAACCTTCCATCCTAGGTTTGAACCCATATGTTTTCCAGGTCTATCCCATACTATTTAAAACACATAAATATTTTCAATCCTCCCCTTTTCCTCATATTAACACTAAAGAAAGAAAAGGTGATGAAGGCTCCCCCTTTATACCATAATCGTTTGATAGAAGATATATTGAAATTCATCATGCAACCATAATAAAAGGAAATGATAATTCATATAAGCAATACTAAGAAATGAATTTCATAGGGAACCATAAGTGAGTGCTACAAAAATCTCCAAATATTACAATATAAAATATAGTGTTTGAGAGACAAAAGAAGAACTTGCTCAATCCAACCCACTCTCAACACCACCACACCCACGTCATGTTGAAACTATGTGTCATCATCGCCAGTAGGAGGAGGAGGAGGGGCATGATACATGAGGTTTCAGCGCTGCATCATCTCATATATATCATCTTGTCACTGCTGGAAACTCTGAAATTGCTCCCTGAGCCCATGAACCTCCCCCTGAATAGCAATCTGTCGCTGCTGAAAACTCTGAAAGTCCTTCCTGAGCCCATGAACCTCTGCCTCTAGTCGGGAGAACCGCTCCTCTGTAATCCCAGTAGGAGCAGCAGCAGGAGCAACCTCCTCATCCTCATCATCATCAGAGCTGGAAGATGCATGACGACGTCGCTAGACCATCACTCCCTGCTGTCTCTCTATCCCAGCCAGGGAGAGCTGCCAAGAACCTATCTGGTCGTAGTCCTTAAACAGCTGATGAATCTGATCTCTAGTAACTCTAATACCTCTAGATAAAAAGAATTCAGTCAAAATATGACCGAATGACATGTAGATCTTCCTATTGACGTCATGCAAAAAATGTACAATAGATGAGAATATCTGGCGGGCGATGTCAATGTCTAGCCTCCTCTCTAGAGCATACATCATCACTAGGTGAGGTAGCCGAATCTTTGACCTCCCCTTGGTGACAATGGGCAGAATGCAATCTAAGACAATTTTATACAAGATGTTGCTAACTAGACTCATGCATCTGGCTATAAAAATACGCTGTAGAGGAGGTCGAGGATTATCAAAATAATGACGATGAATCTGATCAATGGTTACATTAGATAATGCTAATGGCTCAGTGATATTGGGGAAACAAGTAAATGGGTTTTCTGAAATCCGATACCCTAAAAATGATCCTAATAATGTAGGTGTAAAAGGAATGGTAACTCCCCCTATCATGGACTCATACGTCCCGTCATCGGGACTACTACATGTGAGATTTGCATAAAACTCCTTGCACAGGTCAAAATTTACATAATGCTGACAATATACTAATTTTTCTAATCCAAAATGAGTGATAATCTCAACAATATAAGGAGTATTCTCCTAAAGTATGATTGATTGAGATATCGACAGTTCATTAAAATGAAATCAGCATTTTCAAATACCCGTCGGCAGGCCTCGGATAGGAACCGAGGTGCCGCAGGATCCATGGGAGGCTGTTGGGACGATCCCTCACCAACCCTTCTTTTTTGCCTAGCCCTAAAATGCAATTACCATATGCATGTACTGTTAGTAGGAGCCCTAGAACCAATTATGTGATGATTGACTAGGGACATTTTTGTATCATATTCTATCATTAATAAAGGCATGTTTGGTTATTATACTTACTTTGTATTCTGTGACGAATAACTAAGTATAATAATGTCCTTGTGTAGTAGGTTCTTGTTTACGTTATATCGATTGGTTGAATCGATAGTGAGATAATATAGAGAACACTACACTAAATTATTCCTAGTCAAGCATTAATATTCAGGGACAATATTAATGAATGGAGACTAGCATGTAGGTCAACTAATGACTTGAGCTCACAAGTCATGGATATGTGATATCAAGTTGACACATGGGTATACATTGGAGAATGTGTACTGAATGACCCGCCATGAGAAAGTTTCATAGATTGTCATATGAGTGTCATAGACTTTCTCATGTGACTATTAGTATGAATAGTTTTTAGACCTGAAGTCACTACGGTTCCCTACATAAGGAGTTATGTACTTTGGTATCGTCAAACGTCACCCGTAACAGGGTGGACTATAAAGGCGATCACTGGGTATGTGATGAATTATGCGGAGGGATGTGAGTGATATAGATGGGATCTATCCCTCCCATATGACGGGAGTGATATCTGTGGGTGTAACGCCCGTTTTTTTTTCCATAAGCGGCGTTACGTTAACATGCTTAGAGCATATAGACATCATAAGACAGCGGAATAACTTTAACTTATACATGCCCTACTACCATTCCTAACTTATTGGCATGGGAACCTTAGCATATTAACTTTGAACTTAAGCATCATATCATGTCATACATAACATCATATCATAAGGTTCCAGAAGTCATTATTCAAACATATAAGTAACCAATGTGAAGTTCTAGCATAAACAGTAAACATATAGTTTCCTGGGCCATGTCACTACTACACACATGCGTTCTTGCCCTCCTGCTGCTTCCATCATTGTCCCCTTGAATGATCTGCGGTATAAGGAAATAAGACTATAAGCACACAGGCTTAGTAAGACTCTTTCCTACTCACAAAAATCATTCATCATTCATCATCTCATAATGAGCACATGAAACATTAACATACTTGGTGCTCTACCTAGAACATAACATCTTACGTCACTTATCGTATACATAGCATGACATTAACATAGACATAGTAAACATTCTAAACATTGCATGATACATGGCATAAACATAAACATAGTGAACATTCTAAGCATAGCATAATACATATCATATCATATGAACATCTTCTTAACATAATCATGGCATAGTTCATTCATTCTCATGCATACTTCTTAACATGAAACGTAAGCATAAAATCTTATCACATAGCATAATGCATAACATGAATGGATGCATGAGTGGAATGCATATACATAAGGATGCTTAACTTTTAAAAACATACTTTTAAATGCTTAAACATAATCATCATAACATCATTTGGGGTCCCCGGCTTGTACCACATACATACATCATAGCGCGCATCCCTAGCAAGTCCGAGGTCGCGAGCCCCGACCTACTAGGGTAAGGACAGCATAGTCGGTAGTCCCCGAACCGAGGCGTTCTTAAGGTGCCCATCCCTGTTGCACAGCTCCGGTAGTGCCAGAACCGTGGACAGCTTCGGTAGTCCAAAACCGGGGCGTTCTTAAGGTGCTCATCCCTTGGACCCATACTTCGGTCCGGTACAAGCCCATACATAAAGTAAAATACTTTTCATGTTTCATCATTCATAAGACATTCATAGCATAACCATGTTACATAAAGCATGACTTAACACATGCTTGTCCTTTCATTGTTCATTCTTATTGCATAACATCATGATGCCTGTAAGGCATGAGCATTATCTTCATTCATAAACATGGTATGCATCTTCTTTCATAAGCATGACATGCATCTTTATTCATACAACATGGCATGCATCATTCTATCATGAGCATAAACATAACATACTCATCATGGCATCGTTCTTATCATGAACCTAACATAACATACCTATCATAGCATCATTCTTATCGTGAACATAACCCTATCATACTTATCATGGCATCATTCATATCATGAACATAAACCTATCATACTTATCATGGCATCATTCATATCATGAACATACACAATAACTTAACATGGTTCTCTACATCACATAAGCATATATAGGTAGGATTTCCATAACCTTCTACCTACCATTCAAATACATGACCTAAAACATAAACATTCATGGTAACCCTATTAAGCATGGCATCCAGTCATAACCTAAACATGAAACATCAAGCATGGTGCTTAAACCTTAGGGTCATGGTTAACCTGATTCCTACCACATGCTTGATCCTATACATATAAATACTTTATGGTAGACATGAACCATCATCCTTTGAACCCTAACTCCACCCCCAAACCCTAGATCCAAGGCTTGGCCGAAACTTCTAAGGTGGAGTTCCATCAATTCCATAAACATGTAATATAGCATAAGGTAAAGGAACTACCATACATTATTTATAAGACCATAGGAAGTCCTTGGAGCTCATGATTAGGGTTAACCCTAACCTTTAGACCACTTTCCTAGGGCTGGCCGAAACTTATAAGGCCATGGGGGTATGGAAAAAATTTCATTAAAATCCCCAAATCAATCATTAAACACTAATCACATCTTACCATAGAGCCATTGGAGCCCTTACTTGAAATAAATCATAACTTTTACCCTATTAACCCTTCTTGGCCGAAACTTATAGAGTCTCTAGGCCATGTGAAAATTCACATAATCACCCTCCATCACCCTTATATCATGACAACACATAAAAATATATACTTGAAGTTTAGGACTCAACCCTAACCTTTGGGTCCTTGAGGTTGGCCGAAACTTATAGGGTCTCTAGGGTACTCCAAAAATTCCCAAAAATTATTCTTAATCTCTAAACATCATCAGGGAACATTAAATAACATTATAAAGATTTTTAGCATCATTATGGACCCTAAAACATTGTGGCCGAAACCCATAGGGTCTCTAGGTGTTGATTTTGTTCCTTTCATGTTGGCCGAAACCCTAGGGTGTCCTAGGGTACTCCAAAAATTCCCAAAAATTATACTTAACCTCTACACATCATAAGGGAACATTAAATTACATTATCAAGATTTTTAGCATAATTATAGACCTTTAAATCATGGTGGACGAAACCCTTAAACTTAAGGTTCTTGGTTTTCCTTCCTTTCAACATCAAATCCAAAAACTAACCAATATATCATGCTAAAAATCATGGAAATCATAAGGAACTATTATACCACAGGTGAGGGAGTCTTACCTTGGGTTTCTTGATTTTTTGAACCTTGAAAGAGAAGAAAATGGTAAGTCCCTTGAACACTTGAACCCCCTTGCCCTTGTATCCTTGTGAAGACCTTAGATCTAGGAGATGAAGCCTTGGTGGAAGCTTTTCCAAGGGAGAACTCCCTTGGAGGTGTTCGGCTAGAATGAGGAAGGAGGAGAGGAGGAAATGCAATTGAAGGAAGAGAGAAAGAAACTCCCAAACCCCCTTATTTATCACCCATTAAGGAGGTAAATGAAGAGTCTCTCCATGACCCTTCATCTTCTTCTAAGCCTTAACCAATATCCACTTCATTTCCTCATAGAAATCCCTTTCTAGGTGAGTTGGTTAAAGCATACATGGTTGTACAAGAGGTCCAAGGTTCAATCCTTGGTCCATGCACCTTATTTTTTTATTTTATTTCTCTTTTTATTTCCCTAAAATTCCGAAAATCCTTTTAAAAATCCCCCATAATTATGTTAATATTTCTCATTAAATCTCCTTTATATTTCTATAAATTTTTACCTAAAATTCACCAAAAATTATGGTACTAGAAAGCCCATATAAGGCCCATTAGTGCCCTTTTTCCAATTTAAATGAGAAAACATGGGTTTTCTAGGCCAAAGTTCGCATTAATATTCCTAGGTTCCTCGAAAAATTATCTAGACATGCCTAATATTTTAAGAAAATATTAAGAGAATTTTTCGGGTCGTTACAGTGGGCCCCTTGATCGAGTAGGACTGCTAAAACGCATGACCATGCTCAAATGAGTCAATATGAGATATTGAGCTCATTTGTTTGAGTGAGTCTACTCGGGGATCAAGAAACACATAGATTGATTGAGGATGACACGGTCTATACCTCATTGGTCAATCTAGATATCAAGGATAGAAGGACAAGGTCATACATTATCATAGTCACGGAGGTTTAGTCGGATCTCGACTTTTCTTGTTACTTGGGTAGCAATGATGCATTGCTAGATGCCGCTCATTGCTTATGTGTCTAAAGTATTTAGGCGCATTGCCAACGTCGCGAGAGCCTATTACGTTACACACTAAGGACATGATGCTTCGGGAAATCTGAGTCCGAGCCCAAGTTGGGAACTCGGGAAGTCCGAGCCCGAGTTAGGAACTCGGGAAGTCCGAGCCCGAGTTGGGAACTCGGGAAGTCCGAGCCCGAGTTAGGAACTCGGGAAGTTCGAGCCCGAGTTGGGAACTCAGGAAGGCAGATCGGGAGATCCACTCGGCAGACTGGGTCGGCACTCGGCAGACTAGGTCGGCACTCGGCAGACTGAGTCGGAGCTCGGCAGACTGGGTCGGGAGCTCGGCACTCGGCAGACTTGGTCGGGAGACCGGTCGAAAGCCCGAGAGGCCCGGTCGGGATTAAAGGGAAATTCATTAAAGTGTTTAATGAAGAGAAAAGAAAAGATTCTTTTCTTGCATGGGAAAAGATGTGCTGTTTATTTGTATTAATGAAGGAAGCCAAAGAGATACAAACCTCTTCATATTCATGGGATGAGTATAAAAGAGGGTCTTGTGACTTTGGATGACTCTCTGCTTCTTCCCTTTCTTCTTCCCTCCCTCATCTTCCTCCTTTGGCCGAAACCCTACTGTAGGGTTCTTGGTGTTCTGCGAGCTACCTCAAGTTGCTAGCACAACTAAGGTAGTTCTCCCGAAGTTGAGAGATTGTGTCCGTGTGGATACGAATAGAGGCATGGACACTTGAACGTGCAAGAGATCCGGCGCACCTTGGACGAGCGAGATAAGCAAAGGGCACGCTCCGAAGGTATATCTTCTTTAGAAGTAGATGTAGATCAACTTTGTACAAGTTTTTCTTTCGCATGGATCACTCGAGGGTTCTTGTTTCGGCTGCGTTTTTATGATTTGGTGCCGGGAGAACCCAACATGTACCATGAATGACCCAATCAAGAAGGAAAAACAAGGAAAAACATGCAAAATATAGAGAGTTAGTCGTGAATCATGAACTAAATGGACAAAATAAAGCAAATAATTCATTACCATCTCTCCATTCGTTGCATGATGGATGATGATTAAACTTGACTCAAGGAAGGATGCTTTTCTTACCCTAGACTCGGATCTAAGGTGAAGGAGGGCTAGACACACAATTTTAGGGCCTTGGGAATACTTGGTCGTCCTTGATAAACCTCTCCATGTCTATGGATTAAAAATTAATCCGAATGAAGACCCGTTTCTCAACAACTATCTCGTCATCGTATCGTTCGGTATGAATTACAACTTGGCCAATCACAAAGATCGAGCCTTGTAATTCTTCTAACCAAATGACCGCGGAAAAGACGACAAGTGGATCGCCAGTTTTTTTGTTTATAATCGGGGTTCAATTAATTAATTTTTGACCATTAATTAACAAATAATCAAACACAACAATCAATTTATTTTTCACATGAAATAACGAGAAAGAAAATAGAGTCGAGAGAGAAATATACCTCTCTTTACCTCGTAGCCTTCTACCTTATGTCCCTCCCCTCTCGGACGTCGTGTGGGCGACGAGCTACCGATAACCGGGATCACCAAAAGCTCCAAAAGAAACTCTTCTTCTTGCGCCTAGCCAAAAAACTCTTCTTGATCCGCCGGCACCTTCCCTCCTTCTTCCTTGTGCCGCCGGCCGTCGAGAGCTTGCCAATCTCGCCAACGGCAAGGGAGATCCAAGGAGGAAGATGAAGAAGAAGAAGAAGAAGAAGAAGAAGAGAAACAAGCTTCTCCTCTACCCTAAACCGGCCAAACACCTTAGCTTCTCACCCTTGCGCCACCGCCTTGCACAGCCGCCCGCCGGCCTCTCTCGCGCACCACCCACCGGCTGCCTCTCCTCCTCGCCGAACACCATAGAAGGGAGAACAAGAATCTCCCTTCCTCTAGCAGTGATCAGCGCAGCAAGAAGAGAAGAGATGGGATGAGGAAGAAGGAAAATTTCCTTCTCCTCTAACTGGCGCCTAGGAGAGAGAAAAGAGAGAGAGGAGAGGAGAGAGAGCCTTGGGTTGATCAATTGGATTAAGCTCTTTGGTTTCATGATCCCATGGGGTTTATATAGGGATAAGGTAGGGACCAAGAGGAGGAGTTGGATCTTGGCCCACTAATGGATCTAAAACCAATCCATTAATTAAGATCCATTCCACTAAAGAATCTTAATTGAACTTCCTCACCAACCCCCATATTTTCGTATGGGTTCCACCTATTATGAATCATCCATCCCCCCGTGTTTAAGATATCGATTGTTTGTCGATTAATTTAAATTACTGACAATTTTAATTAATCGACTTCTGGCTCCTTGACTAGTACCACTTAACCTTATCGTCATGTCGGATCTAATCCACTTGCAAGGTTTAACATGATGAACCTTTTGAGCTCATCAAGGGGGCATCATCATCCTGACTCACCAGGACATGAATTTCGTCAATAATCAATGGCACACCATATAATTAATATTATTTTCAAACTTATCGGGCCTATCGATTTAACATAATAAATCTCACTCATTGATAAATCAAAGAAATAATAATTAACTATATGTGACCGTTATTATATCGGGATTTAGGGATTGTACTCCATAATAAATTCGAGATCTAATCCAATTATCAAGTCAGTACAAATTGGATGACTTCTAGTTTTGGTCATGCTCAATGCACACAAAGCACACTAGTGTAATTTTATGGTCAAGATAAACCACACCTAATTACACTACAATCATCCCGATGGTTTGTCTAAATCCATCTCGGTTGTGGGCCTCTTACTTATACTATGCAAGGGACTGATAACATGATCTTCCGTGTGTCACCACATACCATGTTATCTATAGTGCATAGTATTGGACTTTTATGTATATACTAATATAAATAAACATCTAGTGTTGTTGTAATTCTTTTTTCAAAATATAGATGATCTTATAAAAAGAGAAAGTATTTTAGTATACACATCTAACAGGGAAGACTTGGAGTGGCTAGAGAGGTCGGGGGAGAGAAGTGGCAACAAGGGACGACACTTGAAACCCTAGGTTTGGTCGTCCCCACGCGAGGTCTTCTTTTAAAGATTCGCAGCATCAGTTGATTGCCTCTGGGTCAATAGACTGATGGAGTAAGATTAGTCAACTGATGGAGGATCAGTCGACTGCTGCATAGAATATCCTAGTTCCTGGATCGAATTGTACCAGTCGACTGCCTCTACATCAGTCGATTGATACCCTATATTATCAGCATTTCTGACCCAACTTCAGAAATGCATCAGAAATTTCACAAATCTCTAAAAATTCTCAAATTTTGTAGAGATGTTTGTGATACCCGTGTCTACTTGAGAAAAATACATTCACACATGTATCTATTACCAATCTCAAGATTGATACAAAACTCAAAATTATCTAAATGATTCAAATAAACCTTGACCTAAAGTCCTAGTTTTGATCTCTTCTTGACGTATCTTCTCATACCCAACTACAATGCATCCCTAGCATTGATTTATATGGCATCTATACATTGAAAATCAATTTTCATGCAATATGGTTCCATTGTCATATTTTCATGCATGATACTTAACCCCAATGTGCCAAATTTCTAGGATTGAGTCTCAAATCCGTCTCTCACATCCTTTGGCACACTCCATTGTCCATCTAGACTTCTTGGGAAAATCCTCTTGAGATCCATTGACCATGGACCCATCTTGACTCCTAGAGCTCCCCCTTAAGCTCTTAGCCTTAGTCACCTCCCTTGGTGACTCATCTATAATTGCAAGACCACACTGGTGTATCTCCGGTGACTTTTGGCCTTCAACCCTAACCTTCTTAACTTTGAACACCTTGTCCTTGGTTAAGTTTTTCTTCTTCCCTTTAAATGACTTTCCCTTGCCATTTTTGGCCTTCCCTTTGCTATAATCATATGACATCTTTGCATTTGACTTTTCTATAGCATTTGATCTCATAGATCGGTATCCTAGACCCGATCTATCATTGTGAAGGTTTTGACTATCCAACACCATGCCTAGACTCTTAGATTCACCAATGAATCTCTCTAGGGTTTTCTCTAATTTGTCATGCTTTGCCTTCAAAACTTGATTTTTCCTTTCTAGATTTTTAACCATAGCATCACCATGTCCATCTTGGACATTTCTAGATCTACCCATTTGTCAAAGCATGTGTCTCCCTTTCTTTGGATTAATGTCTTAGTCCTTAGATCTAGAAATTCTATGTTTATCATATTCCTTAGGGTTTTGAGATACAACATTAGCCCTATATTTATCACAATATCTAAAACCAAAATTATGCACAGGTAAATAATTCTCATTATTTCTAACATGCATGGAGGAATTTGAAAAATGCTTAAAGTTAGGGATTACCTCCCTTACCCTTGTAGCTCCCCTTGATGTGAGATTTTCTTTTTCTCCTTCTTCTCTCACTTCCTCAAATGCTCCAATTTTTTGAATTCTCCTTTCCTTGAGCATTTGGTGTGGTAGTGTCCTAGCTCATCACACGTGTAATACCTAATGTGCTTCTTCTCCTTCTTTTCCCGACAACCCATGTTAGATTTTAAATAAATTGACCTGGGTTTAGGGTTTACCTCCTTTTTACCTAATGGACACTTGTCCTTGTAGTGTCCCTTCTTGTTGCACCCAAAGCAAATAATGTGGTCTTTTGACTTTGCTTTGGTGGAGGTGGATGCTTCTTCTTGCTCCGGTATTGAGGATGGTCTCTCCCCCCCCCTCCCCTCTCAATCCTTGAAGTGGAGACTTCTTCTTTTCCCTTTGATGAAATGGATGATTCTTCAATTTTTTGTGTCACTTCACTTGAGGAGATGGATGAATCTTCTTCTTCTTTCTCCTCCTCTTTGGATGTTGAGCTTCTATTCTCATCTGATTGGTCCTTCTCCTCTTCTTGAACCATTGAGATCATTTCCTTGGACTCTTCCACTACATGAGCTTGTGTAGGGTTTGTTGGGACCGGGTGCATGTTGACATGGATACGGGTTCGTAATTTTAAAGTTTAATTACGTGCAGCGGAAGGTTTAGCATAAATAATTTCTTAAATTATTTTAACCACGTATCTAGCATGCAACCTTAAGTTGTGGAGACATGATCATAAATTAAAATTTTGCAGAAAAGTAAACTAATTTACTTAGTACCTCTCGTAACTCGAAGAAAGGGACGAGATCCAACCGTAGCGTCCCTTAGAAGCTCCGCCTCTATTCGCGTCCACGCCGAGTTCTCTTCGGGATGACTTCGCAAAGCCACGAGTTTCGTGCCGACAAGAACTACTAGATTCTCCAAAGGCACGACAAGAATATCAAGAGAGGGAGATGGAAGACTAACCACCAAGTAACGGAATCAAGATCCGGGGAAAGGAAGGAGTTGCAACCCGCTTCTTCTTCTTCTTTGGCACCTTCTTGGTGGAGGTAGCTCACGGCAACCCTAGGAGGGGCGCCGGCCCTAGAGGTGGAGAGAGGGCACCGGCCCTAGAGGAGGGAGAGGGAGAGAATGAGAGAGAGAGAGAGCTTGCTTCTTAATCTCTTGATTGGAATTCAAGCCTTGCCTTGGTTCCTTTATATAGTAGCCTCTCCATTGCCAAGTCTCCCCCTTAACGAAATAAATTTTCATAAGAAATTTATCTTATAAATTTTCCTATGAATTATTCCGTTATGCCTTATTTTATTATAACTAAATTTATAATAAAACAAACACATCTCCCCTTTTATTATGGAATAAATTTTCACAAGAAATTTATTATATAAATTTTTCTTATCATGGAAAAATCAATTCATAATTGATTTTATAAAATAAAATAAACCAATCCAAGGTTTATTTTAATTTCCATGAAAATAAATCTCTTTATATAAATTTCTTTATATGAATTTCTTTATATAAATTTATTTATCCATAATTTTATAAAACAAATCGCGCTTGATTTATTTTATAATTCAAACCAAATAAATTGGTTTCCCTCCTTGTTGTGGCCGGCCAAACCAAAGAGGGTGGGGACCCTCTTTGGCCGGCCAAACCAAGCTGCCTCCTCATGAATTAAACTCATTTAATTCGTCCAATAAGCTTCAAAAGACTTAGCCATTTTAAGCTTCCGATGCGCCTCTGATTAATTCAGATTCGACTTATTTCTCTTGATCGAAAAATCCAATTTTCAACTCGTTTTAAATCCCTCAGATTACTCGTAGTGCGTGTGACTAAATAGGCTTTCGATTTATGTTGGCCGTCTATAATCAACCAATTATAGAACGATCATGAGTGGCACCTATAGTAGTACATCATGACCCCCAATTAATCGAAAGATCAACGGTTGACCTCAGAAATAATTCTAAAACCCTTCAGCAGCTATAATGAGTCGTGTCTCATTCCCTTCACCATCTTATACCCACTTGGTTCAGGACACGGTCTTTATGTGTCAGTGCCCACTAGGCTGACTACGTCACACCTAGCCCAAGTAATGTCTTTCTCGTCCAACGGATTCTAATTACTCTCATGTTTCCTAGAGATTCATACTCGGAACATGTTATGCTCTGGCTAGAAGCTTCGAGTAACAATCCGACGATAGGCCTTGGGTATACATCTCCTCGCAAGGAGTAGTGAATCCTTTGTAGGCTGTTCAAACATCTTCAGGCACTTCGGCTTATACCCAATCATCCTGGGTCCACACCTCCTTAGAGAAGCTTGCTTAAGATGTCAAAGTATAAGTCTCCGTGACCAAGATGACTTGAACACCGCAAGTCAAAGGAACATCACACTTAAGCTGCAGTAAGAACATCATTGACATATCTACATGTAGATTCCCATATGAAGTTTTTCAGCCAGTCACTCCAATGAACTAGTTCCCTTAACTGGAATCCATGTTTATCTCCGGACATCCCAATGTCACCAGCCAGTGAGAATCAGCTGATTAGAGAATAACCCATGCTAGTCTCAACAGAATTGATAGTGTCTGTATTTATCAATTCATCGACTAGGGACAATTTCAATACTTCACAATTGCACATGTAGAGATAATCACTAGTTGTGAATTCATCACAAATTCTCTCATGCTGTGAATTGTATTGCGGACATTCAGTAAATGAGTTCAAGATCTCAATCAAATACATGAACATGTATACTCAAATAGTGAATATTCATTTATTAAAGTAAATGATTACAATCATAAGGCGATTGCCTTAGGATACTTCTCTCATATTACTAACAAACTCCCACTTGGCCTAATGCCAATCGCTATGGTATCCAATACCACAGGCTCTAACATGACCCTCAAACTTGCTTTGAGGCACGGCCTTAGTTAAAGGATCCGCTAAATTCCATTCAGTGGGAATTTTTCCCAATTTGTATGTCATTCCTACTTATAATCTCTCTGATCAGATGATAGCGGCGAAGCACGCGTTTGGATCGCTGATGAGACCTTGGTTCCTTTGCTTGTGCAATAGCTCCATTGTTGTCGCAGTAAACCGGTATTGCTTCATCAATGGTTGGATACATACCAAGTTCTGAGACAAATTTCTTGATCCAGACTGCTTCTTTTGTTGCTTCCGAAGCCGCGATATATTCCGCTTCCGTGGTAGAATCCGCTACAGTGTCTTGCTTGGAACTTTTCCAACTTATTGCGCCTCCATTCAAAGTAAATACGTATCCAGACTGAGATTTGGAGTCATCCTTATCTGTCTGGAAACTGGCATCTGTATACCCACGTATTACCATATCTCCTTCTCCATATATTAGGAACACATCCTTAGTTCTTCTTAAGTACTTGAGGATTGTTTTGACAGCCGCCCAATGATCCATTCCTGGATTAGACTGGTATCTGCTCGTGAAACTCAGAGCATACGATACATCAGGCCTAGTACATAACATGACATACATGATAGATCCTATCGCGGATGCATAAGGAATCTTATTCATGCAAATCCTCTCGTCTTCTGTGCGCGGACACATAGACTTTGAAAGGTTGATCCCATGCCTGATGGGAATGTAACCTTTCTTGGATTTCGACATGCTAAACCTTTTTAGCACTCGGTCTATATATGTAGACTGCGAAAGACCAAGCAACCATTTTGATCTATCTCTATAGATTCTAATCCCAAGGATATAGGTTGCTTCTCCCAGGTCTTTCATGGAGAAAGTTTTGGACAACCAAATTTTAACTGATTGTAAGACTGATATATCGTTTCCTATAAGCAATATGTCATCGACATATAGCACTAGGAATACGACTGCACTCCCACTAACCTTCTTGTACACACAAGGTTCGTCAGGATTTTGTGAGAAATTAAACTCTTTGATTGTCTCATCAAAACGGATGTTCCAGCTCCTGGAAACTTGCTTCAGTCCATATATGGATCATCGAAGCTTGCATATTTTGGTTTTATCAACCGATGTGAAACCTTCAGGTTGTATCATGTATACATCCTCAAGCAGGTTTCCATTAAGGAAAGCTGTTTTCACATCCATTTGCCATATCTCATAATCATGATGAGCTGCTATGGTCAGGAGCATCCGAATGGATTTAAGCATAGCTACTGGCGAATAGGTTTCGTCATAATCAATTCCTTGTTTCTGACGATATCCTTTTGCCACTAATCTAGCCTTAAAGGTAACTACATTACCTTCCATGTTGGTTTTCTTCTTGAAAACCCACTTGCACCCTATGGGCTTAATCCCTTCAGGTGGGTTAACCAAGTCCCATACTTGATTTTCATACATGGAATCCATTTCCGACTTCATGGCTTCAAGCCATTTGTCCCTTTCTGAACTTTTCAGAACATCTTCATAACTGATAGGTTCGTCATCGCTTATGAGTAATACGTCGTTCGATTCACTTATGAGAAATTCGTATCTCTCTGGAATATTGCGTGTCCTATCAGACCTACGAAGAGGTGGTGTTGTTTTAGGTTCAACTGATAGCTCATCATTATGAGTTATTGGTTGTGGGTCTAGACTAGGTGTCTCTGTAATGTCTATTGGAGTTTCTTGAACTTCATCAAGTTCAATGCCACTCCCACTGTTTTCTTGTAAAAGAAATTCTTTTTCTAGAAATACAGCATGCCTTGAAACAAACACCTTTTGTTCCAAGGGATGATAGAATTGGTAACCCTTCGTTTCCTTAGGGTATCCAATAAATAGACATTTATCAGACTTAGCATCCAATTTGTCTGATACAGTCCGCTTCACATAAGCAGGACAACCCCATATCTTAAGGTGAGTTAAGTGAGGTTTCTTGCTATTCCATATCTCATATGGAGTAGTAGAGACTACCTTGGTCGGGACTCTGTTTAGCAAGTAAACAGCTGTCTTAAGTGCATAGCCCCAAAAGGATTTTGGAAGAGTTGCATGGTTCATCATGGATCTAACCATGTCCATCAAGGTTCGGTTACGCCTTTCAGATACACCATTATGCTGTGGTGTATACGGCGGAGTCCATTGAGACAATATCCATTGTCCCTAAGATAATCTTGAAACTCTTGACTCAAGTATTCACCACCCCGATCGGATCGAAGTATCTTAATACTTTTGCCAAGTTGTTTCTCTACTTCATTTCTGAATTCTTTGAATTTCTCAAAAGCTTCAGATTTGTGTTTCATCAAGAAAACATACCCGAATCGTGAGTGATCATCGATAAAGGTGATGAAGTAGCTATAGCCTCCTTGTGCAAGAGTTGACATTGGTCCACATACATCAGTATGTATTAGACCAAGCAATTCTCCCACTGGATTACCTTTTCCGGAAAAGGGTAATTTGGTCATCTTGGCTTTTAAGCATGATTCGCATGTATCAAATGAACCGGGTTCAAATGATTCCAGAATTCCACATCGGTGTAATTCGGTCATGTGTTTCTTACTTACATGGCCAAGACGACAATGCCATGTGTAGGAGTCTATTCGATTATCTATTCGAGCACGTTTGTTGCTAACTTCGATATTGAAAACGTCACCGGATAAATCTAACGTGTAGATACCATTGCACAAAGTTCCGGTCCCATAAAGAACGCCATTTAAAGTTATGTAACAACTATTGTTATTAAAAGTTAAATGATAACCTTTTTCATTCAAACATGAAATAGATACAATGTTCTTTATTAACGAAGGAACAAAATAACAATTATCCAATTCTAAGACACGTCTAGTAGGGAGCTTTAGCAAATATGTTCCGATGGCAACAGCAGCAATCTTTGCTCCATTTCCAACTCGCAGATTCGTTTCTCCCTTGACGAGTCTTCTTCTATTCCTTAGCCCCTGTATGTCATTACATATATGTGAGCTACACCCAGTATCAAGTACCCAGGTATCTGAGGAAATAGAGTGACATTCAATAACGAAGATACCTAAAGAGGATGGGGCATCGGATGCCTTCTTCTTCAAAGACTCAAGATAAACCTTGCAGTTTCTTCGCCAGTGACCCTCCTTTCCACAATGATGGCAAGTGTCTTTTGGTGTCTTTTCAGTCTTTTTGGCCTTTTTCTTCTTTCCTTTATTCTGTTCTTTGGCCTTCCTCTTAGAACCTTTCTTCGAGGAACCAACTAACAGTACCGTCTTCTGATCGTGCTTTACAGAAGGCTCTATAGTCTTCAGCAGGTTGAGTAACTCAGGAATGGTAGTCTCCAGCTTGTTCATCCGATAGTTCATCACAAATTGTGAATAACTTTTGGGCAAACAATGCAGAATTAAGTCAATACTTAGTTCATGATCCATTNCCGAGGACGAGAGCCGAGGGAGGAGAGCTCCAAGGGCAGCCAGGAAGTGGACTTCAAGGGCACACGTGAAGGGTGGCGTGGAGGCAAGCCAAGGGAAGGCTTGCGTGCGCATCCGAGGGACGATAGCTAGAGGAAGAGGACTTCAAGGGGCGAGCCAAGGGAGCAGACCTGAAGGCAAACGTGAAGGAGAAGGTCCAGAGTGGCAGGAGCTAAGCTGGGAGGCAGGGCAGTCGACTGGCCTGGAGGCAGTCGACTGCCAAAACCCACAGAAAGATTGTAGCTTCGGACCAGTCGACTGGCCTTGGGGCAGTCGACTGGTATACCCCGAAACTAGCCGTTGGCTAGCAATTAATGCTAGGCCAGTCGACTGCCCTAGGGGCAGTCGACTGGTGCGAGCTGGACAGATTGCGAATCTGTCCTGTTCACCTATAAAAGGAGCACTTTTTGCACGTGCACGGTACGGTTTCGTACAGTGTCAAAGTGCTGCTCGTGTGTAGAGTGATTCTTGCTTCCTCTCTCGTATTTCTGCATCTGTAAAGAGGAAGATCTTGCTGTAAAGGTTTCTCCACCTCAAGGAGACTTTTTGATAGTGAAAAGTGGTGCTCGCGTCTGGATCCTTGGACTAGTCACCCATCTGGGTGGATACCAAGTAAACGATAAGTGTTAGCATTGTTTTCAATTCCTTTGCATATTATTTCCGCTGCGCTAACAATTCTGTAAAGATCCAAGATCTGAAAAAGTGCATTCACCCCCCCCCCTGCACGCCATAAACGATCCTTCAGTTGGTATCAGAGCCGGTGCATTTTGGAAGATCTAACAGTCAACCGGAACAATTGTGATGGTGTTTCAAGAGGGATACTCCACCGCACGACCTCCGTTCTTCGACGGGAACGACTTCGCCTATTGGAAAGGTAGGATGTAATACTACCTCATGAATGATATTGAAAATTGGATAAGTGTTGCAGATGGCTTCGAGGCGCCCGTCGATGAAAGAGGAGACCCAACACCAATGAGATCATGGTCGAAGGAGATGATGAAGAGGGTGCAATCAAATGCCAAGGCCACCACCACATTGTAATGCGGGCTCTTGAAGGAGCAACTGAACAAGGTGGGGTCGTTCAAGAGCGCCAAGGAACTGTGGGACAAGTTGGAAGAGTTGAACGAGGGGTCAAACGAGTCCAGAAGAGCCAAGAAGGACTTGTTGGTGGCCCAACTGCAATCCCTTTCCATGAAGAGCAACGAGACCGTCAGCCAGCTACATGGAAGGGTAAAGGAAGTGATAAATGAGCTCCATGTGATTGGAGAGAAAATCGAGAACTGGGACATCATCAGGTATGTTTTACAAGCCTTCCCGAGAACCACCTTGTGGGCATCCATGGTTGATGCATACAAGGTATCGAGGGATTTGTCAATTGTTAAGTTAGACGATCTTTTCTGTGATTTGAGCTACACGAGCAAGCTAATGTCTCGGTAAAAGAGAAAAGTATTGATTTTGTTGCAGACAAGGAGAAGAAGAAGAGGAAGGAGAAGAAGAAGGTGGTTTACTCATCCTCGTCAGGCTCAGAAGAATCTAGCACCTCCTTAGATATCGATCAAGAGGCGTTCATGGTAAGAAAATTTCGTAGAGCGTTTAAAAGTTTATCTAACAAATCCTATGCTAGGAAAGGGGCCAAAGGTAAGGGTAAGGTCAAGGACATAATCTTCTATAACTGCCATCAAGAGGGACACATGAAGAATGAGTGCCCTCAATTGAAGAATAGGGATGACAAGAAGGAAGAGAAGAAGAGGAGTGACAAGAAGAAATCAAAGGGAAAGGAGAAGGGTGCCACCAACCTCAAGGCAACTTGGGATGATCCCTCATCCTCAGAGGAAGAAGAAGAGCAAGTCTCCCACTTTGCTCTTATGGCACAAGATTACTCAGACTCATCGGATGATGAACGAAGCTTAAGTAGTGAAGATGAGAGCTCCTCCACTTCATTATCAGAATCAGAAGCTTCGGTAAGTGAGGTATACCACTTACCCTCCTCTACTTTAGTGAAAATAATTTCTAGCACGAACATGGACTTAGCCAAGGCTAGAAGTAAGGTTAAGGATATGAAAGAACAAATTGTCATGCTTAGAGTAGAAGATACTAAACTTAAAGATTTGCATACTGGTTCTACCTCTTCACATGCTTCACACCTTGAAAATGAAAATAGGGAATTAAGGAAATAGGTAGATGACCTCATAAAAACCCTTAGGAAATTCCAAGTAGGATCAAGTAACCTAGATATGATCATCAACAGTCAAAGGGCTATGTATAACAAGGCCGGGTTGGGTTATAAGCCTAAGACCAAGGAGGTAGCCTTTGTCTCACTTACCGGTAGGATTGGTGCATCTAGGAGACTAGGGGCTAGGGAAACCATAAAGAAGGCATGAGTACCTAAGATACTTCTAAATGATGCTTATGGATCAAAGATATGGGTACCAAAAGAGTATATTTTCCGTGTTGTTTAGGTAAAGGTGAAGGAGGTCCCGACAATGTGGATAGTAGATAGTGGATGCTCAAGACACATGACCGGGGATGTGAGCAAGTTCACCACTATTAGCTACCTAAGAGAAGGGACGGTCTCCTTTGGGAATAGTGGAAAGTTGAGAATCATTGGCAGGGGCACAATTGAGGTATCTCCCACCATTTCCATACATAAGGTACTTTTGATCAAAGACATGAAGTTTAATTTATTAAGTGTAAGTCAATTATGTGATGCCGGGTTTAAAGTTGAATTTCATGCTAGAAAATGCATCATTAGACATAATGAATCAAGTGCTATCATATTAGAAGGGTTTAGAGAAGCGAATCTATATTATCTTGATCTTACCTATGCTACTAACAATGTTGTTAAGTGTCTCATGTCTAAAGAAGAAGAAGGGTGATTGTGGCACCGAAGACTTGGACACGTCAACATGAGGAGTATTGCAAGAGTGGCCAAGGAAGAATTGGTGAAGGGGCTACCAATGATCAAGTATGAGAAGAACAAGTTGTGTGATCCATGCCAAGAGGGTAAGCAATCGAAAGCATCATACAAAGGTAAAACTCTAACCACTACCTCTTTGCCTTTAGAACTTTTGCACATAGATTTATTTGATTGCCATAGTACTCCCTCACTTGTGGGGAGTAAATATTGCCTAGTGATAGTAGATGACTTTTCTAGGTTTACTTGGGTTTACTTCTTGAAACATAAGGATGATACCCTAGAAATTTTTATAGGATTTAGTAAAAGGGTAGAAAACAAAAAAACAAATCAAAATAAACTGAATTAGGAGTGACCATGGTGGGGAGTTCCAAAACGCAAGTTTCACACAATTTTGTGTTGAAAATGGGTACAAGCATGAATTTTCATGCCCGAGGACTCTTCAACAAAATGGGGTAGTTGAGAGAAGAAACCGAGCCCTACAAGAAGTTGCTAGGACAATGCTTAATGCATATTCACTTCCTAGCTACTTTTGGGCCGAAGCGGTTAACACCGCTTGCTATATTCAAAACTGGGTGTTGGTACATAGGTTTCTAGGGAAAACACCCTTTGAATTGTGGAATGGAAGGGTACCTCAAGTCCACTATTTTAGGGTCTTTGGATGTAAAGTCTACATCTTAAACATCAAAGATGACCTAAGGAAATTTGAGTCAAAAGCCGATAAAGGAATTCTAGTAGGGTACTCCTTGACTAGTAGAGGGTATAGAGTCTACAACAAGATGACAAAATTGATTGAGGAGTCTTCAAATGTCAAATTTGATAAAACAACTAGTACCTACCCTAGAAAGGCTTCAATTGATAAGGATATAGTAGAGGTTCAACCCCTTGCCCAAAGAATCCAAGACCTACATTTGGAGGGCAATGATCAAGGGGGAGTGAGAAGTACCCTAGAGGATGAGGAAGAAGGAGTAAATGAACCCACAACCTCTAGGCCACTGAGACATCACCATGATCACCCTATTGACCAAATAGTGGGTGATGTCACTCAAGGAGTAAGGACTAGGTCCTACTTTAGGGATCAAACTAGTCAAATAGCTCTTATCTCCCAATTAGAACCTAAGTCCATTGATGAAGCATTGGGAGATGTTGATTGGGTCTTAGCCATGCAAGAAGAGCTAAATCAATTTGAGAGGAGTGAAGTTTGAGAGTTAGTTCCTAGGCCCACTGATTGTACCATTGTAACCACAAGATGGGTTTTTAGGAACAAACTAGATGACCAAGGTAAAATCACTAGGAACAAGGCTAGATTGGTAGTTAGGGGGTTTAACCAAGTTGAGGGACTAGATTATGATGAGACTTATGCCCCCGTAGCTAGGTTAGAATCAATTAGAATTCTACTAGCCTATGCCGCTCACATGGGTTTCACACTCCACCAAATGGATGTGAAGTCGGCATTCCTCAATGGGATCATTAAGGAAGAGGTTTATGTAGAACAACTCCTCGGGTTTGAGGACCCTAACTATCCAAGACACGTGTTCAAATTAAGAAAAGTCTTATATGGATTGAAACAAGCTCCCCGGGCTTGGTATGAAAGGCTCTCTTCATTTCTAGTGTCTAAGGGGTTTAGGAGAGGAACAATTGACCCTACTTTGTTCCTAAAATCTAAGGATAAGGACATATTTATTGCCCAAGTCTATGTAGACGATATCATTTTTGGGTCAACAAATAATGACTTCTTACAAGAATTCATCAAGTGTATGGAAGATGAATTTGAGATGAGTCTTGTAGGAGAGTTAACCTTCTTTTTAGGCCTTCAAGTTAAGCAAACTAATGAGGGTACACATGTCTTTCAAACCAAATATGCTAAGGAGATATTAAAGAAATTTGGTTCCGAAAATGCTAAGGTAGCATCTACACCCATAGGAACCAATGTAAAAATGGATAGTGACCTTGAAGGGAAAATGGTAGACTCTAAACAATATAGGAGCATGATTGGTAGCCTCCTATACCTAACCGCTAGTAGACCCGACATACTTTTTTCGGTAGGTATGTGTGCAAGGTACCAATCTTGTGCCAAAGAGTCCCATTTGGTTGTAGTCAAGAGAATCTTAAGGTATGTGAAAGGGACCCTCAATGTCGGACTTTAGTATCCTAGAACCCCTAGTGTTGATCTAATTGGATACACCGACTCGGACTATGCGGGTTGTAAGTTAGATAGGAAGAGTACAAGTGGAGGGTGTCAATTTCTTGGGTCTTCCTTAGTTAGTTGGAGTAGTAGGAAACAACCATGCGTTGCCCTATCAACAACGGAAGCGGAATATGTGGCAATGGGTGGGTGTGTTTCCCAACTCCTTTGGATCATGCACACCCTAAAGGATTATGAGTTACATTACACCAAGGTCAAAGTCTTGTGTGATAATGTAAATACAATCAACTTAACCAAAAATTCGGTTCACCATTCTAGGACAAAACACATTGAAGTGAAACATCACTTCATTAGAGACCATGTGGCAAGGGGAGACATAGAACTACACTATGTTGAATCAAAGTCGAACCTAGCCGACATCTTTACCAAACCTCTTCCCGAATCGGAGTTTACATCCTTAAGAAGAGGCCTTGGAATGTGTTTTGTGGAAGTGTAGGATGAATTTGGAGATATTAGCTTTGAAAAAGAGTGCTTGATCCATTAGGGTGATACATTTGGCTCACTTGTGCTTGTGGCACATTGTTGAACCATTGAGAGTATCAAAATATGAAAACGAGACTAACTATGGGGAAGACAAATGTTTAATCAATGGACACTTTGTCCAAAGATCATAGTTAGACATTTTAAACCTTTGAAAACCATTTTATGCTTTACATACTTTGCCATGCTTTTAAAAGTCATATGATTGCAAAATTGTTTTCAAAGTTTGATACAAAATGTAGTAGTTTTCAAAGCTTTTGGATTTTTATCAAAAGTCATGCATGTTTGAAATTTTATATGGTTTAATATTTTTTCCTGATAGAGTATAACATTTCAAACATGTATCCAAAATTTTACAATTTTTGTAATTTTCTGGGAGTTTCTGAAATTCGACAGAAAAGCTGAAATAGGTTACTGATAGCGTATCAGTCGACTGCCCCATGGGCAGTCGACTGGCACACAAGTTTTCAGCCACTGTGAGAAATTTCAGAAACTAAAAATTCTTTCATTTGATACCATGGGTTTTGGTTGCTTGAGGCAATCATTTTGATGGTGTCAAAGGGGGAGAATGGGTAGTTTAAGTTAGAATTTTGACTTAAAATAGATGGTTTTAGGTATTTTATCTAACTTAGACCTTGAATGGTTAAAAATGGGAAGAAGGCATGGATTAAGGGGGAGGTACCTCTTAGGGTCTGATATGTCTTATATTTTTAACATATTGTTGTTGTTAAGTGGAAACTTAACTTGGAGTTAGATTAGAATTGAAAATGGGGAGAAGACATAGATTAAGGGGGAGGTTATCTCCAAGGGTTATTATGTCTTATGTTTTCAATTGCTATCTGTTGCTATTGTTATTGTGGTTATTATTTATCTCTAACTTAAACATATTGCCACACATCAAAAAGGGGGAGATTGTTGAGGCAATCAACCCTTAAATGATTGGAAGATCATGGTTTTGATGTGTGGGCGAATATGTTTAAGGTTAGAGTGTTATGTTGTATTTGATGTGTGTGATTGAGTTTGTAGGACTTAGAGAATCACACATGATGGGCATATCCGAGGGACGAGAGCCGAGGGAGGAGAGCTCCAAGGGCAAGCTGGGAAGTGGACTTCAAGGGCACACGTGAAGGGTGGCATGGAGGCAAGCCAAGGGAAGGCTTGCGTGCGCATCTGAGGGACGATAGCTAGAGGAAGAGGACTTCAAGGGGTGAGCCAAGGGAGCAAACCTAAAGGCACACGTGAAGGAGAAGGTCCGGAGTGGCTGGAGCTAAGCTGGGAGGCAGGGCAGTCGACTGGCCTGGAGGCAGTCGACTGCCAAAACCCACATAAAGATTGCACCCTCGGACCAGCCGACTGGCCTTGGGGCAGTCGGCTGGTATACCCCGAAACTAGTCATTGGCTAGCAATTAATGCTAGGCCAGTCGACTATCCCAGGGGCAGTCGACTGCTGCGGGCTGGACAGATTGCGAATCTATCCTGTTCACCTATAAAAGGAGCACTTTTTGCATGTGCACGGTACGGTTCCGTACAGTGTCGAAGTGCTGCTCGTGTGTAGAATGATTCTTGCTTCCTCTCTCGTATTTCTGCATCTGTAAAGAGGAAGATCTTGCTGTAAAGGTTTCTCCACCTCAAGAAGACTTTTCGATAGTGAAAAGTGGTGCTCGCGTGTGGATCCTTGGACTAGTCACCCATCTGGGTGGATAACAAGTAAACGATAAGTGTTAGCATTGTTTTCAATTCCTTTGCATATTATTTTCGCTGCGCTAACAATTCTGTAGAGATCCAAGATCTGAAAAAGTGCATTCACCCCCTCTGCACGCCATAAACGATCCTTCAGTTCTGAGCTGCAGGAACACACTCCTTCGGTCCCTGCATCCAAGGTTAGTTCCAAAACAACCAAAGTAAGAATATTAGTTAGTATTTACAGCCGTAGCTGTCATGGTTCTGACTTCGGGTCTCCCAAATGGAACCCTAGGTCGAACCGACACCTACTGTTCCCTCGACGGGGAACACGTCCTCACCTACTCCTCTCAGGAGAGTTTACCTTTTGCCAGCCGGCTCCTCCGGTTGGACTTTTGCCCGATCCACCTGACCAGTGTTGGAACTTGGATGGCTAGAGAGGGGGGGTGAATACACGTAATTCTCTTTCACTTTGACAGATTCTGCACTTAGGGTTAGTAGCACAGCGGAAGTAATACAGAACAAAGATGCAATAACTAAACCCTAAACTAAGCGCAAGCACAAAACACTAACAAAGAGGATTTACAAGGATCGGGGATAACTTGCCCCTACTCCTTGGCGTGCCCATCGTGGTGTTCGCGTGGTTTTACTTTATTTATTTCCGCTGCTAATTCTCTTTTACAAATCCGAACGTTTTACGATATTCAGAGCGGGGTAGCTCAAACTTGGTGCAACCACCAGTTTGGAAATTTTTTCGGATTTTTCGCATTTCATTTCAAATAAATAATATCTGTAGGTGGGAATTTTTTCAGATTTTTTGCCTTTTTTAATTTTGAATTCTCATTTTTTCACCATAAGTTAGAATTGATATAACGATCAACTTTTAAAAATTTGTCATAAATTTTTTTATTATTTTAATATTTTTTCTCGAAATTCATGCTACCGAGCAATATTCATTTTTTTAAACTCCTATTTCTCTCCATTAATCAGAATATTCATTTTTTTTAATTTGTCATAAACTTTTTTATATATTATTTTAATATTTTGCCTCGAAATTCGTGTAAAATTTTTATTGGGCTATTTTTCCCTTCTCCCGCACTACTAATCCAAGATCAAGTCTTGGTACATTTCTATTTGTTCTTTTTTGTGTGCAAGATTTATCCTTAATGGCCAATCAAGAATGGAACAGTGTTCGTTCGCCTCTATTCTCTGTCGAGAACTTCAGAACCTGGAAGGATCTAATGGAATCCCACCTAAAGGCCCATCTAGATCTATGAATGATAATCCAGACGGGGTTTACAGTACCCACAGAAGATGGAATATCGATCGCCTGGGATAAATTGGACGAACCAACTCTGAGGAAGATCGAGGCTGATGCAAAGGCGACTGCAATACTACAATGTGGCCTAACCAATGAAGACTTGAAGCAAGTTGGATCCTTCAACTGTGCTAAAGAGATGTGGGAGAAGCTAATCAACCTACACGAAGAAAGCTCCGAGATTGAGGTCCTTGAAGGTGTGATATTTGAATCATCGGACGAGTCAGACGAAGATCACCTAAGTTATCTCGCACTCCCGGTCCTAACACAGATAGCCGAGTCAGAATTTGAACCCGAATCCAAAGCCGAAATCGAACCAGAATCAGACGACGAATTGATTGAGACGGTAATCAATTTCGAATTCTTTTCGAAATTAGAATTAAATAAGCAAACAGATACTGTAATGGTCGAGGAAGGTGTAAATTCTATTGTATGGAAAACTCCGAAAGAACCACCAAAGAAGGAGCTTCAACCAGTACCCGAGTCCGACTCAGACATGGAATCAGAAGATGAGTCTAGATCCGAGGCGACATGAATCAAGGGGGAGATTCCCAATAAGGAATCAAAAGGTAAATTTGTAAATTTAAATTTGAAAGATCATGTAATTTGTTACACATGCAGGGAAAGAGGGCACTACAAAAGTAGGTGTCCTACTCGTAAGATACGAATGACACCTCCAAAGACGTCAGAGGAACCAGTTCCAAAAGCACGAAAGGACAAAAGTCGCATCCAATGCTTCAAGTGCCAGGAGTTTGGGCATTACAAAGATGAATGCAAAGATAGAAGAGCCAAAGATTCAGGACAACCTACCAAGATGGGTAACTTCAATTTATATGAAAATCCACTTTTTACCATGAATGTAGATAGTTTACTTAATCTCCCTTGGTCAAATTTAGATATGGATGCATGCTTAAGTAACATAATTAATTCATGCAAATTAATTAATTCAAACTTCAGAAAGTTAAAACAAGAAAATGAGACTTGGAAAATTAAATTTGATATACTGGAAAAATTAATTAACAATCTTGCAAACTTAGAAAATCCAGAAATTTCTCCTCTTTATAATTTTACTTAGCTTTTTATGCTTGGATTTAGAATTAGATAGTTTAAGGACAAAGTAATTTAACTGAAATTTGAACAACATAGTATTGGGTGGCGGTGAGATGATAGTGCGTTAGGGAAACCTTTTCTAATAAGGTCAAGTATACATTACTTGGTCTCTTTAGACTGGTGGAACTAGTCGAAGCTACCGATCCAAGACCCAAACTGGTTAGACCAGAATTTTTCAAAAAGTAATTTTGAAAATGAAATTTCATTAAAAGGTTTTGTCAAGGAAAGGGTTGATGATCCAATAAGGCTACGGCCAAAGAAGGCCTAGTGCCTCGCCAAGACCTGGAAGTCAATTTTTGAAATTTAAATTCAATTTATTCTTTGTCAAATTTGAATCTAACACAAATTTTCAGTTAATCATAGATTCAAACACTATTTTTCAAAATAAATTCAAAACCAATTGTTTTCAAAATTAATTTAACTTTTCCAAAATTAATCATGATTTTTCAAAATAATTTCTTACTTCTATTCAAAACCTATCTCACAAAACCCATAAGGTTAACATGTTTGATCACGTAGAACTGGGTGAGATATCTAGGACCCAAAAGCATAATTCACTATCCTTTTAAATAAAAAGGTTTGCAAAAGTTATTCAAACTTATCTCTATTTTTGTTTTGTCAATTTATTATACTGTACCCTACTTTTTCATTTCTAACATTTTTTTAATTTCATGTCAAATATCACAATAAATAGAGTCTAGGGCTTGTTTTGATTAGTCAAACCCTAGTCAACATAGTCAAACCTGGTCAACACTGAAGTTCCTTAAGGTACCTAGATAAAGTCAGACAGTGTCAGATACATGGGGTTTTTTCTCGAAAAATTCAGATTTTTCAAAAACCTTATGCTCTAAAACTTATTAACATTTCAAAATAAGGTTTTCAAAAATTGGTTCAAAAACTTTGATATATTACTATCTCTTTGAAGAATTATTATCATTTCAAAATATTTTTTTTCAAAAACTGTGTTATTTTTCAAAATTTAGTTTTCAAAAATTTATCTCCTTGAAAATTATCATACTCAAAAAGTTGTTCAAAAGTGTTCTTTTAATATTGATAATCCCTAAAGACACAGAGGAGATCTTCTTCATGATCAACAAGGACTCCTAGGATGTGTCAAACTTAGGGGGAGTCTAATTCAAAAAGAAAACTATCTGAATATTATTTTTCAAAATTTTTCTTTACAATTACTTTTATCAGATAATTCTTTTGATCTGAACCAATTCCTAAGGACTTAGTGTTGGAAACGGATGGCTAGAGAGGGGGGGGGTGAATATAGCCAATCACTTCGACTTTAAACACTTATGAAGTTTCTGTAACTCAGATATCAGTAGCACAGCGGAAAGAGTAGAAAACAGAGTGTGCAGAAAACTAAAAACAGAAACGAAAGCAAAACAAACACAACTAGCAAGATCGCTAACAAGGAGGGTTTACAAGGTTCGGGGATAACTTGCCCCTACTCCTTGGCGTGCCCTTAAGGTGGGTGATCCCTTGATCGTCGGCAGATCAAGCCACGGTTAACACTGGATAGAAGACAACCTCCTTCTCGATGGAGAAACCTCTCCACAGCGTTTCAATCATAAATATATGTTTAAGCACAATGAAACAATAGGAAGGATCTTACTCAAGCACTCAGCAAAGACAAGAACATAGCAAGCTTTCCCGAGCTCCACCCAGCGGCGATCTCACGCAAGGAACCCTTCCTCGTGTCTTCCCGCTGTCGGACTCCAAGCCTCTTATTCTCTCCTTCAAGCACTCAAGTAGTGGTTGCTTCAAGAATGAAGTAGCTTGCTTAAGGTGATGAGAACTTCAGAAACACAGCAAGCAAGTTGTGGAGAACTCAAGGCGCGACAAGAAACTCAGTTCGCAAAAACAGTACTCAACTACTCCAGGAAGCCTTTTCCGCCCTTTTTGTTTCTCCACTCAGCATCAGGTGACAGCATCTCCTGCAGCCTCCAGCTATCTCACTGCCAACGCCAGCTACCACTGAGCCTTCCCTGGACTTCCTGAGCTCCTTCAGCCAAGCTCCAGTCAGCGGCTCCAGTCTGCAGCTCCGGCCGTTGCAACCTGAGATGGAAAACGGACAAACCTGCTCCAAGGAAAGCCTCCATTGACTTCTCCTTGAGTGTTTGAATCCTCCCCTGTCACCTGCAGCTTAATCAGAGTGTTAGAGCAGCATATCAAGCAGTAAATCAAGATTCAGAAGTGAAGCGTAGAGAATCAGATACGATCAGACACTCTGATCGCGTCTGACAGTGCAATTTGAATTAAAGTGATCGGTCACCGAACCGATCCAGGGCTTGTGGATCGGTCACCAGACCGATCCACCTCTGTGCTGGGATTCCCAGCTCTCACGGCAACACAGCCTGATCGGTCACCGGACCGATCAGAGTGAAGCCTGATCGGTCACTCAGACCGATCAGGACATATGAACAGTAATTCTGTAATCAGATCCTAAGTCCCTAATCGGTCACCGGACCGATCCAGGGTCTGATCCGGAGGAGAACTTACTCACTGTTCGCTCCCTGATCGGTCACCAGACCGATCAGGAGCAAGTCAGTGAGGAAGCTGCTTGCTCCCTAATCGGTCACCGGACCAGTCAGACATCGCTGGATCGGTCACCAGACCGATCCACGAAGGAGCAGCGTGCCAATATCCCTGATCGGTCACCAAACCGATCCAGGGAGTCAAACCCAGCCCTCCAAGCTAGGGTTTCATCCACCTTAGCCCTCCAAGCTAAGGATTTTTCTATCTAACTCTCCAAGTTAGGAATTTGCACCTAACCCTCCAAGCTAGGACTTTTCACCTAGCTCTCTAAGCTAGGACTTTTCACCTAGCTCTCCAAGCTAGGACTTTTCACCCAACCCTTCTGAGTTAGAACTTCATCCAACCTAGCCCTCCAAGCTAGGCACCTGACCCTCCATGCTAGGACTTTTCACCTAATTCTCCAAGTTGTGACTTTGCACCTAACCCTCCATGTTAGGACTTTTCACCTAGCCCTCCAAGCTAGGACTTTTCACCCAGCCCTTCCGAATTAGGACTTTCCAACACCTAGCCCTCCAAGCTAGGATTTTACACACCTAACCCTCCAGGTTACGATTTTCCAAACCCTGCCTAATCCTCGATCAGGACTTAATCATAATCATCATAATCATCAACCTAAACTAAAATCGGTGTCAACACCAAAACAACAATCAGGGCCAGACTGCATCAACAATCTCCCCCTTTTTGTTGTTTGACAACCCGATTTTAAGTTTAGGGATTCTCAATTACTTTTCTCAAATTCAGAATCATAGGGGAATCAAGATCCTCCCCCTACAACATGATCATCCTAAACTTAACCAATCCACACTCTCCCCCTTTGTCGAACAACGAAAAGGGGCTAGAGGGGCTGTTAAGTTTAAAACAAACTCCCCCTCAACCCTAGGGGTATCCTAGAACAACAAAGATTCGATGGAATTGTTTTCGAAGTATATGATATCATGTGGAAAAGATAGATCAAGATGAAACCATCACATACATCATATGAATCTATAACATGTCATAACGGTCATATACATCAAGTGGACTTGGCATCAAAAGCATAATCATGGCAATGTTGCAAGTATGCAAATAGTAGTCATCATAGCATCAACAAGAAGCATACTAAAGTAGGATAAAAACGCAGCAAGGGCAGACATGGCAATTCATGAAATATCCAGATAAAACACAAGATGCAATACACATGCATCACAGTCAAAATACGTGTGGCACAAGGCCACAATAGGCAAGTCAAGGGGCATTCAGCTAAACGTCACACAACCGAGTAGTCAAATACACATATCACCAGGAGAGACAATGGACAACCAAACTCAACTATCAGTGGGGGGATCGTCATCGTGCACGAGATCATCCATCGTGGCATCAATAGGAGTAAAGGACCCTGGTGCAGTACTCGATGAAGGTGCACCTCCTGGAAATGTGTGGCTGCGCCACTCATCATACCATGTCTGCTGGAGGGTACGGGTCCCCGAGACCTCGGTCTCGATCCTGGTCAGTCGGCAATCGAGGGAGCGAAAGCCTGACCGAAACTCCTCGCGATCTGTTGCCCCCAACTGAATAAACTCCTGTAGCGTCTGATCCAGCTCTGAGATCTGCCAACGCAGATCTGGATCCGGCTCGTCGTAGTCATCATCATCAGCAGCAGCAGCTGGCGGCTCCTGGTCATGAGCTGCTCTCTGTAGCTCTCCCTCACGTCTGCGATCCTTCCACCTTAGCCCCTGGGGCCCTAGGACAATGCCGGACTGAGCAAGCATGCGACGATCCAGACGACAGTCCTGTCGAAGCATGGGCACAATGCGGCCCTGTGAAACGTCGATGCCAACCGATTCCAGCCAGGCAGTGATGATATGGCTGAATGGCATGTAGACTGACTGGGTGGATGACATGCAGTGGACGATGATGGAGAAATAGAGGGAGGCCACTAGATCAAAATCTAACTGCTGATGCATCCCGTAGAGCATCAAGCAGTGGGACGGGCGAATCTCATCCAGATGCTTCGAAGTAGTAGGTAGAAGACAATTTGTGATGATCTTGAACAGAACATAGTCAACAGGGGAAAGGCGAAGAGCAAGAAATGTGGGGAAATCACTGGTGCTCTCACCGAAACCCCTTGGCCTGGGATGGCCTAGGAAGTACTCGTAGATGGAATCAGGGGTTACTCCATCGAAGGGAAACGGAAGAGGATTAGGATGGTAAGGGTAGAGAAGGAAATCATTGTCGGACCGACGACAGCCGAGAAAATCAGTAAAAATGAACCGATTAAAATCAAGGTCAATACTGGTGACACGAGTCCTCCAACCCGTTCCTTCCCCACTCACCATGTTATTATAGAATTCAGAGACCAAGTCAAGATTGATCGGCCTCTCAAGAAAAAGAATGGATTGAAGATTGTAATGTGTGATTATTTGTCGGATGGTCGGGCAATGGTCATAGATAAAGGATTGGTCGATAGTTCGACATGGCATTAATTTGAAATTGTGCCACTCGAAATTCAATGCAAGAGTGGCACTCTGAAATCGAGTATGTAGAGGTGGTGGAGGCCTTGGAGAAGGTGTAGATATGGAAGGGTCTTTGCCCTTTGAGCTTTCCACCATAGGTTCCTTACCTTTAGAAGATTTTCTAAAGGATCGAATTGATCATGGCACAGAATGGAATCAATTTGGGCAATGTTGAGACAAATATAGGTCGAATCACAACAATTCACGAGTTGATCATACAAGGAAAGACCCAATCAGAGAATGTAATCAAGACCCATGAATCAAAAGCACACATTTTAATCAGAGGTGAGGCATGGAAAGGTAAGGTCACGACAAATACAAGAGGGTCACGGCACCACACCAAGAACAAACACCAAACCATGATTAGCCTCAAAACATAATTTTATAAATTGATTTGCAAGAAAATCGAAGCCAATAACTCACTTTGGTGCCATTGGTGAGGTTCTTGAAGTTTGAAAGGAAAAAGCTTGCGTAGGAGGAGGCCTCGGCGCAAGGCAGAGACGCAGAGAACTTGGTGCAAGTAGAGAACTTGCAGAGAACAGGGAGACGCCGTAGGACCTTCGTAAGAACTTGCACGTGCGAGAAAGAGGGAGACGCAGGAACACTCTCGCTCAGAATGAAGAGGCACAAGGGAGAGGTTTCGGATCTAGGGTTGGCAAGGAGAGGTTTTTCGCGAAGTTAATCTGTTGTTGGATCGGTCCACCAACCGTAATTTAATGCGATTGAACGGATCACCGTTCGATCTGATAGCGCCCAGACCGATCAGGCTATAGCCTGATCGGACTGAATCGAGCCTGATCGGTCGGGTGACCGATCAGGCATGCTCCTGATCGATCGGTTGATCGATCAGGGAGAGATCAGTAGGCTCGCGAGGCTTACTGTGAGCCCCCTGATCGGTCTGTGGACCTGTCTCAGTAGGGTGCCAGATCTGTCCGGGGACCGATCCAGGCTGGCTCAGTAAGGTTGATCAGAATTTCGTAAAGTCATTGATGCCCCTCTGACCGGTCTGTGGACCGATCAATGCAAGAGGAAGCCAGATCGGTCTGGGACCGATCAGCCTTATGCCTAATCGGTCCAGTGACAGATCAGGGTTCTTGATATTCCCAGATTCGATCTGAAATATTCAGTTTCAGATTTTCCGAAACTTTCCAACGAGATCTGATGAAGTTTATCAAACTTGGACATGATCTCATGACTAAAATTGATCCCTGAACAAGGATCAAGAGTCCTTATAGATTCAACAATCACTTTGCTCCACCCAAATGGAGTCAAACTCAATCAACAATCATTCAAGCAAATTCAATCAAGTTTTGTTCCAAATTCAGTGTTCCAACCAAGTTTCCTTGATTGGAATGTCCAAGTATGATCATGCAGCCATATACACATATGTTATGCAATGGTATTCCCCATATTTGGTCACCACAGTGATTATTATCTCGTCAACTTAATTTCTTAAGGGATGCAATGATATTTTGAGAAATTTAGTTGATCCTAACATCTCACCCCATATCTAGCAAACAAAAACGTTTTGGTAAACCTTATAGTTTGTGTGAGATGTTCCCAAAGTTACCCAATTGTTTCCCAACAATTTTGAAATAATCATGAAGGGTTTGAATGCAATTTAAAATTCATAAAGTACGACACATTTCCAACTCCCGTCTTAGGAAACTAAATTCATTTTCGGGGAGTGGTTTAGTGAAAATTGTTAGTGATATGAGAGAAGTGTCCTAAGGCAATCGCCTTATGATTGTAATCATTTATTTTAATAAATGATAATTTACTATTTGAGTATACATGTTTGTGTATTTGATTGGGACCTTAAACTCATCTACTGAATGTCCGCAATACAATTCATAGCATAAGAGAATTTGAGATGGGATCACAACTAGTGATTATCTCTAAATGTGCAATTGTGAAGTATTGAAAATATCCCTAGTCGATGAATTGATAAAAACGGACACTATCAATTCTGTTGAGACTAGCATGGGTTATTCTCTAATCAGCTGATTCTCACTGGCTGGTGACATTGGGATGTCCGAAGATAAATATGGATGCTAGTTAAGGGAACTAGTTCATTGGAGTGACTAGCCGTAAAACTTCATATGGTAATCTACATATAGATATGTCAATGAAGTTCTTACTGCAGCTTAAGTGCGATGTTCCTTTGACTTGCGGTGTTCAAGTCATCTTGGTCATGGAGACTTATACTTTAACATCTTAAGCAAGCATCTCCAAGGAGGTGTGGACCCAGGATGATTGGGTATAAGCCGAAGTGCCCGAAGATGTTTGAACAGCCTACAAAGGATTCACCACTCCTTGCGAGGAGATGTATACCCAGGCCTATCATCGGATTGTTACTCAAAGCCTCTGGCCAAAGCATATCATGTTTAGAGTATGAGTCTCTTAAATACATGAGAGTAATTAGAAATTCAAAGGACGAGAAAGACACTACTTGGGCTAGGTGTGACGTAGTCAGTCTAGTGGGGACTGACACAAACAGACCATGTCCTGAACCAAGTGGGTATAAGATGGTGAAGGGAATGAGGCACGATTCATTAGAGCTGTTGAAGGGTTTCAAAAATATTTCTGAGGTCAACCGTTGATCTTTCGATTAATTAGGGGTCATGATGTACTACTAGGTGCCGCTCATGATCGTTCTATAATTGGTTGATTATAGACGGTCAACATAAATCGAAAGCCTATTTAGTCACACGCACTACGAGTAATCCGAGGGATTTAAAACGAGTTGAAAATTAAATTTTTCGATCAAGAGAAATAAGTCGAATCTGAATTTATCAGAGGCGCAATGGAAGCTAAAAATGGCTAAGTCTTTTGAAGGCTTATTGGGCGAATTAAATGAGTTTAATTCGCGATGGGTTCGGCTCGGTTTGGCCGGCCAAAGAGGGTGTCCACCCTCTTGGTTTGCCCGGCCAATACAAAGGGGAGAAACCAATTTATATGGTTTAATTAATAAAATAAATCTAGCGCGATTTGTTTTATAAAATTATGGATAAATTAATTGATATATAAAGAAATTTATATAAAGAGATTTATAAAGAAATTTGTAGAAATTTATTCTTTTTATGGAAATTAAAATGAACCATAAATTGGTTTAATTTTAATTTGTAAAATCAATTATGAATTGATTTAACCATGATAAGAAAATTTTATACAAATTTTATTCCATAATTAAATGAGAGAAGTATTTGTTTTATTATAAAGTTAGTTATAATAAAACTTGGCTTAAACAGAATAATTCATAAGAGAATTTATAGGATAAATTTCTTATGAAAATTCCGTTAAGAGGGAGACTTGGCAAGGGAGAGGCTACTATATAAAGGAACCAAAGGCTAGCCTTGAATCCCAATTAATTGAGTAATCAAGAGATTAATTCTCTCCCTCTCTCTCTTATTCTCTCCCTTTCTCTTTCCCTTAGGGTCGGCGCCCCTTGTTCATATTAGGGCCGGCGCCCCTTGTTCATATTAGGGCCGGCGCCCCTTGCTCCCCTTAGGGCCGGCGCACCATCCTCCACTTCTAGAGTTGGCGTGAGCAACATCAACCAAGGAGGACCAAAGAAGAAGAAGAAGAAGCAGGTCACAACTTCTCTCTTCCCGGAATTTTGATTCCGTTACTTGGTGGTTAGTTTCCTTTCTTCTCTCTTGTTCTTCTAGTTGTGCCTTTAGAGAATCTAGTAGTTCTCGTCGGCACAAAACTCGTGACTTTGCGAAGTCATCCCGAAGAGAACTCGGCGTGGACGCGAATAGAGGCGGAGCTTCCAAGGGACGCTACGGTTGGATCTCGTCCCTTATTTTGAGTTACGAGAGGTATTTAGTAAATTAGTTTACTTTTCCGCAAAGTTTTAATTTATGATCATGTCCACACATCATAAGGTTGCATGCTAGATACGTGGTTAAAATAATTTAAGAAATTATTTTATGCTAATTCTTCCGCTGCACGTAAAAATTTTAAAATTTACGAACCCGTATCCTTGTCAACATGCACCCGGTCCCAACAGTGGTATCAGAGCCGGTTAGTGTTCGACATAATCATATAATTGTTTTGTGGAAAACTTTGTCATGATCTCAATTTTGGAAAATTTTTCAATTATGGAAACTTTCCAATTATAATAAATTTTAGATTTAGGAATTTCAAAGTTTGGAAATCCTCATGAAATTTCGCAAACTTTTGAAATTTTCTAGTTTCTGAAATTTTATAATAATTGTGAAAACTTCCCATCTTTGGAAACTTTCCAATTTTGGAAAATTTTCTATTTTAGAAATTTTCTAATTTTGGAAATATGTAAGTTTTCTTTGTACCAGAAACTTATAATTATTCTGAAAACCTATTATGAAATCTTGTAATTTTGGGCACTTTCTTTCAAAAAAGTCTAGACAAATTTATGGACAATTAATTGACAATTAAATTTGAATTGGTTTTTAAATTGACAACAAAATTCTTTATTTTTGGATTGAGCCTCGGGGAGCCGTCCAATTTAAAGTTAGTTGTTGTAATTTAATTTCCCAATTTTAAATGAAATTGTCATGTTTGATTTGGTTACGCATCCGAAGCGGACCAAATTGGATTTACGACAAATTACTTATCTTTGGGTATCTGAGCCTCGGGGAGCCACCCTTAGAAAACAATTTGTTGTAATTAATTTAATCCATGAATAAAAATATGTGATCAAATTTTGGAAATTTGATTTAAGAGGTGATGCTCTAACATATTGTTGTCTCCAAAATTAATTAGGAAAATGGTTTCCTATAGAGTTTTCTTAAATGAGATTTTCATGAAAATAATATGTGGTTGAATTAAGGGATTTGTCTCTTAATTTAATAAGATTTGATTTAGAGAAATCAAAGTCTTAAAACATATTATTTCCGAAATTGATTATGACAATTTAGGAAATTGTTTCCCAAAACAATTCCTTAAATAAAGTATGAAATTAGAATTAGGAAATCCGGTTCCTAATTCAAATAATGAGACTTGATAAATTAAGTCACATACATACTTTATTAAGGAAATCGTTAGTCATGACATAATTCTATGTCATGTATGTGCTTAGAAAAGAAAGGATGAGACCCAAAACCCCTTACAAAATATTAAGGCCAACACCTTCCATTAATATGGTTAGAATCGGAGTTTTGTTTCTCGTTTGGGTTGATGGACACATCCATGCCCGGCTTGAACCTCAACATGTTCAACCCATGGAATTAGTTTATGGATAATATAGTTGGAGTCAGAGGTCAATCCTTAGTTTTGGTTGTTGGACACATCCAAGTCTGACTAAGCAGTTGAATGAGCTCCAACCATATTAAAACTATTTCTTGATTAATGGGTCAGCCTTAAGCTTGGAGCATCGATTTGTTGTACCACAGCCAAGGTCGATGTAAAGAGAGGTGCAGTTGGGTGCTATGTATAATGTTGCATACTTGTTAATGAGTTAACAACCCAATGATTTATGCAAACATTCAATTAGTTGATAGCATAAAGTGATAGTTACATATATGTGATGTGTAATCGGTATAATTACCTACCTTCATAGCTAAGAATGACTTGATGGCCACAGCCATGGTTGTTCTTATCTATGGTTGGATATCAACCTATTTGGAGATGATCCTACGATCTCCCGAATTGATAAAAAGGGTTATTCAATTTGAAAAATAAATAGGATATTATTTATGTATATTGATACATTCTTTAATCATTCTTCTCACATATTTGTATTTCTAGGTTAATCACTCGATCATGTCTTCTCTGAACTTGCGTTCCATTTTGGACACCAATAAACTGATCAGGCCGAACTTCATAGACTGGCTTCGAAACCTGAGGATAGTCCTCAAGGCAGAGATGATTGCTTATGTCCTTGAAGATCAACTTCCTAGCCGTCCTCCAGAAAATGCAACTCCAGACCAGTTAGTGGCCTATCAGAAACATGTGACCGATTCTGAACTTGCAAGTTGCATCATGCTAGCCTCTATGATACCTGAGCTGCAAAAGCAGCATGAGCATATGGATGCTTATACCATCATCTTCCATCTTCATGAGTTGTTTAAAGAGTAGGTGAGATCCGAAAGGTTCGAAGTCTCCAGACTCCTCTTCACCTCTAAGATGCAGGAAGGCACTTCTGCCTCGCAGTTTGTGTTAAAGATGTTGGGGTACATTGAGCGACTGAGCACACTCGGTTTTGCAATGGATCATGAACTAAGTATTGACTTAATTCTGAATTGTTTGCCCAAAAGTTATTCACAATTTGTGATGAACTATCGGGTGAACAAACTAGAGACCACCATTCCCGAGTTGCTCAACCTGCTGAAGACTGTAGATCCTTCTGTAAAGCCGAATCAAAAGATGGTACTGTTAGTTGGTTCCTCGAAGAAAGGTTCTAAGAGGAAGGCCAAAGAACACAATAAAGGAAAGAAGAAAAAGGTCAAAAAGACTGAAAAGAAACCAAAAGGAACTTGCCATCATTGTGGCAAGGAGGGTCACTGGCGAAGAAACTGCAAGGTTTATCTTGAGTCCTTGAAGAATAAGGCATCCGATGCCCCATTCTCTTCAGGTATCTTCGTTATTGAATGTCACTCTATTTCCTCTAATACTTGGGTACTTGATACTGGGTGTAGCTCACATATATGTAATGACATACAGGGGCTAAGGAATAGAAGAAGACTCGTCAAAGGAGAAGCAAATTTGTGAATTGGAAATGGAGCAAAGATTGCTGCTGTTGCCATCGGAACATATTTGCTAAAGCTCCCCACTGGACGTGTCTTAGTATTGGATAATTGTTATTTTGTTCCTTCGATAATAAAGAACATTGTATCTATTTCATGTTTGAATGAAAAGGGTTATCATTTAACTTT